>CM060957.1:70847040-70864242 GCA_030765055.1 Mantis religiosa
GCTGGACAAATACGAATAATCTGCTTCCAGTTTATCTTCATTCCATATTGGTGCATGTAGCAACTAGCGGCTGTTGCTGATAGCGAAGTCCTTGGCACATTCACAAAGGCTTAAACAAATCGGCGAGCACCATGTACCCAAATCCATTTTCGTGGGCGTTGAGAGCAACCTTAGTGCAGCGCTTAGCTGTGGCGGGTTTCGCTGGCTCCATCGCTGCCTTTTTGTGTTAACGTGTAGAATTAGTAAATCCTCAGGGATTCTCGTTACCACAATAAACTCATTTCAGATTCCTTTTGTCTCTAAAGTGGTTTGCGTTTGGAATTCTCTTGAGAGATCTACATGGCTGTTGAAATGCCTATAAGCAGCGTTCTGATTTCTACAGTTTCCTGAATGGCAACGCTTAAATTATATAGCGCGATCCATATAAACCTGAACCATTTCAATAGGCCATAACTTCTGAACCAATAATAGGACACACACGCAACTTTGGGAGAATATAATACACAATTGAGAGATTACATTACAGTATTTACATCTCATAGAAAATGTTGGAAGTGTCCTCTACCAGCATCTATACATGTTTGCACTCGTCTCACCATATTCTGTGAAGTTTTACGGAAAGTATGTCGAATTGAGAGAAGGTTATTTCCAGCAAGATGGAGCAACGTGCCACACATCTAATGACACCACGGAACTTGTAACCAGTTTCTTTGATAATCGAAAAATCTCAAAAGGTCTGTGCTCCTCAGATTCCCTGACCTAACCTCAGGGGATTTTTTCTTGTGGGGGTATCTAAACAATAGAGTGTACAAGAAAAGGCCACGGACAATTGATGTTCTCAAGGAATCCATTCGAACCGAAATAAGTAACATTGGCGAGGATACCCTCCGTAAAACTTCAGAGAATATAGTGAGACTAGTGCAAACATGTATAGATGCTGGTGGAGAGCACTTCCAACATTTTCTCTGAGATGTAAATAGTGTAATGTAATCTCCCAATTGTGTATTATATTCTCCCAAAGTTGCACTTGTGTCCTATTATTGGTTTAAAAGTTGTGGCATATTGAAGTGGTTCAACTTTATATGGATCGCACTACAGTATTTAAACATGGGTTCGGAACTGGGGAGTCCGTTAGTCGAAAAAAATATGTCACTTGGTAGTCAGTATGACTGTCAATAATTTTCAGGGTCTCCGATTCGATTTTTGGAGCTATGGGAGTTGTTTTTGTTTAAAACTGCTTTCACGGTGACCAGGGCACAAGTAGTAGTGTCAGCCAGATGGAATCTTGAGGTGCGACAGAAAAATGGACAGCACTTATGTTTGTGTTAACTACGTGAGAAATCCAAAATACCAAGACTGTTCCATACATACGAACTTCTATGCGTTTCTTGTACTTTCAGTAAGAAATTGTGAAAATCACACTCATTTTATTCTCAGGGGTAGTTTTAGGGTATTCACATTTTGCAAAACCTCGTTAGCAAAGGTCACAGATGACTTACAGTGCATTTGTGACCAGTTTTGATTTTGACATTGGGTCAAAATTTAACGCAATTATTACGGACCTGGGACTAAAACGCACGTCTTTTTAAACGTTTAAAACCACCCTTACTTAGTTCTTTAACCCCTTCTATAGATAAAACTATCCAACTGGCCAAGCAAGTTACAAATCTGACAATTTGAGCTTACTAATTGCCGTATCTTACAACTTCAAAACACTACCCTTACTCATTTTAAAACTCTTTACGTTCAAATTCTTACATAGAATCGATGTAGACACTTAAGCTTAGGTCTCTGCGAAAATAATAGTCTACTCGTGACTTACAAAAGCTACCGATGCCCTTATTTATCAACTTCTTACCTACAGTGAGGTCTACACATAAATGGTTCACCAACGCTATAGGATGCGGAGAAAATTGTACAAAAATTGTATTTTTTTTTTTAAAAAAAATACGTTTTCATCTATTGTTCAACTCCCAGTATGCATAATTTAACATCGAACAAAACACTATAATTATATTATACCAGCTGGCTTACCCGACGTTGCACGCGTGGATTTTAAACTCGGATGATGCATTACTTTAATTCCCTCGTCCTTAATGAAATTATGATGCAATAATTTAGATAATTATTATGGTCAATCCTCTCCGATACTCCTTGTAATTGTGATTTCGCAGAGCTTTAGCTATTCCTGGTATCTCCTGACATTCACCAGAAGGATGTGAAACATTGGAAATATCTTTTATTTCTCTTAATAACCCTCCAAGTTGGATACTGCATTATCTTTTAAGTAGCCTATGACGGTGAAATATAATCAGTTAGAGTTGTCAAATAATTTTTTAGATAAACATGGTAGGCTAGATTTTAAAAGTTGATAATATTTTTGGTTTCATATTATGCAATAATAAAGCTATTTAGTTTTCATAAAATGCATAAACTCTTAACATATGTAACAAAATTCAACAGAAGCTCGTGAATGTGAAGACTTCTCTTTTCCATATTTTGAAAAATGTTGGAAAATACTTCGTGTTCTATCATCGATAAAAATTATTTCACTTGTCAAACATCGGTTCATTCTTGCTAATAAACGCAATTTTCTCGATCTATACAGTTATTTAGCATTTGCTTCGAACGATCGTACAACCTCAAATATTTTCCCCTTAAAATCCAATAACCCTACCTTAAAAGTCCCGAAAAAAAATCTATCTGCGGTTAAACCCTGCTGAGGGTGAGCAAGCAGCAAAAGCACTCGAGCTATATATTGCCCGCCAGCACTTCGGACGGTCGGTCTCGTTAACGAACTTGATGACAACTTAATAAGAAAATACGGGGATTATCAGAAAGCTTTGGCATGCAGAAACTTTTTGAATTCAAGCAAAGGGTATATAGAGGGATTTGACACCGCAATTGTATAAAGAACTGCAGTAAATGATCAATGACAAATTATACATAAGGAGATTATCATCAATGACTGGAATGAATACTGGTTAAAAAGTGATTGTGGTGCTTTGACTAAGGATTTATATTTATCAACAGTTTCTGACAGACAAATGTAAATTCGTTAATCCTAACTATGTTCTCACTCACTTCTTAACTGGACATGGCAAATTTTCAGCTTACTTATTTCGATTCAAAATCTAATCCACATGTGATTGTATTTGTGGAAATCATCTTCAAGATGTCCCTCACATTTTATTTAATTGCCCTTTTTTCTGTTTTGAAGCATACGAACTTGAATTATTGCTTCAATCCTTAGGTTACACTTTCTCAAAACCACTTACACATATTCTGATGAATTACAAAACTTATCAATATTTCATGGCTTAAACAAAATATTTCTTAAGCTAAATGATTCATCTTGATGTTTACTGTTTGTCAGCTTGATATTGAATTTGTTATGTTTTTTGTAAATTGTATTATAATTCATAAATTTGTAAACTATATTCCTAATATACCTTTGGGTAAAATAGGAATAAAAATGGGATAATAAATAAATAAATAATAATGAATTTCATGAACAATGTCTAGAAACTGCTATTACTCATGAAAATATTGCCGCTGCTAGAACAGTGTTTGAAAAAAGGTAGAGTCAGACTGACAAATTCAACTGCGCAAAACTTTGATGTCAGCCGAGATTTGAATCATGGATCTCCCGGTCTATGTCCGGTTGCTCGAACCACTGAGCTGCCATGGCAATATGTTGGTACATATTGCGGCTATAGCATCGAATTTTACAGTCTAACTACCTTTTCAAACTTAATCCTACACATCGTAGGGTGAAAGAATAATTAATTTCCAATGATTGAACATTGACGGAGGATATTTTATGCATTTATTGGGAACATTGCGCATTTGGATAAATGAAATCCAAAACATATTACATCAACAGACGTGAGAAAACCTCGTTTATGAGTTCCACATAAACTGATTCCCAATCAAAAGCAACAACACAATGATTGCAGTTCTGGAACTCTGGAAACATTCCAAGTCAGCACTTCAGTTTTGATTTGGAATATCGTTACTGGTGGCAATGAATCTTGAATTTATTGCTGGTTCTTGAAAACAAAAATCAATCGGATTAATGGATCTTCCGAACAGAATCTAAGTTTACGAAAGCCCGACGAACTTAAATTATCTCTTCGCATATTTTCAATTCCTTTACGTACTATACCACCGTAAAACTCGGACCTTGCATTTTAATTCAGTAAAACTAACAAGCTGTTCACGATTTTTTTTTAAAGCTATCCCATTTTTATTCTCATCAACCTAATTTACAAGGTCCTAGATACAAAATGTGCAATGTTGGATAAGTACATTGTACCAGTATCTTAAACTTACTATCATTAAAATAATTAGGTACTCTATCAGTCTATACTAGCACTATTGTGCCTCTGTATTATTGGTTTATTCTATTCATTTCATTATTTATTCAATTAATATTATTACGATCGTTTGTATAGCATCTAAAATGTATCAACTTTTTTACCTCCATTCATACTAGAATTGCTTCAGACACGCTAAAGTGCTTTAGCAAGCTTTTTTTGTGGTAATTACGTCCTTTAACTTTTAAGTCATATCGGACGATGAATGTAATGGGTGAAATGATGCTCATATGGGCCCAGGGTCCATGGAGCTTAGAGCTACCCGGCATTCCTCTTTTAGGATAAGGGAAAACCCCAGAAAACCCCTATCCAGATAACTCATCCTGACGGAGATTCGAACTCGGGACCTCTTGAACTTGAGGCAGACATGCTACCATATACGCTACCGAGGCGGGCAGTAAGCTTCATTGTTTACCTGTAATCCAAAGACAAATATTGTACTCCATCCAAAATTTCACAGATTTTGAGAATCCCAAACCTAAAATCGTTTTTAATATTTAAATTTAGAATCTTAACTCGTAAAGAATGCAGCATGCTTTTTTTGCAAGATTATTAAGCCCCAAACTGCCTCTTCTATGGGAGGAAAAACAATAAGACTGGACTAAGGATTTTGAGATATATTCACGTCTAACTCTTCGATTTTCTGCAATTCATTGTAATAACTCTGATGTAATTTTATATAACTGGTAGAAGAATAAAGGGATAGGCAAAAACTTACTCCAAGAAAAAATAACATTTATTAACTGTTTTAGCCAAATAATACATTTTTTTTTCTTTAGTGTTACCTATTTCGAAATAGACTTGTGGTTTTATATTTTAAAAATGCGTGTTATCTGACGGATCATTTCGAAAGTTTGCGATTCTTTTTTACAGTTTTTCCTTGCACTGCTAAGTGCTGTGACCCCTGAATGCATTTTTTCCATATTTGTGATACAAGCATTTGAATGTGATTTCTGAAACTACATGTAACACACGCCTTTTTGCTCTTAATTTGAAATCATTTTAACCAATGATATCGTGAATAACGAAATAGGGTAGAAAAATCAGTAGTTGCGATCTTACAGTAAAAATGTTTGAAGTTTAAAGAAATAAAATATTAACAAATTTGCATATTATAAATGGCCAGTTAAGTTTTAATTACATAGGTACTGCATTTATGCATTTACAGTATCGATACGTTATAGATGGATGCAGTTAACATCTGGAAACAGGACGATACCTAACAGCAGTTTCAGCGAAAAAATAAAATAAAACCGCATTGGAGAATAATTAAGGAACACTTAAAACGCCTTAAAGCACTAAACTTATGGTCCAGTTCTGCGAAATAAACGAGCTTTCTGCGCTGAAATGTGATGTGTATATTTCCGTTGTAAGGGTAATTTTGAAAACGAAAAATTCGTAAATTATACAGTACTTGTACCTTATCTGTCGTTGTGATTTAACGTGACAAACAGTTTTGAAATCCACTGAACTCCCAAACATTTTATAAAATAGACAGCGCCCTCTATTCTGTAATCAACATAGCTCAAAATAAACATTTTGATACGTACTGTAAATACCAAATTATTTTACTCCGGCATCTTTTATATTGATTAATTCCTCCCAACCAAAGGAATATTATGCTCTCAAACATGGATCCAACGGTATTGATTAAGTATTTTAAGTTGGTCATATTAGCGTGACAAAATGTATTATCTTGCGCTTTCTGAAGAAAGAAAGGAAAGATGAAAAGGGGTGGTTGGGGGAAGAACTGTTATAAAAGTTTATACAACTGGAAAATATAAGGAAAAAAATCTAAAGTTAGTAAAGGAAATTTACAAATCACATAAAAGCCCAGAACGTCTAAAATAGGAACTATTGTAATGTCAACTCTTTTGAAATATACCCTTTTTGTCATTTATCGTTCTATTTGGTTTGTTTTTTAAGCACACAGCTACAAATGTTAAGAGGTAATTGTTTTTATTCATATAAAACATTTTATCGTTTCTCTGCGGGCAGAAGTTTTGTCACGTCTGTTATAATATTGTCACGAGGCCGCGGGAAAGTGAACGCTGAGAGTGAAGCGGATAGTGAAAGAGACAGAAATTGCCAAGCCACACCCACAGACCGGCCCGCGCAGCGCTGACATGCCGAGGAGTGACGGGCTGGGGAGAGGAAGAGCCAGAGAAATGTCTGGACAACTCCCTCGCCATCGCAGGGGTCCGTGAAGCTTCGCGAAGTTTCGCCAGCCTTCGTGAAACAGCTAATCGTGTATAAATGGTGAGTTAGAACTGCTAGCAGCCAGTATCGGCAGGAAGCCGTTAGAGAGTGGTCAACAGTCAGTGAGTTGCAATTGTGCAGGCTGGATGTGCAGCAGACCGATTTGAAGATTGCGTACGTGTGTGCTACGTCATTCTGCTGTTGGCAGAGCTGTACAAGTGTCTTTCTACGGAAATAAAGAGCATTTTGAATTTTTGCAAATTGGGCTTTTGATTTTACGAACCCATAGAGTCACAATATGTCACTCTGCTTTTTAAATCATTGGCAATGGTTTTAACCCTCTTAGTGCCGCTATACACCGCAAACCATTTTTTCCCCGCTAGTTGCTTTATTCTAACTACTTATAAGTGGTCATATTGCGACAGTTCTGTTATGAAATACCTCATAGCTGGTGTGTGCCATTCCTATACCATACTATTTTGAATTGTTACTTGTCCATAGAGATCTTAATTCATACGTACGAAGTAGATGGCCGTCCAGATTATCTGTTTTCCTTACCTGTGGATAGATGGCAGAACATATCCTATTACCATCCGTTTTCATTTTTACTTGCTCTATTACGCACATAGTAGATAGGGAAAGTATTGCATTCCACCCAAAAATTCGATACCGATATTTCACTGAAAATAAACTTTTGTGGTTCCCAAAATAAAAAGCAAAGTTTTTAAAACACGTCCGCACATTTGCGTGTACGTGTTTGAAAATAGCATAACTCAACAACGAAAAGTCGGTTAGATACAAATTTGGTGCTCAAGTTCTCCATTTTCCAAATATGGATATTAACATTTTCCAGAACAACTACGTGTAATTGGAAAGTAACCACTCTTAACGATTTTGATTGAAATGCCATAGATTTAAGACATTTTCGTAACAAATGAAATATACCTATAACTTCTGCGTATCGGCTCTAAAGCTCTGTTCATCCAGGATAACTTGCATAACTAGTAAACAGCAAAATATAGACAATATTGTACTATGCAAAAAGCATAGCACATGATTTAATTTGTGAAATTAGCCACCGTTTCTGAGATAATTCCTAATTATTAATTTGAATTTCCAACTTCTCCCAAATCGGGTTCAGTTTTCTTCTTAATGGGAAAGCAGGAGAAATTTCAAAGCCAATTATTAAACAAAGTTTTGATTTTCTTTAAAGCCATTTCTCTATTCCTATTGTACCTACAAGTAAATAGATAATAAAATAATTTATGTGATGTATACCTCGATTAACGTGGCCTACTAGATGAAACCTTTATATAGGAAAATTCAGTAGAATAAATTGGCTTTTGAAACTTCCTTAAGGCTATTCAATGCCGAATTTTTACAACATTTTGAAACGATTCAGCTTTTAAAATTTTCTAGAAAACAATCCTGTAACATCATAGGATCCATTTTCAGTTTTGTAATGGTTTTGTTGAAGAACGTGTAAAGAAAGGCATGTGAATGTAACATATTAGATTTTTACAATTCTTTTATATCTAAAATGGAACGTTGTGGCATTAGTGTCTAATCTTTGGTAGCTTACGGGGTTTAAACTTGGGATCAATGGAATCAGCTCACGTGTGAGCCATTCAGCTGGATAAACAAAATTTGTAATGAGATAATTTTGTCTGTCACGTATGTGACAGTATGTGGCCCGTATGTGTCCGTGGACAGCTTATCTTAGATATTGTCTGCTCTCACATTCAGAAGATCCCGAGTGATATCTCGGTTGGATGAGTTACTTAGATAAGGTTATTTTCCTCGGCTTTCCCTTATTCTGAAAGATGAATGTCAGATAACTCTAAGCGGTGTGGACCCTGGGCTCATTGTAACATCAAGAATCGGATAAATACCTACCAGAGAAGGAAATCCCCCTAAACTGAACTACCCTTTACTTGGAAGAGTTTTCATTGGTGCTATTTTCTCGAACATAATTAACGATTTTGATTAAAATATTATCTTAAGATATTTACTTGACAAAATGTATATATTGATTTTTCTGGGTATATCCTATGAAGTCCTCTTCATTCGGAAGAAGTGTATAATTTTATTCACTGGGAAACCATTAGAAATATACAAAACCGTACCCAATGCACAAATAATACAAATCTATTTAAAATACACACCATTTGGTACAAATAACTTTTTGTACCATTAGCTTTCTCCGAGATATTCATTATTATTGATTTAAATGTTTAAACTGTCATTTGAAAGTGCTGCTGTTCAGTTGTTTCTTATGACATCATTGGAAGAGAGAAATTTCTAGGCCAGTATATAATGACTTTTATTCGTCTGACTGCCTATTCAGTTTTCCCTATCCCCTTTGTATCCTTAACGTAATGTGTGATGAAACTATTTCTGCAAAAGTTTATTTCGATTATTAATACGTATTAACTTTTGCGGAAACTATAAATTAAACTATGGGTTGTGAAAGTCACGCAATTGAAAGCAAACAGGAAAGTTTTGTGTGAGTAAACACGTGTGATATTTACGTAAATGAATGACAGTGGGTAGACTAAGTTGTACGTTACACATTAGACTTTTACTTTCTCAACTGCTTACCTAGAGAAAGTATTGTATACTTAAAAGGTTAGATCCTGATACTTCCCTAGAAATACACATTTTAAGGTCCCGTAAATGAAAAACAATCAAAGGTCAGAGTATTTTTTGTGTTTTTTTGTTTTTTTGTTTTGTTTTTTAACGTCCTACAAAGTAAGTTATATCGGTCGATGACCGAAATGGTTGAAATGCTGCTCAAATGTCCCGGGTCTATATAGTTTACAGTTACTCCACGTTCATTTTGCAGGACAAGGGAAAAAACCCTTATCGAGATTCGAATTCGGGATGTCTTGAATGTAAGACAGACACGCAATAGATGTGTATGTCCGCTTCCGTATTTCTGTGAATTGCAATACTTTGTAAACGAAAAGTCTGTTTCTTCCCACCAAGAACGGGCCTCAAATATTCCGAAGAAAATTCTTCTATTCCAAATACCATTACAAGGACAACTTTTTTTTGTTATTTTTTCTTTTCTATAAATGACTCGATCGATTTTGGTTAGAATATCAAATTTTAAAATATCTGCATGACAAAATAATGGAAATAATCATTTCTTCCACACTAGCCGTGTGTAGGCTGTTTGGATGGGTAGCTGGACGCGCTGTGGCTCAGTGGTTAGACTGCTTGGCTGTCACCAAGGCGGCCCTGGTTCGATCCCAGGCGACCGCAAAGTGAGATTTGTGGTGGACAACACGGCGCTGGGGCGGGTTTTCTCCGGGATCTCCGGTTTCCCCCGCCATCTCATTCCACCGGTGCACCATCTTCATCTCATGTATCATCAGTGTCATTGCCTGCGGTGCCGTATGTAGTAAAAGCGGGCGTTAAACACTACACATTTCATTTTTGGATGGGTAGAGCCAGGCTGAAAAATTCATTGCCATAGCCGGGATTTGAACCACGGATCTTCCGGTCTCCTTCGGGTTGCTCTAAACCACTGAGCTACTAGGGTCAACTTGCCGATATCACATTAAATTCTCCAACTGACGCGCATGTTTCCCGGTGAACCACTAGGGGTTCTCATATACAATGAGACACGCACCTTTTGTGGCGACTTGCTATGCTATAAGTACTTAAATCCCAGGCTTCATAGTTAAACCACTATGTTTTAGGTAAATTGATAATTGATATCAATAGTCGCCAGTATAGCTCAGTGGTGTAGAGCAACCGGATGGAGACCGGGAGATCCGTGGTTCAAATCCCGGCTATGGCATTGAATTTTTCAGTCTGGCTCTACTCATCCAAATAAACTATCATGTATTTTCTGCGAATATCCTGCGAAGTCTTCATTCTGAATTAATTTTTATAACCCATAAACTTTAAGAGATTCGACATGATACTACGTTTTTCTTCTCGTGGTCATGCAAAGAGAATGCAATTTCAAAACCATCACATAGTGATTCATTTGTAAAAAACTGATAATCCTCACGCCTACTGCATTCGCTTGTTCCTCTTGTAGCTACATGAAAGTTTGTAACAAAGGCATTTCGGCAACTAGTAGTAAAATATTTTGTTGAAGAATGGTTAGAGAAATTTATATGAATATAAGCTCATGTTCTGAGACGTTTGCTTTGCTCGAAGGGACCTAAACAAGAATGCTGTAACGTCTGCATAAAATAGCTTCAGATTCTAAAGTTGAGCATTCATAAAGTTACCATAATATGACATCGCTGTTTGGAAGGTACATTGAATAACAACTACGTCTTTCTGGCGTAATATATCAAGAAAGTGGATCCATGCCAAAAAACTGCAGCATGTGCCTCCTCCTTCCATATCGGAAGTAAGGCAACATGGACTCTATATAGAAAGTGTTTTTTCCCCCTTTTCTTTTTATAGAGTCTCGTACAAAATTGAAGTTGTACATGTCTTTGAATGCTGGCAGTACTTTATGAATAATGCAGAGGCTTTTGTTGACCTCCGTCCTCGATTTTCTTTATCTGGCATGTAGAGGTGAGCTGTTTTTCTCCGATTGTGGGAGGAGTTGGAAAATTGAAATGGCACGAGAATGAATGTTATCAGTTTTACGTGGAGAACTGCTGTTTGTTGGGGCATAAAATATAGCTAAGCTCATGCTGCTTGGGAGAAACATTCATTCCACGCTTTCGTTTTACAGAATTACAGAGGTTTATACACAATAACTTCTCTGAAAGTTTATTTTATTATCTAAGGTAATGCGGTTTCAAAAAAAATCCAGTTAACAAAACTGTATATTCACAATAAGCCAATAGGAGGGCAAGATTGAAAATTTTAAGATTGCCATGCTTCTAAAACCATGAAAATGTAATATTTAACACCTAGTTTCTAATTTTTTGCGAGTTGATTGCCGTCTAGTCTGTGAAATATCTAAATATCGTATTCATCCAAAAAATGAGCTTTAAAAGAGAAAATCTGCGGGCTTTTTTTCTTATGATTTTGTATGTTTGCAAACACCTCTACACTGCAAAGATATTATTAGAAATGATTTTAAAAGAAGCCCCATCCAAAAGAAATTTATATTTATAGTAAAGTGAATTCGAGAGAGATCGGCGTTGTCTTTGTAATAATTTTTTCCACTCATGTTGTGGTAAGCATAGTATTATGTATATTGTCACCCAATTATCGGAAGCCGCGACCCACTGGCGGCTGGGTGAGGGCCGGGAGGCATTCCGCCAGGCCTACCCATTTTTTTTTTCGTTTTTCATTTACGTCCGCCCCAACGTTAAGTTATATTGGACGGTGAATTAATTGGGTGAAATGATGCTCAAATGAGTCCAGGGTCCATTGAGCTTAGAGTTACCCGACATTCGTCTTGAAGGATAAGGGAAACCCCGGACAAACCTTATCTAGGTAACTCACCCTGACCGAGATTCGAACTCGGGACCTCTTGAACGTGAACCCATTTGTCTTATAGCGCTAACGAAGGGATGGTTGGAAAAACATCACTGGCCGTCTCTTTCCTCTCCCCCTGACGCCTGGAACCTTCGTGGTGATTCACTGAAACGTGAGACTTCCAGAAACAGCGATATTCCTATAAAAAGGGACTGCAGTTGGCGAGTCAGCGGAGTTCTTGGCGAGCAGCGTGAGGAGCGCCGAGTGAGCGAACGGACTGGAAGACTGTGTACGTGTATCAGAGGAGTTGTATGTAATTGTGAGCGTGCAGTGGACCTGTGACAGACGAACTGACGAATTGTAATTGTGTGCATTACGTAACTCTGTGTAATCGGCAAGTGTTCCAACTGTAATTCGGTGGAAATAAAGAACATTTTGAGTTTGTGCAATTGGACTTTTAATTTCACGAACCCACAAAGTCACAATATTTTATCTTCACGATATTTAGAAACTGCCTCTCAAGGAAAGTAAGTGAACTTACCTCCCTACTTACTTCTCTACTTACCTCCCTGCTATGAAGGACTGAATTTGTTGTACGAGCTGAAATCATTTACAGTATTTCTATGCAATTCAGAAAATATTCATGTTAATTTATTGCCACCCAAAGCAAAATATCCAATAATAGAAACAAAATTAAATACGAATGAAACAAATGTAGCTTGGAAAACAATAATATATGTGAGAGATTACTTTCTGAATTGCATAAATAGCTAATTGAAATAGAGTATTAATAGAAGCACATTATAATTAAATTATATATTCATTTACATTTTATATCATATAAAATATTTAAAATTTATTGTAATATTGCAAGTATTGCAATATTTGACACAACTTTTTGACCAATTTCAGGAATTAACTGTATTTCTTTCTTTACTTCAACACTTTCTTGAAGTTCAACCATGTTCATATTAGCAACTACTACTGCATTAGTACCAAAACTGTCATTAGCACTAGAACTACTACTGTCATTCATAATCACACAAAAAATCAATATATCGCCACACCTTCATATAAAAATGAACAACTACTCTCCCATAGCAACAAACAATATAATGACAAACAAGAGAATGTCAATGAACAATTCGACTCATTAAGTAATATAAATGAATAGGTATAATATAAAATTGAAATTATATATCACAAATAACTAATAATAGGTACATGATAAGCATGGTTGGAAAAAAAATATTATAGTATGTAATTCGGGAGGTAGTTAGAATGAACCATCCTCGGAATCGCACTCACTTCGTTTGGGCGCAAACAAGTCCTCTGATGGTAAATTATACGTACCTCCGTTATAGCATAAATGACTATTTTGGACGCTTAGTAATTACTGTTATTGATGGGGATATTGCCGCTGTTTAAGCAATGGTTGAAGACATTGGGCGATTCGAGTCAAATCCAAAACATTTGACATCAATAGTTAGACTTGAAAAAGCTTTGCTTTGGTTGGATTTCACATAAACTGTCTCTCGATCTGTATCAACAGTACATTTATTGGTGAAAAAAAAAAAAAAAAAACACCTGAAAAATTCCAAGATGGGGATGAATCTTGGATTTACTGTTACGTCCCTGAAAAGGAAAAGTCAAGTGGTTCATTGAGTCTTTGCAATAGACTTAACAAAAGTCCCATGAATTCACAGTGCTGGTAAGAAGACAGATTTTTTTCCCTCTCTAAAACAAGCCATGCTAGTATTTAAAGATAGACGTACTGTAACTGTCGATTGGTACACAAATTTCTATTTATTACAAGTTAGCGAAAAATTTCCTAGAGGGAAAATAGTTTTACATGAAAGCAACCCATCGTTACATACAGCAAAGTTAACATCAGAGTATCAGGAGGCACTGAAGATCAGCACCATGGACCCTCTTACAGCCATCACCAAGCACCTTGTGGTTTCTTTTCTTTTCTTTTTTTTTTCTAAAAATCATAGATAAAATGCATTGTAAAGGCTTGGTTAGGAAGAATGGCACCTTCTTTAGGGACTGGCATCATCGAATGCAAAAATGTATTGTTAATAAAATGCGTGGAAATTAATCTTTCTTCCACACAAGGCGTGTAGGACAAGGTTTGGAAAAGCTCCAATGGACTCGTATTTTTTCCTGTAAACCACTTGGAGAATTTGGTGTCATGCTGGCATTTTATCATAGTAGCTCAATGTTTAAGAGCAACCGAACGAGGACTGGAAGATCCATGGCTTAAATCCCAAAATAGAGTATTTTTCAGGCCTTCTCTACCTTTAGAAAAATGCGTGGAATCACATTTTAAAGTGTGTATTTTCTTTATTTTTCACTTTGTATCATTCACGTTCGAAGACATTCTTATTTAGAAGAACAGCTATTAAAATATTCTGAAAATTGTATGAATTTCTCACCGTAGTACTGAACGTATTTGTTAATTAATCTAAATATAAGACCTTTATATTTCCAATGGCGGAGTGTAAACACCATTTGAAGTGCATTTGATTGATACTGAAATGAAACGAAAAGATCACGAGAGGTACTATGTGTGTGTGTGTGTGTGTGTGTGTGTGTGTGTGTGTGTGTGTGTGTGTGTGTGTGTGTGTGTGTGTGTGTGTGTGTCTGTGTGTGTCTGTGTGTGTCTGTGTGTCTGTGTGTATATGTATGTATATGTATATATATATACATATATCCTAATCATTAAAGAAAAGTAAAACCTGATTGAAAAGCGCTTTATCGTTTTCAAAATATTCTGCTTTATGATCAATACACGTTTGAACCATTTGTTAGAGCATATACTCCAGTCTTCTTGAGACATCTCCTAAACATGATTTTTGAAGGCATCAACGGCTTCTTCTGCCGACGAAAATCGTTGTCCACGCAATTTATGCTTGATATTTGGGAACAAAAAGAAGTAATTTAGTGCCAAATCAGGACTGTATAGCGGATGACCCATCATTTCAATTTTTTGAGTCTTCAAATACCCTGTTGTTAGAAGAGATGTCTCTCTCTCTCTCTCTCTCTCTCTCTCTCTCTCTCTCTCTCTCTCTCTCTCTCTCTCTCTCTCTCTCTCTGCTGTGTGTGTGTGTGTGTGTGTGTGTGTGTGTTCGCATTGTCTTGATAAAGAACGATCCTCCGGTTCTTGTTGGTTTTTCTTACTTCACCAAAGACTTCAGGTAAGCAAATGGTTGTGTACTATTCGGCACTGGCCGTTTTACATTCCTCTAAAGGCAGTGTTACCACATGGCCAGTTTTGTTGAAAAAGCAGACGACCTTTGCTTCGAAGTGCTCCGAGTGCGAACAACTTTTGTTGGATTTGCTTCATCTTGAAACACCCACAACTATTGTCGACTGCTGTTTACGTTCCGGCTCATACGTATAGATACATGATTCGTCACCTATGTCTTTTAAGATACCGCTATTGAATTTCTTCAGCATTTTAGTACACCAATCGACACGAGTATGTTTTTGAGATTCGTCAAATTATATGGAATGCAACGAGAGTGTGACTTTGTGGATTCGTAGAATTAAAAGTCCAATTTGCCGAAATTCTAAATGTTCTATATTTCCGTAGAGGTACACTGTTCAATTCTCACGTAACAGCATTACATCACCTATACAACACAGTCTTCCAAGGTCGATGACTATGACAAACAGTGACAGATGATTACAACACTCTTGTTACACAACTGTCTTTACAACAACACTCTCAGCTGTTCTCTGCTTACTCACTGTTTACAACTAACTTGCAACTCAACACTTCCTTAAATACCTCCTGATAATTTCTAGATTATTCGAAAATAAACTAGAACCTGAACAGTCTCTATCAGTCCAGAAGTAACTAGAAATTTCCATTTATCTCAGTTTGTTTCGACAGATCTTTATCTGCATGTTATCTTTGTGTGCCGGCTCTTGGTTTTCACACTGCCCGCCAGGCCACGCCGTGGCTCAGTGGTTAGACAGCTTGGCTCTCACCAAGGCGGCCCGGGTTCGATCCCAGGCATCCGCAAAGTGAGATTTGTGGTGGACAACACGGCGTTGGGGCGGGTTTTCTCCGGGACTTCCGGTTTCCCCCGCCATCTCATTCCACCGGTGCTCCATCTTCATCTCATGCATCATCAGTGTCACCGCCTGCGGTGCCGTATGTAATAAAAGCGGGCGTTAAACACTACACACACACACACACACACACACACACACACACACACACACACACACACTGCCCGCCTATCAGTTCCTTTTGTGTAAACAAGCCGCGCGATCGTAGATACGGGTTCGCGATACCTTTTTCATGGCTACTTAATCATGCAATATTTTATATATGCTGGTGGAACTAATGCCTAGGGTTTTCTCAATCTCACATGTCGCATGACGGTCTTGTATTATTAGTTTTTGCACAACATCAATGTTCTGAATAATCGTAAGCTTTCACGGCCGTAGTCTAATTTGAAGATAGAAGAATTTTCCGGGCTCAGGAGCCGTGGTCTGATGGAGTTGGAACATCCATCAGACCACGGTCCTGAGCCCGGAAAATTCTTCTATCTTCAAAGCATCAATGTTTTCTGGCACAACAACTGATTTTAAACCACCTTTACGAACTTCATCCTGGAGTGAACGGCGGCCACGATTAAATTCCTTATACCAGCGTTTCACAGTAGCAAAGGATGGAGCATCTTCACCAAACGTGGAAGTTGATCGATGCACTCTTGTCTTGATAATCTACGTCGAAAGTCGTAATAAATCATTGCACGAAATTTTAACGAGTTAATTCCATTTTTTGATGCGACACAATTTTCAAGCTAATTAAACAAAACAAATGACGCTCTATTGACAAAATGACTGAAGTAGATTATGGTCAACAATGTCAAACTTCCCATTGGAAACGTCAGATGATATCTACAACATTCAGAATTGCAAGGCTCAAAATATAAATAGTGCCCCTCGTAGTCTATTCACACCAAATTTGAATGGCTTGTAGTACTTGAGCATGATTAAATTTTTTTCCAGAAAGTTTTAGTAGCACCGAAAAGTAAGGTTTATTGTATTGTTTCCTATCTACAATTGTCTAGTTTTTAGCTAAAATTCCTTGGTGAGATCATCTTGGTTCATATTTTTCCTGCACACATTTCCTATTTGAAGATTATATTGTGACTTTGTGGGTTCGTAGAATTAAAATTCCGAGTTGCAGATATTCCAA
>CM060957.1:70865242-70887670 GCA_030765055.1 Mantis religiosa
CTTCCATCAACTTTTCAATAAGTCACGCGGAAATGAAAACCGTTTTATGCACTGCACCCTTATGACTTTCCCTACTCTCTTGTACATAATACCTCATCTTATAAACATTTCTTCTTCTTTCTACTTCATGCTAATTGGGATAACCATTTTTAGAAATCCTTTTATTGCGTGTTTCCTGGCAGGTACAATGAGAATGAGGGAATACATTACGCTTAAGAGATAGTCAAACCATACAAAAAACTAATCCCTATGTGGCGAGTTTCAAATGCCTTTGCATAACCGGGGGGGGGGGGGGGGGGGGGGGCAAAAATTAATAACCACTTTCAATTGAGAAAAGTATAAGATTGCAAAATTCAAACGAATAAAGAGAAATGTCTCGAAGTGGTTAATTTTACCAAAAATATGTATCCGCATCAATTGTGTGCTTTAGCGAAATGTAGCAAAATTATCACTTGCGCTTACCAATCATGCAAGTCACTCAGAATGAAAGAGATTCAGAAGTTCCCCCAAAATTCAACATATATTTCGTTTGTCGTAAAAGACTCTTAAACATATAGTAATTTAATCAAAATCATCAAGGTTGTTCGAGAAAATCAAATTTTCTGTGCAAAGGATAGACTGGTGTGAGGAATTCTTTTTACCATTTAACTATTGTTTTATATGCATTGGAGTGTTAATAAACTGATAGTTGAAGTATATGTCATAACGTTACGTTTTCCACTCAGCAAGTAACAAATAGGACGAAAGAAAACATGTGGTAACCATCTTATATGCATTCTCTATTTATTATAAATATGAACTCTTAGGATCTAAGGCCAACTTTTGTAGTTCATTCACTGTTACTGCCCGATTTAAGAATTAGAGAAGTTTATCTCCTCTATATATGAAGTATATATAAATGGCATTAGGCTTTAAATTCAAGACCGAAGTTTCATTAGAAAGCAGAAAAAAGTATTATTTAAAAAAAAAAAAAAAGCACGGACCGCGTTTCCTTCGGCGCTCTCTCTCCTCTCCCCCCTCTCTCTCCTCCCTCTCTCTCTCTCTCTCTCTCTCTCTCTCTCTCTCTCTCTCTCTCTCTCTCTCTCTCTCTCTCTCTCTTTAATTTACGTCCTCTAACGTTGTCAAATCGGACGCTGAATGAAATGATGCTCAAACGAGCCGAGGATGCATAGAGCTTAAGAGTTACCCGACATTCGTCGTACAACTTAAGTTTTCGGCTGTGAACAGCATCAATCAAAACCTATAATTCGAACACATGTATTTCATATTCAAATCAGCTGCCTTTTTAGAACGCCATGAAAAAATATTCCTCCATTTTTTTCAAAACGGCTGTACAAAACTATTTCATATGTTTAATACATTAGAATTACGAAGCGTGTCCCTAAAATAAGCTCTCTAATTTTATTTAATATAGAAAATATGTTTATTGTCAATGAATGTTACATTGATGGAAAGGCGGAACTTACAGCTATTTTTCAACTAATCATCATTGCGATCGATGCACTTTTGTGTGCGCTGTGGCAGTTTCTGTATACTCTTGTCATAGCACTCTCCGCCAAATTGCGCAGGTAGCGCTCAACCTCGTTTTCAAATCATCGTCGGTCTGGGAATGTGTTCCACCAGATGTGACTTCAACTCAGTAAACAGACGATAATTACTAGGTGCTAAGTCTGGACTGTATGGGCGATGTGTGAGGATGTCCCACCCGAACTGGGCATTTTAGGGACCCACCTCGCGCACACCTTGCGATAATGCAAATGTTCGGTCAAAATCTTGTCAATCATAGTCTTACTGACTTCAGGGATAAGTTCGCACAGTTCGCGAACTGTCACAACGCCGATCTTTTAAGCATTTGTAGCTCCACTTTTGCAATTGTTTCGGCTGAAACCGAAGGCCGACCAGAACGCTCTTCGTCATGGACGTCTGTACCTGCGTTGTTGAACTCTCTGACCCACTTTAGCACGTTTAGACGTCCATACACTGTGGCCCATAGACTTCGCATAACTGATGATGAATTTCAATGGAGGTAGCAGAATCAATAAGTGATGCCCTGGAACATTACAGAACATGCCACGAACTGCAGAAAGTTATATGAGCACTACCAGTGCCCTTGGCACTCAAAAAAAAGAAGAAGATCACTGCACGCAACTCGCGCATTGTGGCGGAAGTGATAGGAAGCTCCATCGCAAACGGCTGCCCAGTCAAGACTAATGGTTGTAACTGGTTCGTTGTGGTGGGGATTTGAAGGGGCGAAAACAAGCTACATGCCAGTGTTGCCAGATCTCGCGTAATAGCGTTCCTCACGGCTCCAGCGCCTTGGAGACCTTATTTTACGGACACGCCTCGTATTAATATATGAAACTGTATCAATAAGGTACGGATAAAATTTTAGACACATTTCTCACACGTAGAAAAAGAAAATATGTTATATGAACACAGGTGCAGAAGCGTTTAATTTTCATTTTAGAACTCATTTTCTAACAAGCTTCATAGTACATTTAATTGTGGAAAGCACTCAGAAACATAACGTACCATTAATGTAGCCTCCCTTAACACTGACTTGTAATTTACGCCCTCCAACGTTAAGTCAAATCGGACGATGAATGAAATGGGTGAGATGATGCTCAAATGAGTTCGGGGTCCATGGAGCTTAAAATAAATGAAATGTGTAGTGTTTAACGCCCGATTTTACTACATACGGCACCGCAGGCGGTGACAGTGATGATACATGAGATGAAGATGGAGCACCGGTGGAATGAGATGGCGGGGGAAACCGGAGGTCCCGGAGAAAACCCGCCCCAGCGCCGTGTTGTCCACCACATGGAGCTTAAAGTTACCCGACATTCGTCAATCAGGATAAGGGAAAGCTCCGGAAAAAAACCTTATCCAGGTAACTCACCCTGGCCGACATTCGAACTCGGGACCTCTTGAACGTGAGGCAGACACGCTACCATCTACGCTATTGAGGCGGGCTATATATGCATACTGGAGAACTCAGTATTGTTACACAGCCTTCCATAGTAGTAGAATGAAGACACTTTGCATCTTACAATGTTATTCGATACATTATACCTTCCAAAAGTTCCCACAATGCTCTCACACTGGGGTGAAGCTATTACATCTTAACCAGATGTAACCGTTGGCGTCTTGAACATTTCATACTAGATAGAATTTCATGGGGTATGCTGGTACGTTCTGTTTCTGTGCATTTCACATTAATAATGTACTAAGAAGAGTTGTAATAAAGTGAAAATAAGGATTCCGCACGCATCTTTAAATAATATATGTTATTCTATGTCAGATGCGTTCCCCGAACCTTTAACTGTATCTTATTATTATAACTGTGCAATAGCTGGAGTATATTTATCAATTCGATTTAGTAAAGTTTTCCTAGTTGACTTTTAAACTTTTAGTTGGTAATTTCTGTAGCGTATATGGTAGCGTGTCTGTCTCACGTTCAAAAGGTCCCGAATTCGAATCTCGGTCAGGGTGAGTTACCTGGATAAGTTTTTTCCGGGGTTTTCCTTTATCCTTAAAGACGAATGTCAGGTAACTCTAAGCTATATGGACCCCGGACTCATTTGAACATCATTCCATCCATTTCATTCAACGTCCGATATGACAACGTTGAAGGACGTAAATTACACACAAAAACACTATATTTATAGTATAACTATAAATAAAAATGTCCCATAAATAAAGCGGGTTGTCCCATTCCTCTTGAATTTCTGCAGAAAAATATTACTCGGGGACAATTTATATTTCGTTTATATGTTTGGTAGAGAATGATAATTGAGTAGGATTTCATTACTGAGGCCAATTCTTGGCCTATTGAGCCCAAAGGAGGAAGAGAGGAGGCGAGAGAATATCAAAGGAGGCCAGATCCGGTAGCTACAAGTACACTGCAGCGGGATCCCATGTATCTAGAATTGTGCTTCCACACACAGACTACCTCCGACACTACCCTTAACCACAACGAAAGGTAGTGGTCGCAGGCTGATCCCAATGACAATGGTTCAAGCCACGTCCACCTAAACGCTTAAGCAGCTATCCCTGCAACTCCGCAGGATAACGCAAAGCAGAGAAAGTAGAATTCAAGATAAGTAAGAAACTATTCCAGCAGTCGTCTTGTAAATGCGAAAATTATATTATAAACCCGTCCGGATTTGAATGAGAATCTCCCGTACGAGCCTCAGAACTCAGCTGCTTGAGATATCCTGCGCTGTTTCATTACATATATAATATCAACTTTTACAGATGCTTACTCCTGTTCGTTGGAATCTTTGCATAAATTAAGCAGTGCACTTTGAAATGTTGCATATTCGTATTTTCTCTCTTATGAGCATAGGTAAAGAAACAGTTTTTTTTCTTCTTTTGTAATTTACGTCCTCCAACGTTAAGTCATATCGGACGATGAATGGAATGGGTGAAATGATGCTCAAATGACCCGGATTCCATAGAGCTTAGAGTTACCCGACATTCGTCTTTCAGGATAAGGGAAACCCCGGAAAAACCTTATCCAGGTAACTCACCCTGGCCAAGATTCGAACTCGGGACCTCTTGAGCGTGAGGCAGACATGCTACCACCACGCTACCGAGGCGGGCGGGTAAAAAAATAGTAATACAGTAAGGCATTGCTTATTTTTTTTTTTAAAAAAAAGTGTCATTCTACAAAATGTATAAAACCGTATATTAACCTAATTAAAGTATTTGAAAATTGTTCTTACGCTTCCAAGTAGATAAAACGCTTTTGAATAACTGTAGAACAGATACAAAATTTTAATCAGTAGAGAAACTCTCGAGGCCGCGCTGTGGGTTAGATCGCTAGACTCTCACCAAGGCGGCCCGGGTTCGATACGAGGCGACCACAAAGTGAGATTTGTGATTGACAACACTGAGCTGGGGCGGCTTTTCTCCGGGATCTCCGGTTTTCCCGCCATCACTCCACTAATTGCTCCATCATCATTCTTCCTTTCATTCATTTCGCCCTCATTCTCTCATTCACTTCTCTCACACTCACACCAGGCATTGGGCTGTTCACCCATCCTCATTCTCTGTCAGATCCAAACTTCGGTTCCTCATACCCGACCTTAAGGTATAGATGAACACGAATCCCCTAAATCCGCGACAAGTGGTATACTAGGGATGCGGTAAAGAAGAACAAGAAAGCCCACCTCGGTAGCGTAGGTAGCCTCACGTTCCAGAGGTCCCGAGTTCGAATCTCGGTCAGGGTGAGTTACCTGGATAAGGTTTCTACCGGACTCATTTGAACATCATTTCACCTATTTCATTAATCGTCCGAAATGTAATGTGTAGTGTTTAACGCCCGCTTTTACTACATAGGGCACCGCAGGCGATGGCACTGATGATACATGAGATGAAGATGGAGCACCGGTGGAATGAAATGGCGGGAAAAACCGGAGTTCCCGGAGAAAACCCGCCCCAGCACCGTGTTGTCCACCACAAATCTCACTTTGTTCGACTGGGATCGAACCCGGGCCGCCTTGGTGAGAGCCAAGCGGTCTAGCCACTGAGCTACGGCGCGGCCTAAATCGTCCGATATGACTTAACGTTGGTGGACGTAAATTACAAACAACACTCCCACCCCTAACTACACTTTATATGGGAATACTTCTATTTAAAAAAAATGACGCAACGTGCACTACAAATTAACTGCAAGTACCGATCTTCAATTTGCAGGGAATAAGCAGTCATACATTAGGATTACTAAGGAGGGGATTCGGCACCAAAACCTGCGGTTTATTATACCTAAGCTCCAAAAAGGTCATACCCGGGAGGAAGGAGGAGGCGAGAGGAGAGAGAGGGCGGCCGACCCAAGGAGTCTGGAAAGTGTCGAGACACCCGCCGACACTTCTACCCTGAAAGAGTCTACCAGATGAGAGATGATGTGAAATGATACTGGAAATGAAATGGAGGGAGGAAATTCGGGGGATGTAATTAACCCACCCAGCATTCGCCTGGCAACCCAGGAAACCCCCGAAAGAAACCATGGGTCAGGTAGGTCGGCCGTGGGAATCGAACCCGGGCCTTCCAAATGCGGGCCAGCCGTCTCAGTCATCCCGAAGTTTACATCTTAATTTTACCAGGGCTTGGACTGCTCGGTAGCAGTCATATATAATGACACGCTCTTTAAAAATATGACATTTTCTGTATTTATTGTTTGTCACAACGAATTGTATAGATTGAATTGAAAGTGTATTTATACTAACAAGAAACAAGACGTAAAATAACAGTTCCTATGAGCATTTCTTAAGCCGGGATTTTTTACGAAAAATTTGTATGACAGATATTAAAGTTATGTTAGACAGAGATGTAATTCATTGTATATAATTATTTACATATGTTAAAACTCTCTCAATTATATACTTAAATACCACGTATTCATAATAGACTACATCACAGTCCGTATCACCTGCTCACTTCCCTCCCATGATGAAACGCATGTGAGTGGCTCTCTTGCTCATCGATTCAACACGCCAGGTAATAACAAATGAAGTAAATAACAGTTTCATAACTTATAAAGAAGATGCTGTCACATCAGCCACGAATACGGTGTAAGAATTCAGGTTGAAGCAACACTGAGACCTGGTTAGAGCTAAAATTTGAACCAAATATTCATGACAGCGTACTTGGAATTTTCCAAGAGGTTTACAAGAAGATGAAGGGAGAAACATCGAAGTTACAAAAGCCACTCAGCGGAAGCGAGGGGCATTAAAAGGAGTACGGTTGAAGATTAGTCGACGATTTTCTCATTATTTAATTACTTCCGTCTTAAGCTCGTGACAGCGAAGTTCTGGTTCTTCAAAGCATAGAGAATACTGTGAAATCTAATATAACTAAATTCCTTTCATCTCGGGTTTTCTCCGCGTCTTCTTACCTCAACACTATACAGGGTGCTACAGAATTCTAACTACAGGGACTGTAGAGGATGTAATTTGAATTCATTCTATTATGCTGTAAACGTCCCAAGAAGCATAAAATGAATAACAGGAACGAAAAGCGAACATGCATTATGCTTCAAGAGCGTTCTGGTGTTCTGTGCATGCTTTAAGGAAGCAATCCTAAACATTCTACAGCTATAGCAGAATTTTCATATAAAATAATCTTAAATTTTACGTTTTCAAACAAATTCCATCCTTGAAATTGGCTTAGTATATGCTGACAATCTTCATTTAACATCTGCAGCTACTTAATTGTCTTTTAAAAATATCAAAATTATTGATATACGTTTCATTATAACATTGTACAGTTTGCAGTGATTTTACCTCAGGTTGCGCAACCGGGCATTTTTTTTAATTTACGATGAATGAAATGGGTGAAATGATGCTCAATGCGTCCGGGGTCCATGGAGCTTAGAGTTACCCAACATTCGTCTTTCAGGATAAGGGAAAACCCCGGGAAAACCTTATCCAGGAAACTCACCCTGACCGAGATTCGAACTAAAGACCTCTTAAACGTCAGACAGACATGCTACCATCTACGCCACCGAGGCGGGCGGGCTTCTTTAAATTCAGCATCTTCTAAGGATGCGACACGGAGATTTTCAAGAAAATTCCCCAGCTAAGACTGTCCTTTAAATATTTAGTTTTTTTTTTTAATGGCTCCAACATTTTGAGTAAAATTACCTTATGTTTTATTTACACAACAAATAAAACTATAGAAATTTTATAGAAATTTCCTCAGAAGTCGTTTTCTGGATGCCTTTTATATTTGGTCACTTTCAGTCAAGACTGAAAAATTAATGCCATAGCCGTAATTTGAACCGCAGAACTCCCATTCTCCGTCCGGTTGCTCTTAACCATTGAACTACCACGGTCAACATGCCAGCATGACACTAAATTCTCCAACTGACTCGCATTTTCTCCCGGTAAATCATTAGGGGAGAGATACGCACCGTTTGTGGCGACTTATTATGCTGAAAGTGCTTAAGTCCCAACTTCATATTTACCACTATTAGGTAAATCGATGGAAATTAATCATTTTCCACACTAGCCGTGTGTAAGCTAAGGTTTAGATAGGTACAGTCAGACTGAAAAATTAAATACCATAGCCGGGATTTGAACCACGGGTCTCCTGGTCTTCGTCCGGTTGCTCTTAACCATTGAGCAACATGCAGCATGACACTAAATGTTCCAACTGAATCTTATTTTTATAATTTCGACTTTTAGATTACTTCTAAAATGTAAGAGTAACAAAAAAAAAATCTTACTACACAAAAAATTTACAGCTACTTAAAACGATTTATGTCAAATATTTTTGTGGTGTGTGTATGTGTGCGCAGTGAATTATTTCGAAGTTATGTCTGAATTTTCCAACACATACTTCACCCAAACGGGAAGTCGTTATTCACTTTTATCTCTTGACCATGCAAAGAGAATGGAATTTCAAAGAGATCACTGAGCGACCAGTGTTTTAAACAGTTGACTATCGCTTAAAATCGAATGTACATATTCGCTTGCACGTATAAGAAAATTAGCAATACGATAATTTCTGTAAATGTTTATCTCAAATGACATGAATGATAGAGGAATAACGTTTTTAAGAATATAAAAAGGTCATGTGAGTCCAACAAATGAGATTTTTCTGTTTGGAATTACTTTAAAATGTTCACAGTTCTTCCAACTTTGTTTTGTATTTATTCTCACAGGCGTTTTCGATGACTTTGCTACGAAGTGTAATAACTTTAAATGTTTATATCTAACCAAGCATATACAGTTGGATCTGATGTATACATATATCAAGGGAAAGAAAAAAGATTACTAACAACTCAGAATTACGTACAAATGAGGCTTTGATGATTCATCATTTTTAAATACATTCGCTCTGCATATACAAAACTTTAAAGCCAGTGAAGATATGTCATTATTTAGAAATTGGTGCCACTTTAAACTACTCAGTTAATTCGGCTTGTTTCACTTTCTTGTATTAAATGCATGCAATTCATTTTGCAAACTCTATTAATGAACTTAGATATTTTTCACTACAATTTTTCACACTCGTTCATCCGTCCGCCGTCCATAGTGCTGGCAGGCTGTAAAAATCCTGAAGGTTTTTGTTGCGTGTCCACCTGGTAAGGGTTTTACCGCAGGAATTTGTCGGATGGTATTTGGCTATTACGTTGAAATTTGTTGTGAGGTAACACTTATATTACTCGGGGTGTAAGGATAGGATGCAAAATCTTATGCACCCTGGACTTTTCGAATGCCCAAACATACTGCGTTCAAGAGGTGCCAAATTTGATCTGGGTCCGGGTACCTGTCCTATGAATTTTACTTTCCGATCTACCGTATAACATTTCTTTTTTCTGTTCTCCATCACTGATTAAAAGCAACTGAGAACTGAAAGACAAAACCACTGTTCAACAGTAAAGATCAGATGCCGAAAATTATTTTCGCTTCTCATTTGTTTCCATGACACTGAGCTAACGTGTTTGTCTTTTGTTTCAGTAGCCGAAAGCCGCCCGCTCAGCTTTCGCCTTTGTCAGCAGCGATAAGGAAAATGCGTTTAGAATTTCTTTTAAGATAGCGAATGCCTTATGCTCATTTAATTAAGTAGAACTCAGTTGTATTTCACTGAAATTTAATACGTATAACTGCGAAATACGTATAATTAACCTCAGTGTGTAAATCACATTTTCCGGGACCTGCAAATATTTACGTATAAATACAAATTACGTATAACTGGGTTACGTATAAAGCAGGTTCAACTGTAATTTTTGTCATGTTTTACAGGCTTTTAGTGCACAGTTGAATAGTACTCAAAACCCAAGTCCTAGTGATTCACAATGCGCTGCATCTTTTAGGAATTGCCATTCACATATTTTACAGAACAGTGGCTCACTAATTCATCAAACAGTGTAACTCAAAACATCCGGTTGCTTGGCAAGCTTCCCTTGGTGTGTTTCCCGCGGCAGTTTCTTGGAACTGTTATTACTGCGCCAAGCGGCAACGTTTGTTGCCCAACATTGTCAAACTCTGACAAAGACCGTTGTCATCAGCCAGGAAGCATCGTTCCAAAATTCCTACCCAGCACTGAAGCAAAGTGTATGTTACATGGCCGTAATCTCTGAATAAATTATTATTTAAATAAAAATATTATATGTTTATAAACCGGATTAAAAAGTTAAAATAATTTCTCTAAGTCCCAAACAGCTAGTCCTGAAAATTCTTGATTGTGAATTTTTAACAGTTATGAAAATATGTGTAATATTTAAAAGGAAAATGTGGGCACTTGCAATGAATAAAAATAAATTCTTTCCTTGTTATTTCACCGTGGAGAATCACTTCACCTAAAATAAATCTGGAGTTGGACACCATTTTCAAAGAAAATTCAAAGAGAGGTAGATACAGGTCCCATAACCTATATCTAAGGCCTTAAAAATCTCAAGCCTAATAGAGGCCTCTGAGCAAAATTAAGGGCACTTTAATGTCCAGTATATTATGTAGGGTGAAACAATGAGGACCACAACAGGAAAGATCTTTTTATTTACGTCCCCCAACGTTAAGTAATATTGGACGATGAATGAAATGGGTGAAATAGTGTTCAAATGAGCCCAGCGTTCATAGAGCTTAGTCTTTCAGGATAAGGGAAACCACCGAAAAAAACTTTATTCAGATAACTCACTCTGGTCGAGATTCGCTCACGACCTCTTGAACGCGGGGCAGACACACTCCCATCTACGCTACCGAGGCGGACAAGAGACCGTCCATAAATAGAAAATGGATAAAATTTCACTTTAACTACTGTATGATTAGGAAGAAATTTTTGTGTAGGTATGTGTGCGTGCGTGCGTGCGTGTGTGTGTGTGCGCGCGCCCGCGCGCGTGTTTTTTCTGTTTCTTGAAAGAGTGAAGAATTTATTAGCTGTTAAGATGAATTTCAGTTCAGCCTCTCCAACTGATACAGGCTCTGCTGCAGATAACGTCCTCTAGCGTTTCGTCGCGCAGACGGTCGCGTGGTCGAGTCCCGCTTTGGGCATAGGTGTTTATGTGTATTGTGTGTATATGTAAAAATACAGAAATTCGAAACAGTAAAGCGACGTAAAAGTAAGAAAAGCGAAAACAAGAAAAATGATATACTTATATAGTACCATATATATTATATATAATATTCATTATAAAAATAAAATATAGTCACTAAGCCAACATTTAAGTGCAACAATCATCATTGTTTTAACATTTAGTAATGACAGTAAATCTGTAACCACATTACAACTTTTATTCATTAAGTAATTAGCAAATATTTTCCTATGTGTTCACGTGCAGTACATTCGTGAATGCAGTTTTCAGAATTTTTTAATTTACGTCCTCCAACGTTAATTCATATCGAACGATGAATGAAATGGGTGAAATGATGCTCATATGAGCCCATGTTCCACAGAGCTTAGAGTTACCTGACATTCATATTTCAGATAAAGGAAAACCCTAAATAAACCTTATCCAGATAACTAAAGGCCGGAGATACGTGCGCTCGCAAGCGATACAGGTTGCTGCACACAGAGTATGAATGACGTCAGATGTACAGCTCGGTCATCAAATGTGCAAACGTCGAAAACAACGTAAAGTAGTAAGCTGCAAAGAAAGAAAGCATGGTCTTGCAAGTGTATGAAGACTCAAGGTCAAGATGTAGTACAACGCGACTGTTTTGTTTCCACTCGCAGTGGGGCGGTTGTCATGGTCAGGCTATACCTACCTGCAGTTGTTTACATGCACGACCGATAACACTGCAGTCCACGTGTAGTATATCTATGGAAAAATGCAACGTCTCCGGCCCCAACTCGAGACCTCTTGAACGCTAGGCAGACCTACCACCTACCCTATTGAGGCGGGCTACTATTTCTGAAATGAAAGTGAACATAATTTGTTCTCCATAATTATAATCTACATTAATAACTACCAGTAATAAAATCAAAACGGAAAATAAGAATCAGTTTGTTCCAATGATTTTGGCCTCAACTACCGGCTGCAACGTCATTTCAATAACATTTTCCTGCAAATTCCTTCTTTACGGGTGACATATTCCTCCATGTAGCTTTCTGAAATAAAAATCATTATTTTTTCATAATTATAAATATTTATTTTAATATTTCAATTAGTATTACCATCCAAACGAAAAAAATGGAACATCAGTTTCTTCTCGGCCATGGCCCAATGATGTTACAACTTGGCGCCGAACTACCAGTTGCTACTTCTTTCGATCCAGCATTAACAAATATTTTCCTATTTGTGAGGCACATCCAGCCGGCCTAGATCTAAATAGCCCTATAATCCAGAAAATAAAGTAACAAATAATTTTGCTGTTTTATTATAGTTTGGTTTTAAAAGTAGTACGCCTTTTTAATTATTACAGTAAATGTTGGATAAAAGTTTGTATGATACAGTGAATCAAGACTTATGTATACATTCGCGGAAATTATTACGTCCAGCTTCACCTCGGTTGTCAAACCTTCCATTCGTAAATAAAATACCTCTTCATTCATTAGTACCGTAAATAACTATTTATAGGTAAATACTTCATAGAGGCAGTAACCAAGGAAAATGCGTGTCTTTAATGTTGATTCCATCGCACACTGGAATCAAGACAACGCATTGGCTTATCAAGCAGCAAAAGAAGCCATTAAACATCCTCTAAATGACCCAATTATAGCTACACCAGCCAATAATGTTATCTCAACCATTTAAAAACGTCTATCAACAGTGGAAGACAGGATGATTTGACACTACCAGAAGCAAACTCCATGATATACTATCATGTTTAGCAATACATCTTCCCAGTAATTCCTTTCTTAAACAAGGACAGGCTTTAATATCCCGACTGAGTACATGCTGCACCGAGGTCACACACAGCTATCTTAAAGGACAGTTGACCGACTGCCTCAGTATAACATATTGTTAACGACCATACAATATGAGGGCCCACAATATAATAAATGGAGACATTATTAGATTCCCAATTAGCTATCGGAAGCAATAGAACCATAAATTTATATAAAGGTAAATAATGTTTGTGTGATTTGTTGTACAGTTACAATTTTATACACTTTATTGTAATTGCGTCAAGCTGCCGTATCAACCTTATATTTTATTGTTTAATATTTAGTTTATAAACAGTTGAAAAGTTGTGATATGACAAATATGTTAAAGCGACTCCAAACTTTCACTATTCTACAGCACCTATGTATCACATGCATTATAAATACTGGAATAAAAGCAAAAATAAGACCATACAAAGGCTGGCCCCGTAGCTCAGTCGGTAGAGCACCTGCCTACCGTGCTAGGGGTCCCGGGTTGGATTCCCGGCGGTGGGGGTGGGGATTTTTCTCAGACCAAGATAATTCCCCATCTTCCCCGGAGTCTGGAAGTATGAATGAGAGTGTGAATGTGTGCGTGATCTAATGATTAAAAACCAAAATTAACGAGTTAACACCTTCAGTATGTCCCAAAGGGGAACGGCCGCCGATGTGACCATAGCAGTTAAAAGCGGGGTATAAATGGAACATACAAAAACTCCAAAGCAGAATCGATAGCCATGTTTCTATATATTCACCTTGAAATTCCATGATACAGCGACATTAATTTAAAAAATGACGGAAAGATTGAAAAATCAAACCAACGGATGAAGTCAATAAAAGGGCTAATTGCTACAAACATGAAATAATACTTTTTATTGCAGCAAGTTTGTGTCTATTTCTTATAATTTAACAGCTCTGCATACTATACACAAAGTCCCTTCAGAATAACGAAAGCTTCAAAGAAAATGAAGATATACAATTTGAAATATGATATTTTAATAAAAATAACTACGATTTGAGAAAATATCAACAAATTGAAAAGTTTCCATATACCGTGCACAATACATAGGATTTATTACAATAAAATACAATAATTGTGACAAACTTCAGTGTTAAATTATTCAGGATTAGTCATCATCAGCTTGCATACTACTTGTTTTCCTGTGGTTACTGTCACTAGATGATGGATTGTTCGTTATCGCACTGCCAACTGAGCAAAACAAATTTATGCATCGAATCAATCAGCGGTATTTCAAAATTCATCACGCAATTTCTAAAGATATTTCCCCGAACCCATTAAATCTAAAGGTCCATTTAATTGCTTTAATAATTTAACTTTTGGATTTATTTCATGGTTAAATGACCAAAAAATGATCTGCCACAGTTGATTTATAAATCTGTTTTTATTTAATATTTCTAAAATGTTCCTTCACTCTGGTTTCCAAATTAAGTTTGGTCCTTCCAATGTAAACCCGGTCGTAATCTAACAGTTAAATTAATAAATGCTAGATTTTTTAGTATCTGAAATTGTTCTTTTTTCTTAGAAAAAATGTATTTTGAGGTACCAAGCTATACCAAAATTTAAAAAAATTAAATTCTTTACTATTCCAAGGACGATAAGTAAATTTTTTTTAAAGTATAATCATCTTTTATGTTTTAAGGTTAGAAACATCATTCCCTTTTTTATATTTAAATTTTCAATGTTTTATCTAAGTATAAAATTTTTATTAAAACCATTAATTAAAGCAGTGTTTATAATGCGTTTAAATTCCTCTTTATTTAGGGATATATTTATTAAACTGCAAATGTATGTGAAAAAGGGTTAAAACGTTTACTTTTTGTGTAATTATCAGTACGAGTTGATTTCCTATAAATGTCGAAGTTTAATTTATTGTTATTTTTATTATCTTTAGATTCAGAAAAGGAGGGCAACAATTATTTTAAGTTTCTAACGTGAATTTTATAGATTTTTCTTGTAAATTTAGAAGTTTCAAAGTATAATTTATGTTTTTATCAGGAACTTTAGCAAAAATGCCATCTACGTACGTATCTATACCAATTTTAAAAATCAAAGGGAATGCTTTAATGGCTTGTATTTAAAACAACTCATAAGAATATCAACAAGAAAAGGTGAAAATGCACTACCTTTTGCAATATTTCTATTACTTCACTGTCAGTAGCTTCAGTTTTTATGAAATATACATGGGATTTAGTTTGACAAGTCATCCGACTTGATGTAAACCTCGCGGTCCTATCTCTACACCGACAGGCTAGCTTCAGGTCAGATCTGCCCAACTAACCCCATGTGCCAATCATATCTAAAAGGCACAACGAAACACTATGTATCCCATCTTTAGAAGATCAGCTTCAGTACTAACATTGGTACTTAGAGGAATCTTCGTTTTGAGTTATGTTGTTCGCAAACACATGCAAACCGTTTTCCAAAAAAATACGTTTTAAGTTCAGGGACCTTAAAAGCATGTATTTCCTCTGAAATATCATACCCACGTCGAATTTTTGGTGCGACTAAATACTTCCCCATAATTTTTGTAAAAAGATAAAGTAGAAAAAGTAAAAACTAAGTTCTGTAAATCCCTTACTGGTTGCTGATTATATTTACAATCTGGAAGTTTAAGACGAAAATTTCTAATAGTGTACCAAAATGAACTAGAAAACGCACATACCCATTATCCTCGTCATTATTTCCTTTTTTTCTTGCCAATACCAAACTTTTACAATGTTGATAACTCGTAAGTAATACAAACTAAAAAAAAAAATTCTTAACTATTATCGATTGACCTACCTATTACATTTCGCAATGTAAACGTAGATTTTAGTTCCAGATTACACTCGAACCATCTTAGATTAAAAACAAAATTATATGTGTGTGTGTGTGTGTGTGTGTGTGTGTGTGTGTGTGTGTGTGTGTGTGTGTGTGTGTGTGTGTGTGTGTGTGTGTGTGTATTTACGGAAGTCTCGATATCGATTTTAGGTAGAAAGCAGTAATTGCTCTATCTACTATAACTTATATATATATATATATACATATACACGTTTCGACTCCCAGAAGCGAAATAAGATAATTTATGGAATAAAAGTTGGTGTGTGTGAGAATGTGAACAGCATTATTCAAAACTTGGTATCCATATTCCAAGGACACGAAACGAGTATAAAAAATAAAACTAATGGATGGTTTTCGCTTATTTTAATGGTTGTAACGATTTTCATAAAAATCCATATGTTTAAGATATTTGCATGACAAATAAAATTTATATCTTGAATTTCCTGTGAATAGCACGCATAAAGTCCTACACGCACTGAATGCCATTTGTATAACTGTAAGAGATATACAACATATTACTACACTTAAATAAATGTGCATTCCCTTAAAGCAAAGAATTTATGTCAACTTTTTCCGAGTTAATCATTTCCACGGTATTTCTTATTATTTATTTGAATTTTCAAATACATTTTATTGTCTCAAATGGGAAGCCATTCCTCTCTCTCGTTTTTTTTTCTTTTAATTAACGTTCTCCAACGTTGTCGTATCGGAGAATGAATGAAATGATGCTCCAATGAGTCGAGAGTCCACAGAGCTTAGACTTACCCGACATTCAGCTTTCAGAAAAAGGGAAACCCCGAAAAAACGTCACCCTGACCGAGATTTGAACTCGAGAACTCTTGAACATAAGAGAGCCACCTACACTATAGAGGGGGGGTCTCTCTATCTTCGTCATATAAAGACCGTAGTTGTGATTCGTTCTAAAAATCTGATATCACTTGCCTAAAGGACATCATACAACGAAATGTATAAACGTGCACTAATTTATTTGAGTAATACAAGATAGTTGTAATAATAAACCTTTGTAAGAATGGTGAGAGTAGACAAAATCATGTGAATGTAACACATCAAATGTTTGTGACGTCATTGCTTGCATTAACCTGGGTATGCCGGATGTCGGGGCTTAGCGCTCCCTTGTTGCCAGTGTCTAAAATAGCCACTGCATTGAAGGTAACTCTGGTGTGACTTACAGTATGTAAATGTACCTTTTTACGTTCACTAATACATGTAAGTAGGAAAAGTATTTATCCCACCGAATATATAATATATAATAATTATTATATCGATATTTCACAGGAATTATGTTTTGAAACTCTTTGAAAAAAATTTCAGAAATGGTCTTGTATGTGAACACCATTAACTCAAAAAAGAAAAATCGGTAAAATGTCCAACTTGGTATTTAAATTCAGCATATTCTAAGGATACGACACCAAGATTTTTAAGAAATTCCTCAGCCTAGACTACCCTTTATATGGAACATTTTCCAAAACTATTGATTTTCTCACAAATGATGCTAAAGATTGTAGTTAAAATACCATATGTTTAAGGTTTTCATGGCAAATGATAAATGTTATTATATATTATATAATTATAAATATAATTATATTTAATTTTCAAAAATGTTGATTTCCTCGACTATATACAGATTTTTTTAGTATTTACTAGCATGCTCCATTCTTTTAAGAATCCTACATGCCAATGATGGATGATAGGAAAGGTGATTAAGGTGCAACTGGTAGAATGATGGCGGGGAAAAACTGGAGATCCCGGAGGAATCCCGCCCCTGCACCGTATTGTCCACCAGAAAACTCACATGCAGTCGCCTGTGATCGAACCCAAACCGCCTTGGTGAGAGTCAAACGGTCTAACCGCTCGGCCACGGCGCATTCTGAAGATGTTTCCAAAGTTAACAAGTTTAAAATTTTACATATATTGAATTTTTCTGGACTGTCCTCAGACCTCCTCTTCATTCAAAATGATTTTGCACAACTAATAAACGGTAATAAATAGAGGAAATTTTACTATACAAAATATATACTTACATTTCGTTAAAACACACAATTTATGTGAAATATTTTTTATGTTTATTTAAATTTTTTGTAGAATGAACCATATTCGAGATATTCGAAATAACTTCAAATATATATGAGAAGTCGCTATTCATATTTTTATCTCTTGGCTATCACTTAAAGTCAACTAAATCCCCACATTTCCCTTGCATTTACAAGAGAGCTACTAAGACAATTTCTGCAAATGTTTGTCTCATTTATCATGAAGTAGATGAATAAGCGTTTGTAACAATAGTCTGAACAAGAGTGGAGAAAATCATCTCAATGCAATTCACCAATTTCCCCCGTATGACTCATTAATTATAAATGTCTAATACAAATAGTTACATGCATATTACACATATGCATATACGCCTCAATCAACAATGGCCTGGCGACAATATAAAATATAAGCAAGGTATAAATGTTTATTTTGCCATTATTTCTAGGCACTCTTATGATTTACATTAAATGAATGAAGGAATTATTTTTATATGAGCAGGATAAATAAACATACCTTTGAACTGATAACATGTAGTGAATCACGGCACAGCTACCCAACTGGTACCTTTGTTACACATCAGCTGTATTACAAAATTGGATAAAGTAGTTCCCAATCGCATTATAGAAGCTTCTCTTGTTAGGAAGAGTGCATAGTAATATGGACACAATATATGAAAAAATAAGCGCTTTACACATAGCAAAGACTTAGCTGCTCTGAATTTGACGGCGAACGCCTACCAAGTAGGCAATTTGTTATACTCCTTAACAGCGTGTATTATGTGGACTACATTTCTGAGTTGAAAGGTGTTGGAAAAAGTGATAAAATCCCTGGACCAAATTTAAACTTCATAGACTACTGCGTATAATGATTACTCCTATGTAGTCGAAAGCAAACTGCATTATTTATACTCTCATTATGTATGCATATAACACTGCAAACGAAATGTTTCTGATTTTTTTATTTCGGTTGAATAATTGAAGTTGCTGGCGGCAACTTTTCACTCAAGAATAACCGAAACAATTATAGTATAATTAGTATCTAACATGCCTTAGTTAACCACTTAGATACCAACAGGCCTATGGCATCTTAATTACTTACCCCAAAAGAGATAGGATTAGTTTTGATAAGAAATTAGACAATCAAAATTTTATTAAGCTTAAAGAAAAATTTATATCAGAAATATGTATTAACACAAGTTGTGTCAATAACATGAAACTTTAAGGAGCTACATATCCATGTACACAAACAAATTATTAAAGCAACATTGGGTAAAATACTCATATAACTAGACTGAAAAATGCAATGCCATTGCCGGCTTTTGAACCGCAGATCCTGGAGTTTCAGTGCCGTTGCTTTAACAAACTGGCACAACATTAAATTCTACAACTGGCTGGCATTTTCTCCGATGAACTACAAGACTTCATACTTAATCATTATTAAGTCAATATGCAATCAATTATGACATAACATAACATAATATCCTAGAAAAAAAGAAACAATTTTATTGCCCTTTCTCAAAATTACGGATGAGTGTGTTTCACAGAGGTGAAGAGAGAGGGTGATGGGAGATAGTGGTAGAAGAAAAGGTAACGCCTTAAAAAGGTACAGAGGGAGAGCGAAAGAGAAAGAATCCTACCATAGTAAAAGAGACTGCGGGAAGGAGAGTGTGTATATGTGGGGGATTGAGGAGAGAGAGTGAGAGAGGCAAGAAATGGAAAGCAGCAAAGAGCGAAAGTGGGAGAGTTATAGCGTAGAGGGCAAAACAGAACAAAGATCTACATATTTAACTCAGTAGCGCAACCGGAGCGGTGGGTTTTGCTAGCGTGGAATAAATAAGTACATATATAGAGAACTTTCAATTTCGAACATGCCAGTCCATTTTTAAACTGGAGAAAATCAATTCACATAATCAATAGGTGGATTGTATGTGGTATGTCGAATGTGTAGTTTTCAAATACATCAGCTATGCTTCATCTGAGATTCCTATACTTTTTGTTTCAACGCAGTTTGACGGCTTAAGATAGAAGAAAAATAAGTCTACTCGGGCATAGATACCTAATATCTATAGACAAAGTCAACATGAAAAATTCAACGCCTCGGCCGAGAGTTGCACCACGGATCTCCTGGTTTCCGTCCAGTCGCTCTAACCCATTGAGCTACCATGGCCAACTTGTCGTCATGACATTAAATTCTCCATTTGACTCGTATATTTACCCGGTAGACCACTAGGGGCTCTCGCTTTCGAGATACCGTTTGTGGCGACTTACTATCCTAAGTACTTGAGTCCCAAGCTTCATCATTTAACTCTTATTATTTTAGTTGATTGATGGAAATTAATCATTTCTTCGCACTAGCCGTATATAGGCTAAGGTTTTAGATAGAATATATAGAATATTGGAGAATGAAATGTCACGAGGGCAAGTTGGCCATGGTAGCTCAATGCGTTAGAGCGACTGGACGGAAACCAGGAGATCCGTGGTTCAAATTGCGGCCGTGTCATTGAATTTGTTATGACTCTATCTATCAAAAACCTTAGCCTATATACGGCTAGTGTGAAGAAATGATTAATTTCCATCGATTAACTAAAACCTAACATCTATCTTAATAATGTGTCTAATAAACATAAAGTGGAGACTCGGCTATATAATTAAATGACAATAATTAATCCCTTAACATGTACACATATTGTACTCTATGATTGGATTGGTTTTCTTGCGAGGCTAAGCGGACTGTTCAATTTACTTTAAACCAGGAAGGCGTATTTAAGAAAACATCCATACGAGGGTCACTTGATAAGTCTGGTAAATTTACATGAAGGGATGGAGAATTTTTGTTGCAGCTTTGTGGGTGGTAAGCTTGATTATTCAGAAGATTGTACAGACAATTTTAATGTGTTACAATATACAGTTCATTGTTGACAGTCATCTGAACTGGTCAGTGTGAGAGCTGCAATTGAAAATGGTCAAAAACAGTTTCGTGCTGTTATCAAACATTTTCATTTGAAGGGCTGGCCTGCCGCACAAGTCAAAACTGAATTGGATGAAGTTCACACGGACTCTGCACCAACATTGAAAACCATTTACTTTTGAATCAACGAATTTAAACGTGGTCGTAGAAGCACCGAAGATGAATCGCGCTCTGGTCGCCCAATTAAAGTCAACACACAGGACACCATTGAAAAATTCCACGATCTGGTTATGCAAGACCATCAAATCAATATTCATGAAATTTCTGAGGCTGTAGGCATCTCAACTGAGCGAGTGCACAATATCCTGCATGAAAAATTGGCACTCGATAAGCTGTGTGCAGGATGGATGTCCCGATTGCTCAGTCGACCAGACGCGCATCCGGAAGAACACTTCTACCGAGTGTCTGGCGATGTTTAATCGCAATCCGCAAGAGTTTTGCCCAATTTGTGACCGTAGATGAAACTTGGATCCATCATTACATAGCAGAATAAAAACAGTAGTCAAAACAATGGACAAAGGCTGATGAAAGTGCACCAAAGAAGGCAATGACCATCTGGTCAGCCGGTAGGGTGATAGACACTGGTTTTTTTTTTGGAGGGGGGGGGGGAGGGGGAGATTCTCAAGGAATAATCCTCATAGATTACTTGGAAAAACGCATAACCATAACTGAAGCCTATTAGGCTTCATTGCTGGATCGTTTGCAACATGAGTTCACTGAAAAAAAAAAAGATATTGAAACGCAAAAAGGTGCTCTTTCATAATCATAATCCTTAATTCACCATTAAGCTTACATGAAGCAATAGGTTTCGTCAGTTAGAAAAAGTATTTACAATGTATTTACAAGTACAGAAGGTTTACAAATTAATACATATAAAATTCTAGGTGAAATCAGATTATTTGCATGGCTTATAGTAGTAATTATTGTCACGGCAACAGGCATAAAAGTTTCGGCACAAATAAGAAAACAGTCGGCGGATAAAGTTTCATGGCAATAATGAGCCTTGCTAAGCAGTTAATAATAGCGCGGCTATTCTAAACAAGCGCCGGCAAGCAAGATAACTGAGGTAAAGGCCTCGCCGGCATAGATTAAGTTAAGCTTCTAGAATGTGATAGAATATTCGGATTACGTCATTAGATGCCTTGTTTTCCAGAAACATCTGGTGATTGACAGAACAGTCTGGTAATCATGAATGGGTGTATAAAAAGAAGCCATGGCTAGTGATGAGACAGTTGTGAACAAGAGTAAGCAGAGTTTGTTGTGTAACAAGAGTGTTGTTGTAACGAGAGCTAATGTAATCAGCTGTCACGGTTTGTTACTGTCATCGACCTTGGTGTTGTATGTGATGTAATGTTGTTACGTGAGAATTGAACTGTGTATTTCGACGGAAATTAAGGAGATTTTTAATTTCTGCAACTCGGCCTTTTAATTCTACGAACCCACAAAGTCACATTATCGTAAGTTAATAACTTTACTATAGTAATAATAAAATTAAACAATTAGGTACCTACTACTATAATTTACAATAGTTTTACATAAATTCACTAGCATGTATGTTATATTCTAAGTATTCTTGTACAGTATAAAATGCTTTTTGTTTAAACCAGTTTTGTAATACTATAACAAATCTGCTTTGTGACACTTCTTTTAAATGAAATGTGCAGTGTTTAACGCCCGCTTTTACTACATACGGCACCGCAGGCGATGACACTGATGATACATGAGATGAAGATGAAGCATCGGTGGAATGAGATGGC
>CM060957.1:70888670-71136170 GCA_030765055.1 Mantis religiosa
TGTAGAAGAGCTTGGTATACAGGTTTGTGGCATAACTGTAATATGGTGTTGAAGCTAGCGGGAAAAGGAACAGACTGCTGAAGTAGACGGCGGAGGAAGGAAGAACGGTGGGTTCGGTAGCGAGAGCAACTGAACTGAAGCTGTTACTCTTAGCAATGCCCGCCTCGGTAGCGTGGTGGTAGCATGTCACCCTCACGTTCAAGAGATCCCGAGTTCGAATCTCGGTCAGGGTGAGTTACCTGGTTAAGGTTTTTTTTTTAAAAAAAAAAAAGCTCTTAGCAATTTTCACCCTGAAGAAGGCCTAAGAGTTATTGTCGAAAACTGGAAGGACTTATGAAACAATATAAACAACATCAAGGAAGCTTCCATCCTATGAGCTTATGTTAAATTATATTCACTAGAGTGTTCAACTGCTAAATACGTAAAATGGCAAGATATCGAATTGTCAACATATAATTCAGAATTGCAATTTTAGTGTCCAAAGTAAATAAGGCTTTCCTCCACGTGTCGGACTCGGAATCACTATTTGCATGAGTTGATTGAGAAAGGCTTTTCTAAGATTTTGCACTTGAAAAGAACATTGTTTGTACTGTTTTGAGCACACCTTAATGACCTTAGTTGCCACCTCGTTAACGCAGATGTTAGTGTGTCTGTCTCACTTTCAAGAGGTCCCGAGTTCGAATTCGCACAGGGTGAGTTATCTGGATTCAGTTTTTTCCGAGGTTTTCTCGGGGGTAAAGGTAACTCTACGCTCCATGCACCCTGGGCTCATTTGAGCATCATTTCCCATCTCATTCACCGTCCGATATCACTTAACGTCGGCGGACATAAATTTAAAGGAAAAAAATGACCTTAATTATTGTATTTGTAAATTTTAAACATCACTAGAGAGCAAACGTTACAAGAAAAGCCCAAATTGACTTCGAATTTCAAAATCATTATGCGCAGAGAATAAATTAAAGGTTGGAAATTAATTGTTCTTTCACACTGACCGTTAATTGACCTAATAGTGGTTAACTATAAAGCCCGGGTCTTAAAGTACTTGCATACTGTAAGTCGTCATTAAGGTAGTTAGCTGTCTCATGTGTTTATGAGAACTCTTAAGTGGTTTACCGGGAAAAATACGAGTCGGTTGGAGAATTTTATATCATGTCGGCAGGTTGGCCATAGTAGCTTAGAGTGGCTGGACGGCAACCAGAAGATCCGTGGTTCAAATCCCGGCTATGGCATTGAATTTTTCAGTGTGACTCTATCTTTCCAAATTAAAAGTTAACATAAAATAGTTATACAACATATTCTATCAATTTTGGAGTTGAATGGGCGGAAATATATCGTGAATTGGTATTCAACATATTGGAAATGTTGATTATGATTTAGTAACCACGAAAAAAGAAAAAAAGAAGTAATTAAAAGAGAAACTATGATTTGTACGAAATGTAAACTAATATATGAATTATCCATACAATTATTTCTGAGTTTATTTAGTTAATTTTTGGTTACTTTAAGCAGTGTATTTCGTAAATAAGTTCCTACTGCTAGTTTATTTTTGCCTTCTCTGTCCATGTGGACTACATATAGTACTAATAATCTGCCAATGTTCAGTTATAGTATGCAATAGCCCGCAATGTTTTCAAATGGAAGATGGGAAAACTTGACTGTGACATAGCTTGAGTGTCTACCCACCGTCATTTTTTCTTCTTCACAGCAGTGTTAAAAAGTTAAAGGCTGAGTGCCCATTAAAAATGATTTGAGTTGGACAATACTACGTAATTACATCTTTTAAACACGAATAACAGTCAGCTGTTTATAAACAATGTGATACGTTTGTCTTATATTGCGTTTTTTGTATTTCATGTTCAACTTGAAATGTTCACCAACGTTAAAGATGAGTTACTTCAGGGTGAGAGAATTGTATATGTTAAGAACTGTCTAATTTTCAACTGTTTTTTCGTAATGTTAAGTTTGAAGAGGAACTCGAGTTGTTTGAAGAAAATACAAGAAATGCATTTTATTCATTCGAATATCTCAAGCATATTTTTATCCATATGTTTAGATGTTTGTGAGAAAATGCAAAAATAAAGATTTTTTTTTTTTTCGCATACAGAGCTGTATAGATTCCGAAATTTTCCTTAAAATCCTAGCCTTTTAGCCTTAAAATGTCACCCAGTTAAGTATAATACGAAATCCTGCATCTATCAAACCTTATTTGTTTATCTAATATTTAATCGAATAGTTTGATATCGACATTTCATCGGAAATGCATACAGGCTTTGAGGAGAATCTCTAAATAATAATAATAATAATAATAATAATAATAATAATAATAATAATAATAATAATAATAATAATAATAATAATAATAATAATAATAATAATAATAATAATAATAATAATAATAATAATAATAATAATAATAATAATAATAATAATAATAATAATAATAATAATAATAATAATAATAATAATAATAATAATAATAATAATAATAATAATAATAATAATAATAATAATAATAATAATAATAATAATAATAATAATAATAATAATATATTTAAAATTATTTATAATATATATTATAATTTATTATTATTATTATTATTATTATTATTATTATTATTATTATTATTATTATTATTATTATTATTATTATTATTATTATTATTATTATTATTATTATTATTATTATTAAAGAAAAAGGTGCGCGCCCGTGTGTGAACATAACTAAAAAACAAGATCGTTTAGTTCAGTATGTTCCAAAGATGAGACACACCAAACTACCCTTCATGAGGAAAGTTTTTCCAAAAATTTTGTTGTTTTTAAAATGGCTTTACTATTTTGATTAATATATTGTGTTTTTAATATCTTGATTTTCCGCTACCGCATACAAGTCCTTTTCGTTCTGAATGACTGCATGATTGGTAAGTTGTGAGAGACGGATAAAATCTTTACATAACAAATTATATTGGTACAGCACCCAGTTTGTCTTTTTTGTGATTTGAGAATTTCCGAAACATTTCTTGTTATTGGTTCCAATTTTCAAGTGCTTACACTTTTCTCAAATGGATAGTCGTTATTCCTTTTTTTTTCTGGTTTTAGGGAAGAATTATGGAATTTCAGAACGACACGTTCTTTAAAACAGGCGCTTTATCTACGAAATATCGCACAATAAAGTGTGTAAATGTGCACTGAAAGTTTCTCGATGAACAAAAAATAGCTAGAAAAGTACTAGTCGGTAAGAGAATTTGCAGAAGAGTGAGTAGAGAATGTCACGTGAAAGCCCTGCACCAGATGTTTTAGTTATGTTGTTCACAAAACGTTGTGGGTCGAATGTGCAAAACAAGTCTTGTTTGGAAATGTAACAGCTGTGCTATAATTGCTAGTCTTTAAGTGAACCATCACGCAGTGTTTACCTAGAGGTAAAGAGAGCACGTGTTACTCACCTTCCGTTTATGCGAGAAGGATGCTGCTACATGCTGGTGCAGTCTTCCGACCCTCTCCTCGCCGCCGAAGATCAGCATGAAGACCGCCGGGACCATGGTAAGGCCCGCCAGAAGGAACACACATCGCCGTAACAGACGACAATACTTGGCCGCTCTCATAACAATCAAAACACACGCACGCACTCACGAATTTGGCTCGGACGCTAGTGTGGAAGACATGTGACATTTACAACACCTCTTATTTTTTTGTTTCGCGCGTTTAGGAAAGACGAATTTGCCGTTGATGTCCTTATTGCTTATTTACGTGAAGGAAGGCCTCTAGTCAAGTAACCATTGAGCAAGGTTGAGTCGCCGACCACGTGTTGACCGTTGATATGCTACATGGTGCAGCTGTCTTTGTCGCCGTGCTTACGACGGCGGAAAAGACACGGCGGCTCTTCCCCCACCGACTGGGAATGCTGCAGGAAAGTTCGTCGTGTGCCCGGACCGACACACGGGTCGATCGTCGCGCGCATGTGCTCACACAGATACTGCAGCGTGAGCAAGGGTCAGGTCACGTTACGTGACAAGTGGGGTATTGGCTTGATCGCATAAAGGTAAAAGGTGTCCCCAATTAGCCCTCGGAGGGTTTTGCTTGGGCTTGCGGAAGGTTAGGCCGCGTTTACATCTAGATATCTCAAGTTTGGTAAAATTTTAACAACCTTTTAAATTTCGCGCGAGTCTTTTTTTTTTCTGGGCGTTCTTCCTGATCCTTAAGGACGTGTCACGAAAAAAGCGGTCAGTAAAAAATAAGGTCTCTGAAAAAGGCGGCCAACCCTCTAGAGGAAGTACACGAAGAAGGATGTGGAGGTGGGGGGTGGGGGTATAATTCCAGCAATACAGAGATGGCCTTGGCCAAATGTAATTTGAAAAATGTCTCGACTAAAATACCTATCCATCATATTTTCCCAGGCTTTAGATTAGTACTGTTATATATTAATGTATACTCTCATTATTTTTAAGATTTATATTTAAGAATTTTCTTCCTACATCTCTTCAATGCCCGCCTCGGTAGCGTAGATGGTAGCATGTCTGCTTCGCGTTCAAGAGGTCCCGAGTTCGAATGTCGGTCAGGGTGAGTTACCTGGATAAGGTTTTTTCCGGAGTTTCCCTTATCCTCACAGACAAATGTCGGGTAGCTCTAAGCTCCATGGACCCTGGACACATTTGAGCATCATTTCACCAATTTCATTTGCCGTCTGATATGACTTAACGTTGGAGGACGTAAAATGAAAAAAAAAAAAAAAAAAAAAAAAAAAAAAAAAACTCTTCAACTGATGTGCGCTTTTCCACCGCTAAGAAGGCTTCATCGCGTGCTCTCAACACTGCTGCTCTGATTCTCTCAAAATATGCTACCCTTTGTTAATCCTCCACCACATTTATTGGCCTTTCTTTCACTTCGATATACAGGGTGTAAGAAAAGGGTATGACAAAATTTGAAACATTTCTTGCTAATAGAGAGTAAAAAATGTTATATGGATATAGGTCAGAAATTATTTATTTCCTCATTATAGCACGTTTTATACAGCTGAACCCTCACAACACTCAATGACTGAACAGTGGGAAAACAGAAAATCACAGCACATTTTCAAAATGGCCTCCATTAGCTCCAATGCGTCCGTCCATTCGCCGTCGCATGTACTCCCTAATACGCTGAGTTAGGCCTGGAGAATTCCATATTGTCTGACACCTTTCCACAAGACGGGAACGGACAGTGTCTACCTCTGCACTGGACTTAGATAAGCAAGAAATCTCAAGTATCCCCACAAATAAAAATGTAGTGTTTAAGTCAGGTGAGTGTCTGGGCCACAGAATTGGTCCACCTCTTCCTATCCATCTAGCAGGAAACCGGCTATTCAGTAATCGACGGACAGAAAGCCTTAAATGAAGGGGAACTCCATCGTGTATGAACTGAGTGCTGTACGTACTGTACTGTAACAAAATAGCAACGGTGAAATGCAACATCTCTACCCAATTTAATGAGATCTAAAAGCGAATGATTACTACTGTACTCTTAAACTACTGTTCTTTTGTGGGGTTGTGGCCTCAGGACAGTATTACACTTCGCACCGTGTAAGCAGATTATAGAAAAGGTGCTAACCCATGGACCTATGTTCATATATCAGTTTTTTATCCTGTATCTGCAAGTAATGTTTCCCCCAAGTTTTGGCATACCTTCTCATTAAACCCTGAATATTATTACCTTGGTATGTGTAACCTTGTAAAGAGCACATCGACTTCCCCTTATCAGTAGTTGTCACTTCCATCACAACTGCTCAATCACTGACAGCGAAACACAACCAGATAGTTCTGTGGTCAAAACAGCAATATATTATGTCATACAGTGCATATGACCATCTTTTTTCCTCTCTTGGATTTCTTAAACCTAACCAGTCATACTCAAGTATCAAAGATTCCTCTGAACGCCTATTTTTATATTCCCTTTTACTGATTATTTTCCTGGCTGCGTTTTCCACATATTCCTTAAAAAATGAAAGTTTGAGCAACTTTTATAAACACTTTAGAATCTATTGTTTTGACAGATGGAAGTTTTGAGTTCTACCAGATGAATATTTGTTCACCAGGACCTCTTTAATCTGGATCGATCTCAGAATTCTTTTCTTTTCCTTTTTAATTTTTGATTGCCGAATTAAAAGAACTGGACATCAATTTTTTACAATAGAAAGAAAAACCCGAAGGAAATGGAATACTCTTAAATATAACAGTCCACAGTGCTGCGATAAAATAAGCGAATTAACTGTTTTTTCTGACTTATGCTATTTGCAGTATAAGCGCGCGTATTCTACCTGATTTTCCAGTTTACTTTTATATCCATATAATAAAAGTAGACAGTTGTTTGGTAATTTTCTATTGTAGATATTCAGGTATTATAAATTGTGGGAAAAATGGATTGTTTCTTTCAGCGCCTTTTCTTTCAAGAATAATTGAACTTATTACTACGAAACGCTATACAGGACGATTCAAAAGCTCACCGACAGCTCTTACTAGTACATGGCGGCAGAATGTTATTCTTCATACAGAGGTGGCACGCTCGGGAAAGCGAAGTACAGTTATTGAAGTCGTCATTGACACTATTTTGTATGCTGTTGTGGTGTGCATTCTGCATTTCATCAATATGTCCTTAACAGCCAATTGAATAGCCATTGTGACATCTTGTATTTATTTTATTGTTAAATTACGGGATAAATGTTATGTACAAATGTTAAACTGATTAATGTTTTACAAGTTTCATTATTTCAATAGAATTTCTCCCTCAGGCCTCTCTGTTTTTTTTTTTTTTTTTTTTTTTTTTAATTTACGTCCTCCAACGTTAAGTCATATCGGATAATACGTGAATGATGAATGGAATGCGTGAAAAAATGCTCAAATGAGCCCAGGGTCCATAGAGCTTAGAGATAGCTGTCATTCGTCTTACAGGATAAGGGAAAACCCTGGAGAAAACCTTATCCAGGTAACTCACCCTGACCGAGATTCGAACTCGGGACCTCTTGAACGTGAGGCAGACACGCTACCATCTATGCTACCGAGGCGGGCACGCCTCTCTGTGTATTATGATTTGTAAAGTTTTCAAAAGCAAATAAGATTTGAGATACTAGAACTTTAGGATCCTTATTGGCATTTTCGTTATACTATACAACCACTACGCGAATAAGAAGCAGAAGCCCTAATATAAGTCGCGCAGTGGTACTAGAACATTGACCTTCATCCATGGAACAGTCAGCGAGCCCAGGTCTAACATTCTTTCTCTTCTATCTCCTCTCAACTCTTATACTAAGCGAACTTATCACTCCTGTTACTTGATGCAAATGCCGTGTGAATCGTCTGCCATGCCCCCCCCCACTTCCGAGTGCAGTTGATTGTAAAGTATTGTGATAGTCAAACGCATATTAAGTTTTCATAAAGAAATGAATAGTGAAAATTACGTTAAATGGTTACGCACAATATTAATTCCAAATTTACCCCTTAACTAGGTGCTAGCAATAGATAACACCTCTTAGTACAATACACAAGTAGATAATCCTCCAACGCCAAGTTCTTTTAGAAGATGGTGCTTTCTTGGTTCGCAAATCACAATATCCCGTTGGATGAAAATTGTACCAAAACAAAGTTGTATCATGTAAGTTAATTGATGGAAATTAATAATTTCTTCACACTACCCATATATAGGCTAAGGGTTTTGATAGATAGAGTCAACATGAACAATTAAACGCCAAAGGGTAAGAGCGACTGGACGGAAACCAGAAGATCCGTGGTTCAAATCCCGGCAATGGAATTGAAGTTTTCATTTTGACTCTACCTATCAAAATTGTATCATTTAATTCTAGCCAATAAGCCGACTCAGAATAACTTTTTGATTCACTAAATATTGTCAAAATATAACCATTCTGATCTGATTCCTATAACATTAATATGGATAGATGCCAAAAACGGGTTGCTTGCAGGAAGGTAGCCTTTAAAAGGAAATACTAAATGATGTGCCACCAATGACTTGAGCAAATTGGAAAATATATGCCAGAATGTGCATGAAATAAGGCAGGGGTATTAGGAAAAAGATTAACTAAGGAAGAAAAATCGAAAGAATTATAGTTGAAGACAATGGGATGGAAACTGACAGTGACTCAACAATAAAATATACTTATATGTTAGTCGGAGAAAAATTAAAATATTATTAAAGGCAAAATTGTTTAACTCAGGTTTAACCCTTAAATGCATCCCTTCTAATGTGTTTGTATGTAAGGAGGGGGGTACTCTTTCACATCTTCGGAGTAATATTCCCCAGGGAATATCGCTACTGTATCTACAACAAAATATGAAAAATTTAATCAATATTTATATCGATTATCTAAAAGCAACAGTAAAATAAACCTTTGTAAGAGTAGTTTGTATATAGTTGGCGGAATACAGAAAGCTTGGTAAGTGCCACAAATGTTTTTTTTTTTTCCTCGCATGTTTTTGGAGTAAACGGTCTCTTAGCATTTCGGGAGAAAGCTTCTGTTTTCTAATTTCGGTTTTAAACATTATAACGTGTAGGCTGCCTGCAAATAAAAGTATATGTTGTAAAAAAATAAAACATGGCACAAATAAATAACAGAACACGAGAGAATGCCATATAAAGTGATTGAAAGAACTGAGCAATAGACATACAGGCCGCTATCAATGTAAAACAATTTAATGTGCATAATAAGCAGTTATCTTTATCGCTTGCAGCCATTTTTATTTACTGCTTTTGTAGATCTAAATATAACAGTGAAAACTTTATCATATAAAGGTTCACCTTGATGGGTTAATATAAAATCTGATGTGTGGACTCGCATAGCTTTCTCTTTCCATTCTTGTACAAACAGTTTGTAAAAAGACTTTTTCTTCCATTTACTTCCTGTTAATAAAGCTAAATGTTGGTAGAAACGTTGATACATATTTCCTATGGGTATAATGGGAAATAGAAAAATACACTAGGCTTAATTGACAGTAAATCTTTTAAGAGCCATTCGCTATGGGGCAGCCTTGACGTTCTCTTTGCATGGACAGCGTATAAAAACGAACTTTTATTTGAGAAAATGGAAGTACATAGTGCGTCCCACACGCGGCTAGTGTGAAAGAACAATTAATTTCCAAAATTTGAAGTGTTTTAAACTTTAAACCAATAATGAGAAATACCTGAAAATTGGTTAACACCAAAAATATATGGACATTAATTGTGTTAACGATATACGAGGGGGGGGGGGCAAAAGAAACCGGACTCCGAGGGCGCTGCCACTCGTAGACGTAGTGTAGGGTTCTCACGCTAGATGGTGTTAGTAGAGACCTTCACGAAACAGCTCTGCAGACGGCGTCAGTGTAGAGCTGAACGTGCAAGTGTGGTATTGTGTTTCTCTGACTGTTGGCGGGTTACCTCTGCGAAGTCGTTATGGCAACTTTAAAAGAACAAAGAGTGTGTGTGAAATTTTGTTTCCTGCTTAAAAAAACTGCAACTGAGACACACCAAATGCTTCAGGAAGCTTTCTAGGAGGACGCTATGAGCCGCACACAGGTTTTCGAGTGGTTTGGGCGCTTTAAACGTGTTGAAGACCAAGCTCATTCTGGATGCCCTTCAACATCGCGAAATGAGAACTTTGAAAAGGTCCGCCAGAAGATCAGCGAGGATCGTCGACAAACGATCGACCAAATTTCAGCAGCGTCAGGAATCAGTTGGAGCTCGTGCCAGCGGATTTTGAGGGAGGATTTGCACATGAGACGTGTTGCTGCTAAATTTGTTCCGCGCCTTCTCACACATGAGCACAAAACCATGTGTGTCAGGACTTGAAAACAGAGATTGCACGTGATCCAAACTTCTTGAACAAAGTAATTACAGGGAATGAGAGTTGGTGTTACGGGTATGACCCAGAAACCTAGCAAGCTACAAGCCAGTGGAGGACTTCCAACTCTCCCAGACCAAAAAAAGCAAGGCAAGTGAGGTCAAATGTGAAGACGATGATCATTGTCTTTTTTGTGTTCGTGGAATTATGCATCGGGAATTCGTACCCCCTGGCCAGACTTGACCAGCACTTTTACTTGCATGTTTTAAGGCGTCTGCGAGAGGATGTGAGGAGAAAACGCCCGGAACTTCGGCGATCAGGTGACTGGTTTCTGCATCACGACAACGCCCCAGCATACATGGCCTTACGAGTGACCCACTATTTGGCATCTCAGAGGTGGTCTGTCGTTCCCCATGTTCCGTATTCGCCGGACCTAGCCCCGTGCGACTTTTTCCTATTTCTACGAATGAAAAATACGCTAAAAGGGGAGCGTTATTACGATGTGGAGGCACTAAAAACAGATTCGCAAAGGGCACTGGACAATATCAAACTTGAAGAGTTCCAAACATGCTTCCAACAGTGGGAAATGAGACTTGACAAGTGCATCGCATGTAATGGAGAGTATTTTGAAGGTGACTGAAGTAATTTTGTAAAAGGGTTCATCAATAAAGTTTTTATGACATCAATCCGGTTTCTTTTCGGTCCCCCCTCGTATACACGAGTGTGTGTATATATGCACGAGGGAGGGTGGATGCTAGTTTTTGTAAACAGCCGATACTTCGATGCTCGATACCGTCATTTCTACTTTTAATTTCAATACAAAATAGAATGTTGGGAGAACTGTGTAATGCCAATGAAATTAATTAGGTGCATACATTGTCACGTATATGGTTGAGGAATACTTGGGAACATATCAAATTCTGGAATCTTGCTATTAAATGCTTATTTCCTCTGCCGCGAAGTTGGCAAATTTTGCATATTCTAAAGTTCCTAATTCTGCTGATCTATGAGAACAACGTAATACGAGATTTCAAATGACTTTGGCTTATGACACCAGTTTGCTGTTTTACTTATTTTCACCACGTGCAGGTAGCCAGCTGTGAACTTTGCTGACTAAAGTAATCTGAGTCATCTAGACGCCGAATTGCAGTTAGGATGTTTTGAGAAATATGATTATGCTTACAGTTTTCTGTTTACTCATGTCGACCACGTGCAGGTAGCCACTGTGAACTTTGCTGACTAAAGTAATCTGAGTCATCCAGACGCCGAATTGCAGTTAGGATGTTTTGAAAAAAAAATATGGTTATGTTTACATTTGCTTGGGAAGCGTTTACCTGTAACGTGGGAATGCTGTTTTGACACTAGGACGCTATAGTGGTAGTAAAAGTATTTAAAGACTGCATATTTTGGCAGTCGTGAATCATTCTAGATTGGGTTCTTCCGGAGGTCACGCTGATCTTAGAATCAGGGTCGCTATACTGTTTATAGTGGTGACTATTCAACACATCGCACCCTCAATCAAACATGATATACATCTCCAAAGTAAGACCCATTTGGGTGTGTAATTGTTATCATTTACCATAATTTCACCCCTATGACTCTACAAGACTTTGGGGGCACTTTGTGCTTAAACATTACTACAATATAGGAAATTGTTATATTATAGAACTCGGTGTTGTCTCTACTTATCTCCAATTTTGCTTCTACTTTGCTGTACCATCTGATTCCCTTATCCTTCTAGCTACGTGCCTAGTTACTGTGTAGACTGTAAACCTCTTAAGTAATACACAACTCCTTCGTTACACTCCTCTACGTAATAATGTCTAATGAGGCAAAATTTAAAACAATCAGTGTACTTATTTTTAAACACTGTATTAGAATTTACAGTTTGCCACAGCAAAGAAAGTCCCAGGGAAATGAGGTGCAATGGAGGTTAGACACTGTTCAGATACCATGCCTCTTAGTGTTTGACGCTTGGGTCAGTTCAGTTACAGTCCGTTCAAAAACATTCTGACGCTTTCTACTTTTGTGAATAAGTCTTCTGAGTTTTAGTATACTGAGTAAATAGGGTACTTGCTTTTTTAACGGTCCTACTCCGTGTGTATCATGCGCTCTCTGTCCCACAAACAGCTCGATACTGAAATGCCTAAGATGTATCCTAGGGGGAGAGGACATACCCTCCTTGGTTGTGCAGAGCGTCCCACGTTGATCTGGGCATGACTAAATATGATAAATCTATGTCTAGTATCCGCACATGTTTTTTAGAATTTTTATCGCGATATGAGGACCATTTTATAATTTATACTGATGGCTCCAAGAACTCAAATGTTGTTAGTTGTGCTTACGTGTGTGGAACCGAACCGTATACATTCGGATTCCACACTAGCAATTCCATTTTTACTGCAGAGCTTTATGCAATATACCGGGCCATTTTACACGTACGTCGACGAAAGTTGGGGGACTGCTTAATCCTGAGTGATTCCCTCAGTGCACTTCAAAGCCTACGGCAGCTGTACAACTACCACCCTATTGTGCAGCGTATCCAGGATGCCCTCCACGTTTTACACGCTTCTGGCGTAAGCGTGGTGTGTGCATGGATCCCTGGTCACGTAGGCTTGCGGGGGAATGAAATGGCGGATTCGGCAGCCAAGACGGCTACCATGAAGCCCAGGGTTCGAGTACCATCTGTTACATCGGAAGATTTTAGGGCCGTATTGCGGAGAGCTGTGCAAAGCTGCTGGCAGGAAGAGTGGTCCGCTCTCCGCAATAATAAACTTAGATCTGTGAAAGAACTTCCGATTCCCTGGGTTACCTCCTGTCGGTCATCTCGTCGCGAGGAGGTGAGTTTGGCTCGGTTGCGTATTGGTCACTGCTTTTTTACTCATAGTTTTCTTTTCAAAAAGGAGCCTGTTCCACTGAGTCCGTTTTGCAATGAAGCGTTATCTGTACGACACGTGCTGCTAGAGTGTTTTTACCTAGCATACCTTAGGACGTCTCTGCAGCTGCCGGCCAGCTTTGCAGAAATGTTAGTGGACGATAACACAGTAGTGGAGAAGGTTTTTAGATTCTTTTCTAGGTTAGGTTTTAGGATTTAGTGAACGAAATATTTTGTAGGTTTTGATTGATATTTCTTTTTACTTTTTTTTTAATGTACGTGTAGTTTTAATAGCTTTAGTTACACTTGTTTAGTTTTTAGAAATTTTTATATCTGGGTTTTACCATGACAAGTTTTTAAAGGGCGCTGATGACCGCCGTAGTTGAGCGCCCTTATAAACACACATCATCATCATCATCATCATCATCATCATCATCATCATCATCATCATCATCATCATCATCATCATCATCATCATCATCATCATCATCATCATCATCATCATCATCATCATCATCTCTGTCCCACACATTGGCTGTTCTTGTCGCACTGTGTAGGGATGGCATATTCCTGTCAGGGACTTTCTTAGCGTTGGCGAACAGAAAAAGCAAAATGAGTTTTTTTTTTAAATACTCCATTTTAGAAGTTTTTGTTCAAAAATACTAGCATTCTCATTCTTTCAGATCAAGTCTACCTCTCTGTTTTTTCCGCATATAAATTCTACTGTGCTAGATAGTGTTTCAATGAAAACTTACAGGTGGAATACACAAATATTTAGCGGCATTTTAGTTTTTGACATTTTGAATTTGTTTTCCGGTAACCCAGTGCACTATAAAAAGAGGTGAGAAATCATCGTTCAGATATGCAGTGGTTTCTCCTTGGGTATTGTTAACTGGCACACGATTATTTTCTTGTATAAAGTTACTGTACAGGTGACACATTCCTGGAAATTTCTCGGGCTTTGAAAAATTCTACTTGCGGCAATAATATGTTGTGATTTCAAAATAAAATAAAAAATTATAGAATCATCACCGAAAAAATTATAGAATCATCACCGAAGTATCGAACTAAGCGAATTTTCTCAATGTCAGAACCATGCAAGTATCTTGAGTATCGAGGAGCAACCCCTTATATATGTATAATTACAAAAATATATTAGGCTTATGATATTTTAATGAAAATCGTTATGCATTTTTGAGAAAATAGAACATTATTAAAAATGTTCTATGTAAATGGTACTTTGGGTCTACCAACTTTCTTGAAAACCTTCTTGGCGCATTCAGCAAATAATTTTGGTTAAATATTTTTCTGAATCCGCCATTTTTAAGAATTCAACGACACGTTTGACACCCATGAACTCCATTTATTTTTAACCCCATCGTACCACCCTCCACTGCATGTGTTTTTCCTCAGTTTTGAATTTTTGCGTTGAAATTTATTCCTTGCATTTCAGTTTTGCTCCTATTTATGTAGAAATTTGAATACATAATCTCAAAGGTGCTATCTAAAGATTCAAATATCCATTTTATGATTACTTCATTCATTGTGTCAAGAAAAAAAAAAAAACAATTCATACTTAAAAATGGTAATTTTAGTTCCAATGTCATAAAAGCATAAATGAATTGTTCTGCTGTATTTCAATTAAATATTGCCATCCGTTTTTACTTTACCAAAATACCATCTTTTAAAGACACCAGGTTTCAAGTCGTTAGCTTTAAAATTTAAAAACGTAAAGTCAGTTCCATTGTCCTTTATAACTGTAGCTGATGGATGTGTGTAGATTTTTCTGCATAGATAGTTTGAGTAGGTAATGGAATACGTGGGAAGCCAATTTGCCCTTTGAAGACAGTGCCTGAGGTTATTCATGTATTTTTGTGTGAATGATTTAGAACTGTGCACTGTAAAGCATAAGCAACTGCATTCGTGCCCACCTCTGTAGTGTGAGGGTAGCGTGCTTGTCTCACATTCAAGAGGTGACGATTTTGAATCTCAGTGAGGATGATTTATCTGGATAAGGGTTTTTAGCGCGGTTTTTCTTTGTCCTAAAAGTTGAATGTCGGGTTATGTATTCTGGGTTCATTTGAGACCATTTTATCCATTTCATTCATCGTACGATATGCCTACCTGCATGCGTAGAAAGGTAAGTAGATACACTCATCTCCTTGCCATATATGCTTCACCTATAGAGGTCACACCAAGGCAACCCGGGTTCGATCTCAGGCCACCACAAAGTGAGATTTTTGGTGGACAACATGGCACTGGGGCGGGTTTTCACAGTGATCTCCGGTTTCCGCCGCCATCTCATTCCACCGGTGCTTCATCTTCATTTTTTTTTCTTTTTTTAATATATTTATTAGATCGGTCAGCAATAATATATGCTTTGCAGATCTGAGAGAACATATACAAAATAATTATAGAGTAATAACATTGTAGAGGTAGGACAATGTGCCTCCTCTGAACTAAAACAAATGTGTTATTGCACTAATAAAATGGTATACATACTTCCATAGTAAGAATTTACATAGCAGAACAGAAGAATAGAAAAGATAAATTGAAACAGTAGATTATTCAGAAGTGGAAGTGTCATCACTGTAAAGCAGGTCCTGTGGTAGTCGTCGCTTCAGTCTCGTTGACCGGCGGCTTCTGACGCCGATGTTATACCTCACAGCACCTGGGACGTGGCGTAGATTGTAGAAGAAGCGTCGAGCAGTCTGTCTGATGAAATGGTGGAGAGGAAGGAGTCCCAGCTCGTGATGCAGCTGCTGGTTGCGGACAAACCAAGGAGCATTGGTGGCGATTCGCAAGAATCGATTCTGGATGACCTGTAGACGCCTCAGGTGACAAGTACTGGCAGCTCCCCAGACCTGGCAGGCATAAGTAATAAGAGGCCGAACCAGGGATTTGTATAGGGGCAGTGAAGATTCTAAAGCAAGTGAAGTGTGTTTGTGAAATAATGGAGCAGTTGTGAAGGACGAGCGGATGCCAGGGTAATGGTGCGGTCAATATGAGGCTTCCACGTAAGCCGAGTGTCCAGTAACACTCCAAGGTACTTGACTGGTATAGGTGAAGGGAGCCACGGCACATGATCAGTCAGAAGGCGTATAGGCGGAGGGGGATTATAGCGGCGTAAAGTAAAAATCTTGGCTTCAGTTTTCTGGGTATTAAGGGAGATGCAGCAATTTTGACACCATTGAGTGAGGCGATCAAGAGAGAGCTGTAAGTCATCTTCATTTCGTGTATCACCAGTGTCTCCGCCAGTGTCGCACTTTTTTTAGAGGTCAGTAGAATACGTCCTGTAGGTGCATTGATGCCATAAATGGAAGCGAGTGTACAGAAATATGATACGTACAGAATTTCACAAATTTCATTATGCCTAATTTTGCTAGAAAAAGTATAAAATAAAATGTCAGGCTCTCACATACATTTAAACAAATATTTTACAAATTCATTGCGACGCTTTTTCCAAGTCAGTCCGTAATACACGATTATATATTTTTTTCTATTTCCGTTTCATTCCTTCCCCTCGTATGGAGAAGTTACTGTCTGCCCTCACAAGAAGGCAAGCGGGGCCTGAAGAGGGAGAGGGGTTTGAATTGTTTATCTGCTGTGGCAGTGGATCTGTTTACTACGAAATGAGTATGAGAGTACGTATGAGGCATCCATGCTGCTAGATCTGTTGCTCGTTACAGTAAATGCAGTGATAGGTGTATGTATGGGTGAGTTATGTGGCAACACTGTATTTTACATGAACCTAGCACCCTTATCAAATCCGGAAGGCGAACATAAACACAGCAAAAGTGATTACGTTACACATTCCTATGTTTTGCCTTCTTGTGTTGGGTAGACAGTACATCTACTGGGATTTACAAGCAGGTGTATCACACGCCTATCAAGTAGCACAGGAATCGAGCAGAATATCTAGGACGGGGTATCAGTCCAACACGTCGCAGAGAGGGTAAAGAAAGAGTGATAATAAGTGTTGCAGTGGATGAAAGGAAAGCTGATTAGGAGTAGCTGGTGAAATGAATGGCTCGAGAAACCGGAAAACCCAGAGAAGAACCGCCCAGAGCCCTTCGTCCACCACAAATCACACTTGCGGTCTTTTAGGATCTAACCTGGCCCGTGGCATATACACGATATTGTTAATTCAGTATCGAAAATAATTTAAAAAGTTTATTTTACATATGTATTATAATTTACATATGTTCAAGCGAAGACAGCGTATATATGTGTGTAACAGCTTGTAAAGGAAGTATATAAGTTTCAAGCCAAATGCTAAATCTGGCCTATGTAATCCTCGGCGGCAGGCAAGTAGGCATTGTAAGGGCTTCTCTTCCAGAGAACGGACATGCAAGCAGTTTGGCATTGATTCGGCGAGTTGATTGAACACCTGCTGCCTCAGGAAACCGCAGAACACTCGACACATCCCATTCAGACAAGGAGGCATTGAGGTGCACATGGGATTTCAGTCAACGTGTTGCATCACAGAGTTTCAGTGGTATTTGCATTACCTGGATCAGGTTATGCTCTCAGTGTTGATTTACTAGAATAATAACTAGAGAAATGTTACATTCCTTTAAAAAAATTAGATATCGAGATTTCACCAGAAATACATGTTTTAGAGTCTCTTGAACCTAAAAAAAAAGAAAGGAAAAAAAAAAAGAAATGGTATTGTAAAATCATGCAACCAGGTGAACAGCGTAACTCTAAAACAAAAAATAAATAAATTTGGTATTTATGCTCAGCATCTTTTAAGGATGCAATACGAAGATTTTCAAGAAGGTCCCCTCACCCCAGATGTCCCTTACATAGAACATGTTTAAAACTTTTTTTTTCATAATTAGTTCCACGATTTTGAATTAAATACTATACATTGCAAAATGAAATGTATATCTTGTATTTTCTAGGGATGTTCTCAGAAGTCCTCTTCAGTTTAAATGGTTTTTGCATACCTGATAAATAAGGGGTGATGAGTTTTCGCAAATACGATATAGCGCGATAAAGTGTGAAATTGACTCAAAATGCGATATAAATGCGAAATCTAAGATTTTCCCAAGTAATTATTTTATCCCAATGCTTTTTCTTCTGGAAACTTTAACTGAAGAATCTGTAGAACTTTTGCATGTTTACAAAGTTATAAAGTAAGTGACCATTCTTCTGGAATGTGGAAAGCAACCCTTCCCACTAACTTAGCCTATTGGAAATTAATTGTTCTTTCACACTGGCCGTGTGTACCTGGCCAGCTGTAAGTACTTACATGTTGTAAGTCGCCATTAAGGTAGTTGTCTCATGTGTTTATGAAAACTCCTAGTGGTTTACCGGGAAAAACAAGAGTCAGTTGGAGAATTTAATGTCATGTCGGCACGTTGGCCATAGTAGCTCAACGATTAGAGCGGCTGGTCGGCTACCACAAGATACATGGTTCAAATCCCGGCTATGGCATTGAATTTTTCAGTCGGACTCTAGCTTTCCATACTTTAGCCTACACATGGCTAATAGTAGTTAACTATAAAGCCCGGGTTAAGTACTTACAGCATAGTAAGTCGCCATTACGGTAGTTGTCTCATGTGTTTATGAGAACTTCTAGTGGTTTACCGGGAAAAACAAGAGTCAGTTGGAAAATTTAATGTCCTGTCGGCACGTTGGCCATAGTAGCTCAAGGGTTAGAGCGGCTGGACGGCAACCACAAGATACGTGGTTAAAATCTCGGCTGTGCCATTGAATTTTTCAGTCTATCTTTCCAAACTTAGCCTATTGTTCCACCATTGCCCACATGAGGTATGTTTGGTACTTTTAATGAGTGTCATAAACCTATCTTCACAACCCAGTTAACGGAAAATTCCAATCCTTGTCTTTGAAAACCAATAGCAATCCTAATTTTAAGGAAATGAGAAACATATTAATTCCAGTTGGAGCTCTCAGTTGCTAAAGTTCCGATTTTCATTGTTCTGTTCGGTTTTACGAGCAACTTTCATTCATTCTATGCGTAAGTGCGAGGTAAATTTTGTACATTTTCTTTTTATTGTGCTAGTTTTACATCAGTGTGCATTTACCTCTTTTGTTATGCAGTATGCTTTAGTCGGTATCAACTAGTTCTGTATTTCTGTGTATTGCTTTAACCTACATTAATGTAAAATAAATGGACTCTTTATGCACCTTATCTCACTGTCATTAATAACCCTCCATAAATGTGTTTTAAATATCATATAATTAATGTAAATATTCATCATTTAAAAAATTATCTCAAATTAAACCTTTTTTTTAAAAAAATGCTATAAAATGCTAAATTGCAAATGTATAAATGCTATAAAATGCTAAATGCAAAAATCAAAATGCTAAATTTCTGACTTCAAAAAGCTAAATATCACTACCCCTACTGATAAACCATAAAAGATAGACAAAATTCTTACTACCATAATTTTTAAAATACATATTTTATGAATAGTGCCATTTCCGATATATTCTGTAATATTAGAATTTTTAAGTACTAATATTTCTCTCAATCAGGAAGTCGTTATCCGTTTTTGATGTCTTGGGCATACAAGGACAATTGAATGTTAACGCCATCTCATAGCGACCAGTTCTTAAGAGATTTGACTATTGCTTAAAGCGTACTGCGCTGCTGTTGCCATTGTAGATATAATGAAATGTATTTAATAAGATGTTCCCACAAACGTCTATCTCTATTTACGTCCAGTAGAGAGAAGAATAAGTGTTTTAGAAATATTTTGTTCTAGAATGGGCAAAGAAAGTAATGTAAATACACACTAGCCGTGTGTACGGCAGGGGTTGGATAGGTAGAGTCAGACTGAAGAATTCAATGCGATAGCCGGGATTTGAACCATGGCTCTCCCGGTTTCAGTCCAGTTGCTCTTAACCATTGAGCTTGCATGACATTAAATTCTCCAACCGACTCGTATTTTCCCGATAAATCACTAGGATGTCTCATATACAATGAGGTACACACCTTTGTGACGATTTATTATGTTGTGAGAACGTAAGTCCCAGACTTCATAGTTTAACATATTGTGACTTTGTGGGTTCATAGAATTAAAAGTCAAATTTACCGAAATTCTAAATGTTCTTTATTTTCGTAGATCAGATATACAACACAAACTTCCAAGGTCGATGGCAACAAACAGCACTCGTTACAACACACTTGTTACACACTTCAGATCTGTTTACTGCTCGCCTCACTGTTTTACAACTGACTCATCACTAGTCATGGCTTCTTTTTATACTCCCATTCATGAATTCCAGACTGTTATTGAATTTTCTCTAGCATGTCACCAGATAAAACACGGATGTTCTAGAATGTAAGTATATCGATGCCGGCAAGTCTTTCACCTCTGTGATACACTATCCGTCTCTTGTTTTTCGGCGCTATGGTTGGTTGTCGGCTCTTTGTGAACGCTAGCCGCTATCAGTTCCTTTGTGTAAACAAGCCGCGCGATCGTAAATAACGGCTCGCGACAATATATTAGGTAAATTGATGGAAATTAATTGTTTTTCCACATTAACTATGTGTAGACAAGGTTTGGGTAGGTAGAGTCAGACCGAAAAATTCAATGCCATAGCTGGGAGATCCGTGGTTAACATCCCAGCTATGGCATCGAAGGTTTTAGTTTGACCCTACCTCTGTTTTGATACTTTAGCTCTGTTAATTTAGACAAAATTACTGCTCAGCTGAGCTCCGGATTCAAAGTGATCAGTTATAGCGTATATAAAAGGAAAATCCATATGAAACCTTAATTATGCAAATAATAAAAGCGAGATACAAATGCATGTCCTATAGGTTACTAGTCAGACACGCTAGCTATTGCAGAGTTAACATCCACATAGGTTGCAAATAGTTGATAATATGTGTCCTAACTAAAAGTTTGTCCGACCACCTCAGGCTAAACTGTGGTGTCAATCATTAGCCCATCCAGCAACAAACCGTCACAGCGATTGTACTTTGGGTTAGGAATTTAATCATCTGACGTGACCTCCGAGAGAAACAAATGATGTGGAGGCTCGAAGCGGGAACATATCCGAATGACAAGGTGTGCGAGCAATGATGGCATCTTTAAGACTCGAACATGACATCCGCTTTGACACCGGTTGGTCCTATTGTAGCTGTCCGCAAACTGGACTCCAGGAATAGATGGTATACTCTCAAGAAGGAATAGAAGCCCCAGCAAGCATCAGCCATAGCGCATATTTTAATGCCCTGCCGTCACAAATCACCCCTGTCGCTTGATCTTATAACCCTCTAACAAATGAGGTGAAACAAATGAAAGGAAATGGTATGAAATTCATAGTAGATCAGTTGTGTGATCGGTTGCGGATTGGTGGGTATCTTCAAAGAAACTGAAGTAAAAACGTTGCTCATCACCATTTTCAATTTATTCGTGGCATGTGAACAATAGACCTGTATAAGACTTGAAAGCAATGAAATAGAGGGAAAGAGATTTTACAAAACACAGAGGTATAAGACATGGGACCTTTTTAGCCTATATTGAATCCCATTACACCCTCCTTATCTGGGCGATTTCCAAAGGAATGACCAGCTGGACAGGACATGTGATTGTTATCGTGTGTGGAGCTGAGCACAACGTTTCTTATATTTCTTTTTCAACGGAGACCCTACACGTGCGCTTTCTTCCATGTATGACGTAATCGAATACCTTCATAGATCAAGGCATTATCTTCAATTTTGAACTGAGGCGAGTTCTCGTAGGGCTGACGGATTTCGTGAAAACAAAAGTACTATCAGATACTCCATCTAACAGGTTTTCATAGATTGTCTGCTAGCTTTCAAATGTTTTGTCAAATTATGCTTTTATAGGTCCACTAAGTGTATTTGTTAGCTGTTGTCCACAAAAAGTGTCTTGATGTTTTTATGTATCTGTGATTCTATGCCATGAAATTATTTTGTAGAACTTGAATTAGGAGTTGATTTAGTTATGATGAGAATACTATTCATTCCTTCCTCCTTCATTTGGGGATCGATACCAGGCCATTTTCAGACAGCGTTGCATAGTCCTGATCACCCGATATCACCAGCGTAACCATAAACACAGAGATATCAAATATGGAAGTTCTTCCACTCTATTCCTCAACAACGAGAATGAGACCAGCATTCACCTAGGGATCCGCAGAAATCACGGAAAGACCATTGTCAGAGTGCAACGGTGTAGATGTCTATAAGGAACACTCGCAGACATATTAAGATATAGAGCACTGAGGCGTATTGACTTTCTGTGACCAACACTGCGATCGTTTTCTTATCTGCTGATTTCAAGAGTGAAGTATTAGTAAGTTGGCGTACAGTGAGGAACGACATACAATAGAGCACTTGCGAGCTGCGTGCCTGATATGTAAGGTTAGCCAGTTATTATACGCAACATGGGTGCATAGGGTAAAGGGAGGTATTTTCGTGACATAGGCATTTTCGTGATACTTTTTCGAAGGGATGTCACAGAGAAACCAGTTGGTGTTAACGCGCCTGCCGATAGCTCCTGAGCTCTAGGAAGAAATATGTCAACTACCAACAGTGAAAGACGAGTTAACACCAACTGGCTTCTCTGTGACATACTTTCGAAGAAGTATCACGAAATTGCCTATATCACAAAAATACCTCCCTTTACCCTAATCATAAAAAATAACCTTAATGATAAGAAATGCATTAAATATTTACACACGTAATTATTTATTGTAATATTTTTCGAATAATGAAACTGAAGTTAAAATCCTTTTGCAATTTCCATTCGGAAAAAAGAGAAAATCAACTAGTTAGTACACTTTTGTTATTAAATGACTATTGCAGCTATAGGAAGTGTACTGTAGTATAATTTTCTAGTATGATCAATCTCTACAACGGTAATAATTTGTAAAAGGATGATTTGTTCAACTGGCCAAGGTGTAACGCCAGATATATCATCAGCAATGTTCTGTCACTGAAAGATGTCTCACTTTCATTGTCGCTATTATCGTATACAAATCAACCTAGAGCTTTTTGTTTCAGCATTCCATTCCTTTTCCCAATAATTATCAATTGTTTTAGTCTTCTGGTTAAAAACACCTATGTCATTAAGGGAAAGCTTTTCGTACTAAATAATTTATGTAATTATAGGTGCTATATGATAATATAACTAATTTTCTGAAGCGTGAGCAGTCTGCACAATAGGTCATTGTAATATAAACCAAATGATTTAAATGCATCACAATATTAAGCTATACAAAATTATGTGTATTTAATTTTAGATACTATTATTGCAATTGCTAATGAAACACAATCTCACGTATATATAAGATGACATATCCATAGTGTTGGTTTAATCCTCCCCTCCGACATAGCGCCAAATGATAGGCGTTGTGCAAAACACACCACGGAAATGAAAGATAAACAAGTTTTACTGACTTTGATTCAATGTACATGGAGGATTAAAGTACTGTAGGAATCCCAGAGCAATATGTGGGACAATCCAAAGAACTTTTAAAAACAGAGTGTGAAAGCATACAGAAATGAAAATGTATATGGTAATGGCAATTCCAACTTTACTATATGGAAGGGAAACCTGAGTGCCAACACAAAAAGATTTAAATAAAATACAGACTGCATAAATGAAATTTTTAAGAAGTGTTAAAGGTTGTACAATATTGGACAAAATAAGAAATGAGGATATTAGAAAGAGATTAGAAATCGAACCAATCCATCACAAAATATCAGAACGAAGGCAACAATGGCATGAACATATATTAAGAATGGAGGATGGAAGATATCCAAATGCAGTATTAAACTATAATCCAAAGGGAAGAAGAGACAGAGGACGACCCAGGAAACGCTGGAGAGATCTATGAAACCCAAACGATATGCCCAAACCATGGAGTGAAGAAGAAGAAGAAGAAGAAGAAGAAGAAGAAGAAGAAGAAGAAGAAGAAGAAGAAGAAGAAGAAGAAGAAGAAGAAGAAGAAGAAGAAGAAGAAGAAGAAGAAGAAGAAGAAGAAGAAGAAGAAGAAGAAGAAGAAGAAGAAGAAGAAGAAGAAGAAGAAGAAGAAGAAGAAGAAGAAGAAGAAGAAGAAGAAGAAGAAGAAGAAGAAGAAGAAGAAGAAGAAGAAGAAGAAGAAGAAGAAGAAGAAGAAGAAGAAGAAGAAGAAGAAGAAGAAGAAGAAGAAGAAGAAGAAGAAGAAGAAGAAGAAGAAGAAGAAGAAGAAGAAGAAGAAGAAGAAGAAGAAGAAGAAGAAGAAGAAGAAGAAGAAGAAGAAGAAGAAGAAGAAGAAGAAGAAGAAGAAGAAGAAGAAGAAGAAGAAGAAGAAGAAGAAGAAGAAGAAGAAGAAGAAGAAGAAGAAGAAGAAGAAGAAGAAGAAGAAGAAGAAGAAGAAGAAGAAGAAGAAGAAGAAGAAGAAGAAGAAGAAGAAATCTCAGACAGTTAATCATCAGCATCTACTGAGAAATCACAAAGAGATTTTGATTCCTTCATCTTTCTCCTTGTCACAATTTTCAATGACGTTATATATGAATTCTCGTACCTGCCGATGTATGACACGTTGCTGTCCAGAAGACAAGTTTGTATCTGAAGAGAGTGTACATACTACATGGCAAAGCGAGAAGGCGTATCGGAAAACATTCGCAAGACACAGATGTTTATCAGAACTTATCGCACATACATGGTGAGGCCACTCAGATATAATCATGTCTTCTGGACAGCAACGTGTAGCATCGGTAGGCGCGAGAAATCATATGATATAGACACTGTAATACGTTTTCGTATTACAATCCCTCGGTGAGGCGACTTACCTTCCTCGGGACGGAGAGTCGAAGATCCCTTACTTGAATTTGATTGGCTTGACGTCAAAGTTTGAATTTCTAGACAATCTGTTTCGTCACAAACAAAGCCATCTTGATTTAACCTTTTCATCAATTTCAGAGGACCAGGTTTGCATTACATCTCCATATATGGAAATTTTAACGAATTTCTCGAATTATATGAAAAATCAGCTTCAACACACGCAGCTTCCAATCGTTCCATTTATGTTTCGTAGCCTACTGTACATCAACTTACTAATATTTCACTCTTCTAATCGACCAGATAAAGTCAGATAAGAGACAATCAAGCGCTGGTCTCTTGAAGGTCAATATGCCTCAACGCTATGTCGAGTAATACACTGGACTCGCCGTATGGTATGCGCGATAACTTCACATAAACGTCTGTGTTTGGAATTTTTCCCGGTACGCTTCCTCGCTTCGCCATGTATATATGATACGCGCCGCTGCTAAGTTCAGTTACTCAACATTTGAAATGTTGAAATGGTTTTTATATCACTTTTTAAAGTATATCTCTTAAATTACAGAAGCTTATAATTAGGATCATAGCTACAAACGTATTAGCTGAAATATAAGAAATACCATTTCACTAATGCAATACATGTATAGTATATGGTCGTATAATTTCCATAACTTTTAGGGAACTAATTTCCTAAATTAGGGCATTAGTTTTCATCACTTTTATGATACTGTCTAAAATAACTCGATGAAGAATTTTAAACATCCCAACCATTTTCCCATTGTTTTCGAATCTATCTGGATGCAAATGAGATGATGATGCTGCTGTTGCTGCTTTTTGGTTGCTAGCTAGAGGCTTGCACGTGGGCTCTTTGAGCCCATGTCCCTTTATGTTAAGGGATTATTCAAATCCGACAGTCAGAATAAGACGGTTGACGTCCCTGATATCTGCTCTTTTGTATCCTTAAGCCACAAAAAGGAAGATACTACGTAAACGTGCTTCACATTCGCATAATATATGCTGAGAAGATTCAAAATCCATCCCACATTTCTGCACCTGAAATCTTCTTTAAGCCCCATTATACATACGTGTTTGTGCAGGGTTTTGTAGGCAGGAAGGTAACCAAAAACGCCTAGGTAAATTCAGGAGAAACTTATTTAAAGCCAGGTCCCATAATAAATTCATGGGCTTGCCTGTCAGTAGTTTACTTATTCCAGAACTTAAGGGGGGACGTTTTGTAAAATAGTATATAGTGTTAGCTATCAAACACCAAAATATTATGACTGTACGTGGTCTGTATGTATCTTTAAAAAATTAAATGCCGTAGTGTTGCATAGTAGCAACACATAGTCTTCCATCAGCTGTCTTGGAATCTATAAAGCCCACCTACCAATTCTTAGCACACCCAGACTTGCTAAAAATGTCTCTATGGAGAGACACAAAACCCAAATGAAAGCCTCAACAGTTTGATATGGAAAAGGTGTCCCAAAACATCATTTGTGTCTTCCATAGTGGTGAAAATTGCTACATTTGATGCTGCAATAGTGTTTAATGATGGGAATGTTGGCAGAAAGAAAGTTATGCACCAGTTAGAGTATCAACCTGGTGTGTTTATGGAAACTATTTTGCAGAGTATCGACAACATTCGCATCGCTGGTGCAGAAAGAGCTATGAAATTAATGCAGAAAGAAGCAAGACAGAAGAGGAATTTAAAAAGAAAAGCTGAAGAAGACCAGAATGAGGATTCAGACTGTGGATATGGGAACTTCTGACTTAAAATTAAAAGTCAAACTGAATAATACTTATTGTATTTTTAATTGCCTTTCCCCGTAACTTGCATTTTCTACAACTTCAACCCATTTTTCTCTCAAACTATTTCATCTACAGTGATGACATTTAGCACACAACTTTCTTATGCCACAATGAACATTTTGTTGGTTCTAGAATTTAAGATTAAGCTCCAGATGGAATGTGATGATACAAAATATATGTAATTATTTTAATTTTTAAAGGATGCATATGATTTACATTTTCTTTAAAATTCTATGCAGCTTCAATAAGAAATATAAATCCAACAAATTCATTTTTAGTGTGTTCTAAAATAACATACCAAATTTCAGAAATATAGCATATGTGAATTTTGAAAAAAACAATGGGCTTAAGTTTGTAAATATCTCTGCATATAGAAAACATATGTAGCATTAGTTATAAACAATGAAAAATTATGAAAACAATTGTGCATATTAACTGTATTATCTTAAATGAGTATTCTAAGTTTCACTTCTCTAACTTGAAAACTTTGGATGTTATGGCTATTTATGTAAGACCCTGAATATTTGCATACGTACCCCCTTAAGTTAAGCCCGTGCCATAAGTTGGGTGACACTCCAAAGAAGGGCTAGGGTCATATGACATTCCCTTAGCAATGACATCCGTCATCTCATTACCTCTAATACCAGAATTTTCGGGCACCCATGTAAGGGTAACCGAATAACTAGCACAAGAGTGCCCAACATCATTTGTGAAGGTTGGTGGCATTCATTACTTTTTCGCGTATTAAATGATACGACTGACAAATGTATACCACAAAAGATACGAATCATTAGAAACATTGAAATTTGAGTGAGGAATTGCGCGTAACAGTTTGGATTTACAAATACCATGACCAGGAGAAATCGTTCGGTATCATTTCAACTATTTAATATGTTAAACTCGCCTTGATACTAACATATACTGTCGAATAGTGATACAATAAATGTTCATCGCAAAGCATTTTTGCGCCAAATGAAGCCTCCAGAGAGCGAACAGGATTAATATAGTTCATCACAATATCACAGAACTATCATTTAAAAATATACCAATGCGTGCTAAATTTGATTCCAAAGATGATGTGAGGGACTTCGTTTTCTGCAAATGAATGGTATCTTCTCGGGTACTGCGGCAGCGATTATACCAGAGGGCTTTGGCCAACACTGCAGAGAAGAAATCGATAATTGCATTTGGCACCCAGGTGAAGTACTGCGGCTCCTTTAGTTTCGGCGAATGAACCTTCTTGAATCAGAGAAAGCGGGACTTTAAGATATTTAAGAATCACATCACATCTTCACTATCAATACCAATTCAGCACACGTCTACTTATATTTTATGATGATTTTCAGCTACAGCAGAATCGGAGGTAATGTGGACCGCTGTCACCTCGGACAAGATCATAAACATTGTGTAATGCTGCTTTTCGTAAAAGATTCACACCTGACAGCGTACGTGCAGATTTGCGATGATTCCATGACCAGATGTATTCAAATCTTACTCCCCTCCTGTTTCTTCTCCCATTATCTTTAAGTTCCCTGCATGTATGAGTAAATGCGTTTAGATTTATTCCGTATCACGCAGAGGCAAGAGTTTTTTTAACTGTTTTTCGCAAATTTTCGCGAATTTTTCCCTTTTTTTTGAAATTAATATACTTTTAGAGATAAATGAGAAAATTTCTATTAATTTTAGTCTGCATAGAAATTTACATTTATTTCAAATTGCATACATATAGGTAACTTTAATTTAACATTCGTGTCTTCATAGCATGGAGCTAGAAGTCATGAAAAAATGTTTATAAATTTAACGAAAGTAAGATAAAATTTAACACTTAACAAAGCCAATACAGCGACATCATCATGCGCACTGAAATAACAGCTAAGTGGTGCAACAATAAACTGACATCACAGCACGCGGCTGGTGCGTGATACTGAGAACTGTTTGTCGTATGTTAACTATAAATGTTATTTATTGGATAGCACACCATACACAACAAAAACTCCTATTATGCTGACTAAAGGTACAGATGTATTATTTTATCTTGACAGGAATCTTGCGTGGTAGGGATGAGTAGCAACTGTGGTGGGGATAGAGCACCTATCGCCACAATGCGTCACATGCGTAAGATTACGAGAGGGGAGGGCGGTGCATAAGGTGTCTAAAAACAAATTTCATTCTCGAAGTCAGTTTTGCAGCTCTTATAAACTAAGTTGTAATTCTTACTATGGTAGTAATCTACACGCTTTTGTTGGATCTTAAATAGTGCATAGGCATTTGGAACAAAACACTGTTCTCCTCCAGCAAGCATGATAAACAACTGTCGGCCTTTCAATATCGCTGCAGAGTCCCTGCAACGTATTTCACTCCAGGCATATGGTCCAGTATGTGCTGTGTTTATATAAGTTTCATCCACATAAACTATATAAACTTGTACTGAACTTCCTGAAAACTATTCTCAGACATTACATTAACATGAAAATATTGTTCCTCAGGGCTTAAGAATGTGTTCCGAAATGCCCGAAAGTTAAAAAACGAATACAAACAATACCTCACTGAAAACCACCCAGATTTAGAAGCTAAACTGTTCCCATTGCCTTTACTGACACGCTGGTCTATCTGGTTTAATTCAGTAGTGTACATTACCAGCTATTTTGATACGATTCTCGATTTCTTTTCTAAAATAAAAGCTTTCAGTTCCTGCGCAAAATTTGTTAAATGATCATTTTGGCGATGCCAAGTGCTACAATATTGTAAATGTACAACAGCAACAATATTTGTTTCTGAAAATTGCAGATTGATAACAGATCCAATATTAGAATTTCAATTTAAAGAAACTGTGGCTCATCTTGTTTTATCCCGAATAAACGCGCTGATAACCAAATGTGAAATATGAGAGAGTGGTCACTTCGGACACAGAGTAATTGCACTTGTAGATCATATCATGGATCCCAATGTTAGAGCAGCAGTAGAAGAGAAAAATTTGCTGCTCTATGACTTTGTCTAAATTAAACTCCATTATGCAAATGAAACTGATGTAATAATAAGCATAAAAGCTGTATCATTTGTTTGAACCTTCTAGGCTAGTTACTAAATCAAGTACAGGTGATTTAAATCATGTAATGACAGCATTTAAACAACTAAATGCATTTAAAACCAGTGGTATTACTTGTGATTCTCTTTTGCTTCTTTGTTACAAAGAGCTTTGTGATATTGTTGAACAGCAAAGCCATGATGGTAACGATAACAGATTAGATGTTGGCTTTGAAGGCAAAAGCTGATTCTTACCGCAATTTCTCTGAAAAGTCCCTTCAATGTCTTTGGTTGCCGATGTCAAACGCTGACAGTGAGAGATTTTTCTCCACATATAACTTAGCTGTGACAGACAACAGAACAAGTATGTAAAGCGAAAATATCACAACTTGTATGCTGCAGTTTGGCGATGTCTGATGTGTGATATTTGATCTCATTCATGTTACCTACTATCTACGGATTTCAAATAAAATGTTTTAATTCGGAAGGGGTTGTAACAGTTGTGCTACTCTAGTTATCTGTTACTTTTCATTTGAGCCACGTCATTATTCATTAATTCTTCCCCAAAAATTTGCGCGAAATTAATGCGAATTTATGGTACAAAAAACTCAAACACCATCAATTAAAATTATTAATGCGAATTTTATAAATAATTGTCACCACAAAATCTTGCCTCTGCGTATCAGCAATAGCACAGATTTCAGCACCTGACGAATTGTTATCTGAAGTCTCAGCAAGTTTCTGGACTTTACAACCTTAGAAATGTGTGCACACGTGGCATTATTTCAGTGGTAGCAAGTAAATAGGTGTTTTACAGATTTAATTCGGTTAATCGGAGCTCGGATAATCGAGGCCCTTTTGCTGTTTATATATCTAGTGCTGGGTGTGAACGTTGGTTTCCCAACACTCCCTTAAAATGCAAGGATTTACTTTAGGAAATAGTGAGAACATTTTATATTTTTATGAATGCAAAGACTATTACACAGGTCGACTGTTCGCGTAATCACAGTAAATTAAACTATAAACATTTGTTCCTCCATGAACTATGCATTTGGTTACAAGAATAACAATATGAATATTCCACAAATTTTATATAATATAGATATTCAGTATTCAGCGAAATACGGACGAAATTGGTGAATATGAAAATTTCCTATTCCCAGACCCCAAATTGAACATTATTTCGACTATAACCTTCCAGAAAAATAATTTTACGTGTTAATTATATCAGCTAATTTATTTTTAATTTCTCATCTATCATAGATTTATAGTAGGAAGGGAAGTAAAAATTTGACATTATTAAAGATTCGACAAAAATATTTCACCATAAATACGTCTTTTTGAGGTCTCTCTGAATAATACGTTTTACTCTCTGTAGTGCTACTTATAGTTGGTAGAGGAAATATTGCATTCCACCCAAAAGATGATATCAATGTGTGTGTGTGTGTGTGTGTGTGTGTGTGTGTGTGTGTGTGTGTGTGTGTGTGTGTGTGTGTGTGTGTGTGTGTGTGTGTGTGGTGTGCGTGTTTTCTGCATCCAGAAAAACGTATATTTTGAAAAAGTAGTTTGCGCGCGCGCATGTGTGTGTGTGTGTGTGTGTGTGTGTGTGTGTGTGTGTGTGTGTTTGTGAGACAGAGATTGAGGTAGAGGAGAGGGGAGGGGAAGAGAAGAGAGAATTGGAGGACAAATGGAAAAGCTAGCTAAATACCAAAATTCCTATTTAAGTTTATCATTTTCCAAGCATACGCTACGAACTTTTGAAGAAAATTTCTTTCCTGAAATTACCTGATTAAAGTAACAGTAGTTTCTATTGCTTGGAATTTTCAAGTCAAAGTATTGTCGCGAGCCATTGTTGCGACGGGTGGGGCCGGCGCGCACAAAGAGACAGATAAGGCAACGCGGAGATAAAAGCTTGCCGAAACAGATAATGAAAGAGGCAGATAGCTGAGTGGAAGGTTCGCTTTCTTGCTTGTTACAGAACATTCGATTAATTTCTAGAACAGTGAGTAGAAGTATAAAAAGAAGTCGCAGTTAGTTGTCAGGGGACAGTCGTAATTGGACTCGATAATTGTGCGTGCAGCTGTGATCTGAAAGTGAACTCTTTTGTTTATTTACGTGTGCAGAAGCCACGAGAGATTGTGTTGGTTTATATTACATCATTCTGCTGCCAAGGATGTACAAACTATCTTTCTTCGGAAATAAAGAGCATTTTGAATTTCTGCAACCTGGACTTTTAATTCCACGAAGTCACAGTATGCTCTTCTGTATTACCAACATTCTTGCATTCTAATAATTAGGCTTATAAAACACTTTCGGAATCATTAGCAGTGGAACTGTCAGGCAGTTGTGTTCGTTGGGTAAAGCTTAAGTTTTCATTGTTGAAAGATTTTTTGCACTATGTAACTAATAGTCCATACTTACCGTTATCGTTGCCATGCATCATAAGTTGACATTCCCGCCTGCAGTCTAATTGCTATGAAAACAAAAGAAATCTCAGTACTTCAAAAAATGACCAAAAGCACTAGTGCGGTAAGTAAAAACATTTATTTTGAAATATAGATTGTAATATTACAATTTGTACACTTATTGAATGCAATTGCACCATCTCCACTCCTACTCTATTACTTCTAAACGTGTTTTATTTACCAATGAATAATATGCCAGCTCATACCTCTGTTTAGACTTCCTCTTCGATTTCACCATCACTGTACACGTCGTTTAAAATTTCTCCATAATCAGAATTAAACCCTCAGTCAAATTTATTTTATACTTATTACAAATATAATGCGACATGACCAACGTTTATTTATTTATTAATTTCTCCATAGCAACATATATAGGCGATGCACGCCTGCCTCGGTAGCGTAGATGGTAGCATGTCTGCCTCACGTTCAAGAGGTCCCGAGTTCGAATCTCGGTCAGGGTGTGTTACCTGGATAAGGTTTTTACCGGGGTTTCACCTTATCCTTACAGGCGAATGTCGGGTAGCTCTAAGCTCCATGGACCCTGGACACATTTGATCATCATTTCACCCATTTCATTCACCGTTCGATATGACTTAAAGTTGGAGGACGTAAAATTACCCCCACCTCCAAAAGGCGATGCACGTTCTACATTTATCTTCAATTATATTTATTAATATTTCAGCTAATATCTTAATTACTAAAATTCAGCTTGATATAGTTGACACAGTGCAAAAAAGGATATGCAATAGGATGCAATATACATGTAGTAAGTACATAACGGAATCTCGGAAATTGAAAAAAAGAAAAAAAAAAAAAGAATAAAATCGGTGCAACTTGCTTCAATTGTTTTCGAGATAATGCTACATAACATAAATAAATTTTTATCTAGTTTTAATTTGGTTAAGTCGAAATGGTGCAATGCGTTCAAAATGAACCTGTAAGTTTTAGAAAACTCAAAGGCAAAGAGATGCTAACTGGCAATCCTAGAACAAGAAGCCACCCTCTTAGGAAAGTCGGACTACTTACATGTGTATGTATGTAGGTAGTTTAGAGACAGTGACATCGCCATTTGTCGGCAGTGTAAACAACGAACCCGTTAATGCATTCTCACCTCCTGCAGCCAACGCTTTGTCCATGCTAAGTGGTGCTTTTAGAGACGCCAACGCCTGCCAAGATTTCACTTGTTTCAACTGTTCTTCTGGGAACGTGTACACTTAAATAAGTAGAACAACGCCAAGAAAAAATGCCTCATTAGCTGTTATGTATATCTCAGTGTGTATGGATAAGAGTAATTACGGGATGTCATTTAAACTAAAGCCTACATGACAGTGCTCGTGCAGTTGGCTAGTGCTTGTTGCCAGACACATGTTTTTTGTTGATATAAAAATAAGTTAAGAAAGTTTACTTAGTAGCGCATTACATACAGATGGCACAACAGTGACGCATTTCATGTGTGTAGGTATGCCTTTGTGCGTTAAAAGAGTTGCAGAACTCAACGGGGCAATTCCAAGTAAACACAGGGAACTGCCCTGTTAGCATGCGAGAACTTCATTTTACTTCTTTCAAAAAGTTGATCAGCGTACCGCACGTATGGCAGATTCTAGACTTGCCGTTTAATATACAGTTCGTGATGACGAAAACAATGTAAACAAACAGAAAAGGTTTGAGAATTGTTTCCACTTCAGCTACAGATACTTCATTTTCAAAGGAATTGATGCACTGGATTAACACATTAATTTTTTTTGAACATATCAGTATTTGTCCATAGTTTTTAAAATTGGTTTTTTCTCTCTTTCTCGTCAATGCTGACGTTAGGAGGCGCTTGGGTTCCCTCAGAGTGAGGGAGCTGAAGCATCTGACCTGAGATGAAATCAGGGTTGAGGGGTCGGCCCAACGCCTGAGATGAATGATTTTTGGAGCAATTGGTGTAATGATGGTGGGGGAAACCGGAGGACCCGGAGGAAACCCACCCCAGCGTCATATTGTCCACCAGAAATCCCACTTTGCGGTTGCCTGGGATCGAACCTGGGTCGCCTAGGTGAAAGCTAAGCCATCTAACCTATACACATAGAGATAAATAAAGAGATTAAATCCTACCAACATGCCAACATGAGACCACGTAGTGTTTTACTGTCATTTTGTTCGCTTGCTCTGATCAGAGACCGAAGCTTTATCAGAACATTTTGTGTGTATGTGTTTGCGTGCGTGTGTTACATCTATCTTCAATTTGAAAGTGAATTTGTACGAGTCTTAATGATTCAAACACCGCAGTTTTATTTTGCGTTTTTAAAACCTACTTTATGAAATAAATGCTTTTTGATGCTTTGATTTTATTATTAATTCCTTTATTATATAAAATATCTGCATGTATATTTTAAAGTATTTCTGCAACGGATACAAACAAATAATTAACCCTAATCTACATTATTGACTTCCAGTCATTTTATGTTCCCTTCACAAATGAATGTCATCACAAGATCTGGTTTCACGCACAATACTTAAATACTCTTAACATCTTTAGTTTAAATTTTAACGTAGTGTTAAAACTCCTGTGTTTTGTCAAGATTTTGCAGCAAGTTGTTAGCTAACAATTTATTAATGTCAAAGACACCTGTAAACGACAGCTTTTAAGAAGGTGGTAATCAGCTACACGGTTTCTGAACGCTCTCCGATTCCCATTTATCTGCGTTTCATAGCGCTCTGTATCAGTAGAAGACAACTACTTAAATATCTATCGGAATTAATTGTTGCAATGTTTCTGATAATTTGAGGTTAGGATCACTAAGTTAATTAAAAGATCTAAATGGACAGCAGGTGTTAAATTATAGAATTGATTTACTAAGCATAGAGGAATTATTGAGCGCGTAAAATCCGAATATTTTCATAAAAATGCGCGTATATCCTCTAGAGCCAATGAAAAATTACGCCAATCTCATCCTGTCAAAATGGAGCACCGACGTTAGATGCGAAGAGCGCTTAGGATGGCTTTAAGCTGTAATGGACACTGCACTGAAACTAAAGGAAATGAAAGTGAGTTATCGCTGATTAACGATCAAGTAGACCAGGAAAAAAGTTTTCTGCTTGAAGCAGTTGCTTCGGAAACCTTCCGGATAAATTCACAAATGCTCCCTTTTGAAAATATCAACATTATACCCTGTCATTAAATTAAAAGTATCAGTAACATAAAATCTCAAGTAACGAGACAGGCTTTTCTGTTTGGTAATACTGCAAACTATCGCATTTCTCATTAAAACCACTCTCATGACCCCTTTGGACAATGATATTGCTTTAAAAATTTCTCTTTTGCAGGTTTTCAAATTTTTATGACGTTTAACTGTGCTTCCGTTAGGAATGACATTAAAACGCTGAATTAGCACACTTGCATCGATAGTTTGGTTTGCGGGAGCCATTTTTCAATCTCTAACATTTGTTAAATCTTTTAACACAAGGGGTTTGGCAATGTCATCTTTAACATCGAGTTTAATACACTGTTAAAGCTAACAATGTTCGATGAAACAGAATGTATGTTAACTTAAATATTAAAATGGTTCAAAAGTGTGTTAAACTTAGCATCGGTTGGTGAAACGGAAACTTGGCTTCCATTTGGATTACATCTTCAAAAGAAACAATGAGTACGGGAGATAAAACAAAGGGGGCGGGGTAAATGTTTAATCAATATTTTAAATTTATCTTCATTTTATTTTTCACTGTGACGTTGTATAAATTAGCTAGTAACACACAGAAATAGGTTTCTTTACGAAGTAAATTGTTAATTTACACTCATTCTTTTAGATCCGACGTATTTTCTTCTCACGATAAAATATTTTTGTGTGAAATATGTGAGGAGTTTGGCAACTTCGACAAAAAACATCTAATATCTCAACGAAAATGCTTTTTCCAAGGCTACTGAGGAGATTTATTTGTTTCCAACAGTAGATGACTTGTTTAAATTTATTATGCACTCGACTTATGTAAAGTTGTTCTTGTTACCGAATCCCTTTGCAGAAACTTCAGAATTCTACATAAGAACTATTTTTGGAGATTTATAGGGCTAAATCTGTGCCTGGTAGTGAGTCAAGTTTGCGAGAAGTTACTTGAGTGAATGTTATGGTACAAAGAAAATCACTGAAGCCAAAACTTAAAATAAAAAGATCTGGACTTCAGTAAACCATTCAATTGATTTTGCGGATCGTCTTATTAATGCCTATGTTGGACTATTAAAACCTCCAGTTTATGAATCAATGAAAGCATTTCTGTTTGCAGCAGAATATCTAAAGCAAGTTAACAATTTAACCATAGCGCAGATATTCACCATTTCATTATTTTGGCTTGTAAAAATTCAATACCACATGCCACCTTTCATTGCTAATGCTGTACCATATATGGTACATATAGGGTTCATATATATATTGTAACTTTGTGGGTTCGTAGAATTTGAAGTCCAGTTTGCCGAAATTCTAAATGTTCTTTATTTACGTAGAGTTACACTGTTCAATTCTCACGTAACAACATTACATCATATAACAACACAATCTTCCAAGGTCGATGACAACAGCGTCCAGTTCAGCTCTCGTTACAACACTCTTGTTACACAACTGTCTTTACAACACTCTCAGCTATTCTCTCTGCTTACTCACTCTGTTTACCACTCTCACTTTGAGAGCCGTCACGTCCTTAAATATCTAATTCGTAATTCTAGATTGTTCTAAAATAAACCAGAACCCGAACAATCTCTACCAGTCCAGAAATTTCCGGAAGAATAAAGAAACCAATTATTCTATCACATTCCAGAAGCGTAAGTTAATCTGTGCCGGCAAGTCATTTACCTCTGTTATCTTTGCTTGCCGGCGCTTGTTTACAAATCCGCGCTATCATTAACTGGTTAGCAAGGCTCATTATTACCATGAAACTTTATCCGCCGACTGTTTTCTTATTTATGCCGAAACTTTTATGCCTAATATATATATACATATATATATATATATATGAATAAGGCTGGTATAATTGTAATAATGCAATTTCCAAACATGCCTCAGGTCCATGTATCTAACTTCATTAGATGTTTACTTTTGGGTCCACATCAAGAATGTGTTTCAAACAGATGCCCTTAATATAGAGCTCTTAACGTCAAAGGATCGTTGAAGCACACGCAGCTGTCGTAACCGCGGTTCTCAGAAACGTCCACATGGATACTTGCGAACGGTTGGAACACCAGCAAAATTTCTAATGCTTACTCTGGTAGTGAAGTCACCAGAACAGTACGGTTAGATGATAACAACAACAACAACAATAATAATAATAATAATAATAATAATAATAATAATAATAATAATAATAATAATAATAATAATAATAATAATAATAATAATAATAATAATAATAATAATAATAATAATAATAATAATAATAATAATAATAATAATAATAATAATAATAATAATAATAATAATAATAATAATAATAATAATAATAATAATAATAATAATAATAATAATAATAATAATAATAATAATAATAATAATAATCAACAACAGCAAGTTAACAAAACACTAGTGTTTGAATGGTGTGCTTGAAAGTCTCAACTATGCCTCTCAGTGAGCACGACTCGCTCATCGTCTTAGGAATAGAACGAAAGTCGTTCATGCTAACTTGCCAGTTCCTTACTGACCTGTGTTTACTGTGAATTGCCCCGTTGACTTCTGCAACTCTTTTAACGCCCTAAGGGATATTTGCACATGTGAAATATGATAATATTGGACCACCAGGTATATTTAGGTCCAGGCCCGCCTCGGTAGCGTGTCTGCCTCACGTTCAAGAGGTCCCGAGTTCGAATGTTGGTTAGGGTGAGTTACCTGGATGAGGTTTTCCCAGGGTTTTCCCTTATCCTGAAACACGAATGTCGGGTAACTCTAAGCTGTAGGACCCTAGGCTCATTTCAGCATCACTTCATCCATTCCACTCATCGTCGGTTATGACTTAATGTTGGAGGACATAAATTTAAAAAAAAAACTGAAACTTGTGAGTTCAGTAATAATTTCATTCTGCGGCTATTTTTGAAGATTTATCCAATTTTGGGGTATATTCAATAAATAAAGTATCCCATGGATCAGCCTGACCGCAAACAACTTTTTAAGTATTTATATGACCAAAAAGCAAACGTGTGCATAGAGACCAAACTCCCCAGGCACCCTGAAACCCATTCAGGTGTGGTAACCACTAAACTATGGGCAGTCCTATTCACTTCACAACACTACAAGAAATGCTTTGAAACCTCTGATATTATTTGTGATTAAGCGTATGAGTTATTGGCATGAGTGGAGCGAGCTGTTTAATCATTGTGCCATCCAATGTAAGCAGTGATAGTAGAACTGCATTCCCTGTCTTATCTTGATGTTTACTATCTTAGGAATAATGTAGTTTTATATATTTGCTTTATTTATCTTTCACAGGCTCTCCACTTGTAAGCAGTAGTCTCTATTCATTTTTTCTAAAGTTTTCTGTCCTCCTGCTGTCCTTCCTCTGGGCCCCCTCTTCGAGATTACTATGCTTGTTTCTTCTTACGAACTCCTATGTGCTTTTCCACGATTATTCGCAATCGAAGGCGCAGCAGAAGTGGGCCGCCTCTCCTTTCCTGTCCATGCACTGTCATCCGCTCAGAGGAGTGAAATAACTAACTCATCAACTTCTACATAATTCATACAGCTCAACCTGCAGAATCCCGTGAAAAGTTCCTTTCTGGGGTTCAGTCTATATTGAATGGGCACGCAGCAAAAACCTTCGGGTTGTGTATAGCCTGCACTGCGCAAGGACGTAATACAGAGATGTTATTTTTAATCTTAATGGGTTCCTCTGCACCCATTTAAAACATATAATTTGTCATCTTTTTTTGTCTTAACCGTTTCGAAGGTACTCCTTGCTACTGGCTTAAATTTTTCTATAATTGTGCTTTTCGTATATAAGAGTTATTTATTCGATGTTTCTGTTTATGCTCTGGCCGTTCAAATAGGATGGAATATCAAAGCTATTACATAACGGCCAATTTGACAATCAATTATGTCCACTATATTCTCCTATTTCCATTAGGCCTACAAGAGAATATATAATAAGTGGGGCCCAGAAGTTTAGCCACAAATTCGTGAAGTTGGTTGGACGCAAAGTATAGATCGTCAACTGAGTGTATCATCAACTGGCGCTGCTGGTAAACATAAGAAGAGAGAAGAAAATGTGCCTTCAGATCTTACGTTAATGTAGACGGACACAGTAGTTTTTGTCATGATCTGTGCAATATGATGGTGGGAGCAAACATCCCCTTCTGGAAAATAGAGAATAGTTATTTGAAGCAGTTTTTGGGAAAAATATACAGTAAATATATTGTCATCCGAGTCCACAATACGCAAGGAACACCTAATGCTGTGCTGCGAAGATATACTTAGGATATTAGAAACTCCGTGTTCGACAACAGAATATGGGTTTCATAGACAAAACGGCAGATTGTAGCGCATACAATTGTTGGTACAGTGAGGATATGAACAGTCATAATGTATTTTCACAGCGAATTAGCTTTTCATTTACACGTTGTAAACATTAATGATACTTTTGTTTATATTCATATATCTGGAGAACATAAGTTTGTTTTGTATAATTTATGAATGACTGTGCAATATATCCTATGACACTGCGCCCGTCGTGTGACTGATAGATACCGTTGTGCGTGACCTTGGTTATATGAGTACGTGCGCGACTGCATGGTACTCAAGCCTCTCCTCTAGGTTTAGCGTATTGTGACTTCGTGGGTTGGTAGAATCAAAAGTCTTGTTTGCAGAAATTTAAAATGCTCTTGCAGTAAAACACAATTTATACAATCCTGGAGGCTGCAAAATGACGTGTCAAACACAAGCAGCGACGAAAGATTCCACTGTGGTTCATCGCACAACTCACACCACTGCGCAACTGCAACTACACAATTACAACACAACTGACTCTTCTCACACTTTGCCGCTTATTTATACCTCCCAGTCATTGTTCTAGTATGCAGTAGACCTCACGAGATAGATCGCGGCGGCAAGAGAAAAACGGAAATATCCAGACATCTCCCTGTCTCTTTCTCTCCCTCGGCGAGCGTCCAGCACGCGCGCCACTATCTCTTTCTTTCCTGACCCCGCTTGCCCGACACCGGCTTTTTTTTTTAAATGTTATGTCCTCCAACGTTGAGTCATATCGGACGGTGAATGAAATGGGTGAAATGATGCTCAAATGAGCCCGGGGTCCATGGAGCTTATAGTTACCTGACATTCGTCTTTAAAGATAAGGAAAAACCCTGGTAAAGGCCTTATCCATGTAACTCACCCTGACCGAGATTCAAACTCGGGACCTCTTGAACGTGAGGCAGACACCGGCTTTGTCTCAGCTCTAACGAAACAATCGATTGGTGACAGTATAATTCTGTCACTACTAAACCTGTTGTATTTTCTTTTCTTTTTTTCTTTTTTTTTGGGCCCTAGTAGTAAGAGAATTTCTGTGTTTGCCTGGATTAACATGAAGTAGGAGAATAAGCGTTATAAGAATATAAAGAGTGAGCAGAGGAAGCCATGCAAGGTACGCAGGTCATGCAAAGAAAAAGAATTTTAATCATCATTTAAATCGTGAGTTCAGATGAAACGTGTCATGTTTAAATAATGCAGTGACTGTTCCATTACCGCTGGTCCTCCTGAGAAATAACCCGTACGCCACTGTACTGCTATATAAACATTTGTTACTGCTTTCAGACACATGCACATACATCTTGTGTTACCAACCAAGTAAGTCAAGAGCGAAGCGAGAGTACTACATTTCCAAAACAGTAAATAAATTGGGAGCGTCAGCAGATAAACTCCTCTCGTTTTCATTTGGCGAATTCCGCTAGCATAGCATTCATCAGTAAACAACTGTCAATGTGAGCAGTCAATCTTCCGACTAGCGTTCCTCTCATAAGTGAGCTTTAGTTACAGAAACGTGTAAGTTACAGATTTGGAGCCATTGCACTTTACTGCATCTAAAAATATATCTTCTGCTTGTTTTGAATCTGATAGGGGATCCTGAACATATATTTTTGTGTGTTAAATTCGAAAATAATGTTCATTTTCTCCCGTTACGTTTTTAAAACTGTCCATAAATAACATAAATGAAATTAAAGCTTTGTGCAACATAATAAAATCACTTTCAACAAGAACTTGTATGAAAAACTAAGACACAACTATAATTTATTATTTTCCACCAACTAGTTATGAATTACTAATAATCATAAGCACATGCATAACCTCACCTCAATATTGCACTTCAGATTTTCTCCTCTTTGACGTTGTCGCATGTTATTCACAACAGTCCCTTTTTAACATTCAACGTTAATCCGCCATTATGAGAATAGCACTTCTATTGATACCTCATTTCCATATTTGTTTATATCCTCGTGAAATATTTCACCCTGCTCCTCACTAAAATATGCTAAGTCATCCAATAATTTAGATAGGAATGAAGAAAATATACATTCTCATGCATATTGCAGCCAATCTTTTGGAAACTTTGTAGCAGTACTTTCACTAACTTAACATAATTTAGGTTATTTGTATTTCCAAGGAAATTAAAAACATTACTTCTGAAAGCATTCCAGATATCCTTCAGTTTTCGACTCATAGTATTATTGAACTTAATTGTCCATCATCAGTTTTCGAATTTATGAGCCACCGAAAACACCATCTTTAATAGGAACTATAACACAATGACATTTAAAGCATTCAGATCTTTAGAGTTTTCATAAATTGTTTCATTGAGCCTAATTTTAGATGGAGAAGTGGCAACAATACTTTTGAGGGATCATTAAGAGGTTCATTTTTTATAATTTTTTTGGCCCGGGGTTAAATTAATCCTACGTGGTCACTGTTTCCTTTCCCAGTGTTTTGATCTATCTCTGCTCTCCTATTCACCTAAGTAACAAGGATATTTTATGAAATCGGCCTCATGACCAAGTAATATTCCAATAATACTGAAATCTGCGCACACTAGCCATAGTTTTCCTACCTACTGTAGTTTCTGGTAACATTTTCATGTGTCTCCTTTAAAACAAAATAGTGGGCTACAGGAACGGAGGGATGAATGTTTCCAAAGACGCAAAGCACCTTTAAGACTTTGAGAAGAATATGTGAAGAACCTCTAGTCTAGAATAATTAATAATTTAACAGGAACACACATTTTTGTACATCCCCTAGGGCGGATGTAGTTAATAGATTTTAATAAATGTGAACATAAAATGTAAACATAATACTTCCATTATCTCACATTTTAATTTATAAATTTGAAATAATACGCTGCTGAAACTTTGTAACAAACGATAAACACATGGTAATATTATCACAGTACGTACATTACGAAAGATATTCAAAACAAAATTTTGAATTGCAAATAATTTTGATGTGTTACGCAAAAACGGATTTCATATTTGCAATCAGTGTGAAGATATGATTCAGAAACGGAGAGGGGGGGCGGACAAATCCATTCAGAACGGTTCTATCTGTTGAGTTCCTGCAGTTCATATGCGAAATGCTGTAGCTCAAGATGGTGTTTTGGAACACAGTTATACTAGTAATTAATTCATCAGTATCTTGGAGACTAATCACGATTTGTGCAATGGACCAATAGTATATTACTGTATACCCTTCTTGTGCATAAATAGTAAAGTACTCGTCGTAACTGCTTACCGCTGCTAGCTGTCATACCAGTTTAATACACGTTGTTACATTAAATCAAGAATCGCCACTTTACTTTTTCGTTACTGTGTATAAACCCCAAGTTTGGCGTGGTTCCAGTTGAGACTTGACCTTCACTGATGCGTGCTGCATTCGCTTGTTATCTTATTTACTAGAAGGGCGAAATATTAGTAACCAGGTGTAGAGTAAGCTACAAAACACAATTTGACCAATTGAGAACTGGTATGAAAGCTAAACCAGTAAATTATTATACGCAAATGTAAATTACTGTTGCAGTTATCCATTCGTCACTTACCAGAAAGAGATTTTGATTTCCTCTGCTTTCTCCGTGTCACAATATCCAATCATGTTATACCTATATAACTTTTCGCACCTGCCGATAAACAGAGAAAAAGAACCGCTACCAGGAACAAAGTTTGATTCGGAAAACATCGGAAGTATTCGATGACACTTCATTCACAATATACGCTTTGGAAAGGTAGAGTCGGACTGAAAAGTTCAATGCCATAGTCGAGATTTGAATACTGCACATACTTACAGCCTTTCCACGCTTTGGCCTACGCACGGCTAGTGTGAAAGAACAACTAATTTTCCAAATATCACTTTGGCTTCATTTCAAAGCTATGCTATATATAGGGAGAATGCTTTGCGGCTTGGCCTTATGCATGGTAGCCAAACGGTAAAACGCATTTGTCTCGTAAATGAACCATCATGAGTTCGAATCCTTGATATGCATGTTTCTTTTTATTATTGTCAATTTAATAGCAATACTTTAACTTTTTGCACAAGATAAATAATACGTAATATTTTAAACACATTCATCTATAACAGCGCAAATAACATATTCTTGTCGTTTTCAAAATAAATGCAATGTTATTAGAAAATTGCCTTAATATTGGTTGTGTAAACACTTGGGCTCATTTATCTGTTATGAATGGTGCTGGCATTCAATGCGAAGTATCCTCTCCTGAAAATTTCACTAGACATTTGGTCTCATCCATGCCCCGCAGAATGAGGGCAGTAATAGAAAACAGAAGATTTACACGCCCGATACTAAGTTAATTTCCATTTTTATTTGATTTTACATATAGGAATAAAACATTTATTTCAGTTTAAAAACAGAGTAGTGTTACAGCTTTTAAGTGTGAGCATAAATGTCATAAAATCAAGTAAACCGTAGCAATGCACATTTCGTATATCTACGTTAAAAAAATCAAGATGATGTGTGGGATTCGAACCTTTGCTGTTCTAGTAAATGAAATGTGTAGTGTTTAACGCCCGCTTTTACTACATACGGCACCGAAGGCTGTCACACTGGTGATACATGAGATGAGATGGAGCACTGGTGTAATGAGATGGCGGGAGAAACCGGAGGTCCCGGAGAAAACCCGCCCCAGTGCCGTGTTGTCCATCACAAATCTCACTTTGCGGTCGTCTGGGATCGAACCCGGGCCGCCTTGGTGAGAGCCAAGCGGTCTAACCACTGAGTCACGGCGCGGCCTTTGCTGTTCTAGCTCGTACGTACTTGTCTATACCGCTAGGCTATCTGTGCACGTTTAGTAACTGAGGCTCAGTTATGTCAGTTATGAGACTCAATTTTTTGCACACATTACAGTGTGCGAATAAAGAAAGCATTACCTATGTGGATATGCATGAAACATATGAAACAACACACAATGTGTGAACATTCCCATTATTATAATTATGAGAGGATTCAGTACAACGCGGCTAAAGAGAGGCGTTCCGTGGCACCATTGTAAATCGACCGTGGACACGGAAAAATATACGCTTCTAGAGCCTGCTCATTTTTTTTTTTTTTTTTTTTTTTTTTTTGAGTTGGGGGGGTCAAAGAGTTTGATACGTTGCTATCCAAAAGACATGATTGCATCTGAACGGAGTATAAATGCACTGTCTGGTCATGTAAGTGTGATAGATTTGCGTAAACAACTCCGTTATTTCACGTTCTTTCCGACACACCTCCTCGTTTTCGCCATGTAATAGTAAAGCTTTCCCTTTGAAACCTGACTTGAGGTCCTACCGTACAGTCATCAATGTTTTACTAGCTTTATATCTAAACCGGACATTTGCCAACGCTGCACCGCGTTAAATAAACAAGGAGCCTGGGTCATTAACGGCAAGAAGTTTACAGCCACTAGCACATTGGGTGCTGTAATGTAACTCGATCCGCTGAACATTTCCCAGGTCAGCCTACATCACGCTGTAACAAAAAAGTAGCGTAGGGACAGCTGCAAGTGCAAGCGAGTCGACCGCGGCTAACGTTAGCCTCGGAGTCGACATAATGACGCTGGTTTTGTCTCTGCTGGGAGCACCGGATCATTTGTTGCATCTTAACACCCTAATTAGTTGACCTGAAATTGTATCCAGTAGACCTAGGGGGATGATACGCGAAAAATATTCTATTAGAAGAATTAAAATTGCAATGTTGATAATTTTTAGTAACATGTTATTTTTAAGCGATGAAGTAAATATTTGAAATGTAATTCAAAATAATTGTACCCTTTACTGAAAGATGGCCAACATAAAAATCCTATGGAAGGATAAAGGCCTTTCAATCACTTATGATGAATTGTAAATATTAATCATTGATTGTATTATTAGATGTGTTGTGCTCACATGACTTTCTCTACTCTGGTACAAACTATTCTTACAAACAGATAGTCAGACTGCAAAATTCAATGCCATATCCGTGATTTGACACCACAGGTCTCCCGGTGTCCGCCCGGTTGCTCTTAACCATTGAGCTGCCCTGGCTACAAAAAAGATGTAGTTGACTTAAACTGCGTGTTTCAACGAGATTTTTTTTATAATGAGATGTTTTCTTTCTTTTACGGTTTAGCACTTATGCAGAAGTCACCTAATAGGAAGAGAACTTGACGCCATTCCTAGAAAATATGTGAAACATGGCATTTTAATCATAATCATTAGAGATTTATGAGAAAATCAAAATTTGGAAAATAGTTCCATGTAAAATGTAGTTTGGGTTGGAGTATTTTCTTGGAAACCTTCGTATTGCATCCTTGGAAGATGCTGAACTTGCATACCAAGTTTGTCATTAAGAGGAGATTAAAAGTTCAATTCGTTAAAAAATGACATTCTGTTTTTTTAGGGTTATATTTTTGCTTGACATTTTCTGAACATTTTATACATAGTTTAATGTTAGGAAAGAAAAAATAAAATTAAAGGTAAAAAAAAATATAGTAAAAAGAATTTTATTTGAATAAAAGAATATTTCATCTGAAGCTAGTTTTGACTTAAAAATACACTTTAATTAAAAAAACCTTTATAATTTAAAACTTAACCCAATGACTTAAAAATTTCTTTAAATGTAAAAAATACAAAAAGCATTACAAATATTTTTAATATATATTTGAAAATTCTGCCCTCATATTCATCATTTCTGAAGGAAAAAAAATCATAACTTTTGAACCAATCCGCTTAAATATATGACATTTAGCTCATTTTAGAGTTGAATTCACGCTGCAGTGATTGGTACCACTGCTGCTAAGACAGCCGCTGCCTATGCAAGTGAAAAATAATAAACATTGCATTTTAAAAGTGAGTTTTTTGCCTTCATTTTAATATCCCCATAAAATGCATTTTTGTTACAAAGGTACAGTTTCCTCAGAAATTATGTACGATAATATGTCAACTTTTCAATAAATAACAAACACACAATAATAGGCTTGTGGATCTACTTTTGTGTTCATCAGCGAAATACTTCACATTTTTATATGATAAATTAAACTAAAGTTATAGAAAAATTCTAACATTTATAAAAGTGAACCTTATATCACAAAACTAGATGCACATAGTGGAAATTAATTGTTCTTTCACCTGGCCGTGTGTAGGCTAAATTGTGGAAACGTAGAGTCAGACTGAAAAATTCAATGCCATAGCCGGGATTTGATCCACGGATCTTCTGGTTTCCGTCCAGCCGCACTACCATTGTGCTACTATGGCGAATAATGGCCAACGTGCCGATATGACATTAAATTCCCCAACTGACTCGTATTTTCCCGGTAAACCACTTAGGAGTTCTCATAAACATATAGATAACTATACCTGAAACAGCTGTAAAAATTTCATATTGATATCTGTAATAGTTCCAGAGAAAAGTGCATCTTAAGTTAGCTAACATTGGCAGGATAGGGCTTTTAATCTCCCCTTAATGTTTGTTTCACACACGCGCTCAGGCACGGAGTCATTAACTAAACGATTTAAGTGTTAAGGTATAAAACTAATTATAATTCGGTGTAGCTAAGGCGATTAGGCGTGCCCGTGAACTCAGTCAACAATACATCCATTAACTCAAGGTTGGAGTTAGTATGTTCAGAAGTCACAGCTTTTCTTGTAAATATGCTTGTATGCCAGTCCCAAAAATTATAAGGGGAAAAGATTTCTTAGAATTTAGCAAGGTACAGAGTCAAAAGTTCAGAACACAAGATTTGGCAACGAATAATGTAGATACAATCCATGAGTAGGCGGGACGTGATGAAAAATTGAGTGTATTTATAAAATTCGTGTCTTTCGCAACCACAAAAATGTTTACCGTGATCGATTATTGACAGTTCCTAGCGTTTAAAACCGCGCTCTGTCTATTTAGCAAATACGTGGCGGTCGTCACAAGAAAATTCTCCGCTTAGCATTTGAGCAACTCACGGCAACTTATGCTTTTCATTTTTATTAAAGAAACAGTTAAAACTGCAAATTCATGGACATTTTAGAAGTTGGAACATGTAGGTAATATTTCAATAAACTGCACTTCCTAATGCTAAGATTCAGAAACCATTTAACTCTATATCTTCAAACAACAAGTCGCTTAGAGTTGCCCATGAAATTTATCAACCGGCTTAACTGCTATGCGCACATTAATCCATGCACACCTTGAGGGAAAGATCTCATAGTTCAGCACTGTAACAGCCCTCAGAGGTTCATCAAAGTCGGAGATATTGGAAACGATATTAAAACTGCCAAACCTGGGAAAGACTTTATCAGGGACACCTCCCGCACTTAGACCTACAGAGATGCCTTGTGGTTACCCTCCCCCAGGAAGAAGGGATGAAGTGAATAAACCACAGAATCCCATAATAATTTCAGGTTAGAACACACTCTTCTCTGCAGCTGTCTCTAGAGGGCGACAAACACCTCGTCGAACAAACAGCTGAGGATTACTCTTTCCTTTTAGCAAGTATCCGCGCCATCTGACGACAGTCATGCCTCGAAATCACACTTCAAAGATGAGAACGAAACGGAATGAAAGGGTAAATGATGGAAAGGAAATCTGGTAACTGGTAAACCTCTGTAGCATTTGTCTACCGACCAGGGAAAACCATGGAAAAATCTAAGGTTTGCGTGGTCGACGGGAATTGAACTAGGACATCCTATGTTACCGCGGAGAGATCTCGCTCGGTATTTCATGTGCTAGAATAAGCATCCATTAAGAAAATTCGTAAATAAGCAAGTCAGTTTCGAACATTATCATATCGCGAGGTCTTCCCAATAGCCCCCTTAAAAATACAGGAAGATTTTTGGAAATATTTTATTTTGGCATAATAAAACAATAATTACAGCGACTGGACATAGTATTATGGCGAAATATTACGATCATTTTTTTACAAATTAATTTTATTTAGTATCTCTTCATGTTGATCATCAGGGGTGCACTCAAAGAATGGTCCTGCGCCGTGCGGTAGTGGACTAGAGCGTTGTGCTTTGGTTCCTTGCCACGAAATGAACCCGGAATTGATCCCACCTCTGGAGGGTGCGGATTTTAAGTCCCGGATATAGGACCGCTGCCAATTCAGCATCGTGAGGAAATTGAGGAGCTATGCTAAATAGCGAACCCTTGTCAAATTTTTGGCTCAGGGTGCCGTGATGCTGAGCACATCTCCTTCCCGTATTTCATGATTGCCCACCTCTGCCTTGCATATGTTGATGTCAGGCTGTTTTTTATTTCCAGCTCTAGCGGACTGTTACGCCTTGGGTTATGTTACTAGAAAGAATGAACTCTTAAATCGATTCACTTGCACACCACTTTCGAACCCTTAGCTTAATAAAGAGCAATGCAGAGTAATTTAGAAAAATTATAGAATGCTATACATAAAGATTTTTAAAATGGCTTGTTTCATTAAAGTTTGATGTCATAATGACAATTATTATTTATTTTGTTCATTGGAGTTTTTTCTAAGAAATAAATGAAGCAGTTACGCGCTTTCGAGAGAAATTTCTGACATTTCATATATTATTATTATTATTATTATTATTATTATTATTATTATTATTATTATTATTATTATTATTATTATTATTATTATTATTATTATTATTATTATTATTATTATTATTATTATTATTATTATTATTATTATTATTATTATTATTATTATTATTATTATTATTATTATTATTATTATTATTATTATTATTATTATTATTATTATTATTATTATTATTATTATTATTATTATTATTATTATTATTATTATTATTATTATTATTATTATTATTATTATTATTATTATTATTATTATTATTATTATTATTATTATTATTAATGTTGTTATGGCCGCGCCATGGCTCAGTGGTTAGACCGCTTGACTCTCACCTAGGTGGCCCGGGTTCGATCTCAGGCGACCGCAAAGTGTGATTTGTGGTGGACAACATGGCGCTAGGGTTGGTTTCCTCCGGTTACTCCGGTTTCCCCCACCATCATTTCACCAATTGCTGCATCAATCATTTATCTAAGGCGTTGGCCTGACCCCCCAACCCTGATTTCATCTCAGGTCAGATGTTTCGGCTCTCTCGCTCTGAGGGAACCCAACCGCCTCCTAACGTCAGCATTGACGAGAAAGAGAGAAAAAATTATTATTATTATTATTATTATTATTATTATTATTATTATTATTATTATTATTATTATTATTATTATTATTATTATTATTATTATTATTATTATTATTATTATTATTATTATTATTATTATTATTATTATTATTATTATTATTATTATTATTATTATTATTATTATTATTATTATTATTATTATTATTATTATTATTATTATTATTAATTTACGTTCTCCAACGTTGTCCTATCGGACGAATGAAATGAGTGAAATGATAATTAAATAAGTTCAGAGTCCACAGAGCTTAGAGTTATCGACATTCATCTTTCAGCATAAGGAGAAACCCCGGGAAAAGCCTTATCTACATAATTCTGACCGATATTCGAACCTCCTGAACGTAAGGCAGACAAGCTACCATCTACGGTACAGAGACAGCAATTCGTTATTATTGGTTTGGATATTGTAATATTGTTTTTATATTTTAAAGTTTCTGTTGCTTTTTCGTTGTATTTTTGTACTGTAATTTTAAGACCTGAATGACAAAGTAACTGCTTTCGTTAAATTTATCTTGAAATGCACTCGATTTTTTTTTTTCATTAAACATTTTATTAAAATTATTTGCTAATTTATCTACTTCTCTCCGAAGTTTGCAATACATTTTTAACTTGATGTCTTTATGTGTGTGTGTGGGTGGGTGTGTGGGGGGGTGTGTGGAGGGTGTGTGTGGGCGGTGTGTGGGGGGTGTGTGGGGGTGTGTGGGTGTGTGTGTGTGCGTGCGTGTGTGTGTGTGTGCGTGCGTGCCAAAGACTCCAGGGAATCAGGCAAACTTGCCCCTCCTATCAGCGCTTGCAAATGTAGGTATGTGGATCTTACCCGCCGCAAGTGAGAACAGTATTTTCATTTATTACGTTGAGATAATTTCAGATGGTTATCGTCATTCAAAATCAATTCAACAAAGATAAGTCTGAAGAACTCCAGCATTCAGTTGGTTTTCCGAATAGTGATATGTTAATTTACTGAATGATGTATTACGGTTAATGAAAGTAGAGCTGAAACATTATTAATATATAAAAAGTATCACCTTTCTCTTTTTCCTTGTGTTTATGATACAGTTATGGGAACATGTCCATTGAAACATATAGCTGGTTCTTTTTTTTATTTTTATTTTGTTATTTAAACCATTAACAAACATAAAGCGATTCATTCACAGGGCAGAAAATGCTATGTAATGTACATATAGGTATGCGTTAAAAAACGGAACTTGTGGTGTAGGTAGAACAAGTGTCACGAATTTGTACTGAAGCAACTTCGTCCATCAAAAAGGCAGTGCTTCTGTATTTCAATCCCCAGGGAAGACGCACAAAATTGCAAAGCGAGTTATTGGTTTGGATTATTTTGAAAAAGACCTTTCCAGGTTTAGCAATATCCAGATTTTAATGTATTAAGGGTATATATAATGTGTTGTTTAATTACGAAACAATGGGAACACCGTGACTGACGTGTAAAATGTACTCTTTATGTACAAAATTACCGCTGGTACAACCTACTACGTTTGGCAACAGCGCTCAATGCGAGCATTGGTCGGCGTTCACTGCCAGTAAGTACAATGCGATGAGCCAATAATATTCAGTCATACGGAATGCCTGAATGGTGACGAGATAGCTGAAACTCCCATGTCCGATTTCTCCAACAGATGTTAAGACTTAACACGAGTTAAGCAATAGTTGTAACAAAAATTGCATTTCACCAACAAGTGTTAATACTCGTGTTAAATCCCTTGTTAAACTAACAAGTAAAATTTCTGTTGTTAAGTCCGTAACAATTGCAATTAGTCAAGATGGCGGGCGCGATGTCAGCTGTTGATGTCGATTTGCTACATTTAAGAACGTCTAAATGGCATTCGTAGTAGAGTACGGCCTATGAGGAGAAATGATTTTGAGGAGCTATCAGAAGAAAATTTTCTACAGAGGTGTAGACTCTCGAAACAAGTTGAAGAAGGTTACTGCGGTTAGAAGAGAGGTTAGAACATGCAGTATTAATAACTTTGCGATTTTATAGTTCACTGAATTGTGTGGATAATACACTGTCCACCTCCCGTCTTGAAACGTTCAAGTCACTTGTCCTTTTTCGCTCCTCGTTTTAAATTTACGTAACACAGAGTTAGAACATGCATCGAAAGCAATATGCCGATATCGCCTTTGCTTCAAGTATTAATAAATTTGCTGTTTTATAATTCACTGAATTGTGTGGATAATACACTGTCCACCTACTGTCTTGAAACGTTCAAGTCACTCGCCACTTGTCCTTTTTCGCTCCTCGTTTTAAATTTACGTAATACTGAGTTAGAACATGCATCGAAAGGAATATGCCGATCTCACTTTTGCTTCCAGTATTAATAACTTTGCTATTTTATAATTCACTGAATTATGTGGATAATACACTGCCCACCTCCCGTCTTGAAACGTTCAAGTCACTCCTCAGTTCTGCCCTGCGCACCTCGTTTTAAATTTACGTAATACTGAGTTAGAACATGCATCGAAAGAAATATGCCGATCTCACATTTGATTCAAGTGTTAATAACTTTGCAATTTAATAATTCACTGAATTATGTGGATAATACACTGTTCACCTCCCGTCCTGAAACGTTCAAGTCACTTATCACTTGTCCTACGCTCCTCGTGTTAAATTTATGTAATACTTACGAAGTTGTTTCGTGCTTCTAGTGGTGACATATGCATTTGAATTAAATTCGTTTCCAATTTTCTCCCAGGTGACATCTTTCTCTTTTATATTCACCGCATTCGTCGTCTTATTTTCCACGATATCACTTTGTCACCAATTCGATTAACAATTCTCTCTCCGTTGATGAGAAATTTGTCTCACGGCTTTTGTTTACGATTTTGTTCACCCGCCATTTTTTCTGTGTGCAGACGAAAATGAAAACAAAAGCGCATCGCAGTACGTGCAGAAAATAACACGACTCATCCATAGCCTTCTATAGCTGAGATATTTACAAGTCTCTTGGCGTTAACACGTGTTTGTTAACAAGAAATTTAACAGTAGTGTTAGTGCTGTGACAATTATTACGTTACATTTGTTAATGTCGATTTTAACATCTGTTGGTGAAATCGGGCACCAGTGTGATACATCTTTTGTAAATTTTCGAAATATTTTACTATACTCATTTACGTGATCGTGTTTTCTGATCTTTGTGCTTAATTCAAGCTGAATGCAGTGTGCATTACTGTCATTAGGTGTCTGGAAACTGTCGACCGGGTCTATATTGTAGTGGTTAATCATTAAATACATTATAAACTCCCAGTATTGAAAAAACAGAAGTCGCGTACTTAATTGTAACTCTAATGTTGCGTCACAATGGGTACTACAATCACAATGTTGCATTTGAAATCGGCTATAAAACTATCCAAATGATCTCATCAATGCAAATCTGGAGGGCTATTCTTCTGTAAATGTTTGGCTGGCCATTTGTTTTAATGTTTTGGATCGCTTCCATTCTCGGATCCGTTACAAATGTTTCCGTTTTTTTCCTCTAGTGACAACATACATGTGTTCCCGCCCCCCCCTTCCGATTTGCTAACCTAAGCACTGTCATTGATTTTAACTTTTCTTGATGGAGAGGTAGAGCGGCATTTGTTACGGCATTGTTACTTTTTTTTCTTTCTTGTTCTTTTTTTTAAAAATACTACTACTCGGGACATTTAGCAATGCGCATGGAGTTGTTATTGTTTTTACATATGTAAATATCACATATTGCAATATCACATATTACCTAATAAGATATTGCCACGACAAATGAAGTGTATATTCCGAATTTTCTGAGAATAGTCTCTGAAGACCATTTCATTCAAACTTTTGCATAACTTGTGAACCATACAAGATAAATGAAATTTCACCGTAGAAAAGTGTATAATCACTATCGAAATATTCCTTGTTATTGGTGTGAGTTTTCAAATGCTAATAATTTTGTTTTAAATGGAAGTCTAAATTTTTCTCAGTTGGTTAGAGTAACCTTACGGAGAGCGGCAGATCCGTAGTTCAAATCCCGGCTATGGCATTGAATTTTTTAGTCTGGCTCTACTCATTCAAACCTTAGCCTACACACGGATAGTGTGGAAGAAATAATTATTTCCATCAATTTACCTGAACAACACAGTGGTTTAACTATGAAGCGTGGGACTTACGTACTTACAGCATAGTAAGTCGCCACAAAAGGTGCGTGTCTCATAGCATATGAGAACTTCTAGTGGTCTACCGGGAAACATACGAGTTAGTTGGAGAATTTAATGTCATGTCATGTTGGCCATAGTAGCTCAGTTGCTTAGAGCAACCTCACGGAGAGTGGAAGATCCGTGGTTCATATCCTGGCTATGGCATTGAATTTTTCAGTCTGGCTCTACTCTCTTCATTCATTTTTATGCCCTGGCCAAGCAAAGAGGATGAAATGTTATATGGCAACCAGGCCTAAAAGAATTTAACTTTGTATTAAGCTTACTGTATTTCCCAGTTTCGATGTCCATCGTTGCTGTCTCAATAAGCCGGATTAGTCATTCCTCTTGGAATATTTTCGAGTTTTTAAATATCCAATGTGATGCCAAATCACAGTGTTGTAAGGGCACATTTTGGAAATGAATCTCCAGCGTTGGAGTTTCTCAAGCCATGGCAGAACCTCCTTTGTCATTATTGTGCTAGCAATAGAGTATTAAAGGATATGGTACCTCGTACAATAGGCCAGTCGGACTGGGCGACAGTTGGTTAGGGGCTGGCGTACTACCGAGGTACAGATGTATTTTTTTATCTTGAAAAGTGCAGAGCGATGCGCAGTGGTTTCTGGACGAGTCCACTTCAGAACGGTTACAACTGGAGAGGAGGGCAGGTCAGTTGCGTACCAGTTGCGAGCAAGTGAACACGTGCAGTGCTACTCGGCAACACTACAGCTTGTTTCAAAATGTGCTTGTTTCCTGGTTCCAAGAGAGCATTTATAAATGACGCCTCCTAGCAGCACATTAAGATATAAAGTGCTACATTTAAAAACACGAGAAGTAATAACCAATAGCCATAGATTTATAAAAAAGGAACAATGGTCTGGGTCAGCTATAAAAATCTGGGGAAGGGTATCTGAGGCAACAGTTGTGTCTGACAGCAGTTTAGGAGAGTTATTAAGGAAAGAAAAGCCATTGGTGATTGTGCAACAACGTCCTTCTCTATGCCCAGTAAACAAAGATTAAGAACATGCACAAAATCTAATTTGGATGTTTTAATTCAGAAGTAGTTAGGCAAACTATGAATAATTTTTAAAGCACAGATAAACAAAGACCAACTTTGAAGAAAGTGCTTATGAAGCTAAATATTCTACTGACTTCCAAGGCAGTGTCTGAACATTAAGAAGAGTTATTTAGAAGCTAGGATTATTTGAAAAAAAAAAAAAACACTAAGCGTGACAGACAAATTTTAATCGAACATCGCACCATACGTGCTAACATGCTTAAGTATTTACGAAATATTCGGAGATATCGAAGTGAAGTTTATATAGATTATATGGATGAAACTTATATAAATACAGCACATACTGGACCATATGCCTGGAGTGAAATACGTTAAGAGGGACTCTGCAGCGATATTGAAAGGCCGACAGTTGTTTATCATGCCTGCTGGAGGAGAACAGGGTTTTGTTCCAAATGCCTATGTACTATATAAGATCCAACAAAAGCGTGGAGATTACTACCATAGTAAGAATTAGAACTTAGTTTATAAGAGCTGCAAAACTGGCTTAGAGAATGAAATTTGTTTTTAGACACCTTATGCACCGCCCTCCCCTCTCGTAATCTTTTTTTTTAATTTATTCAATGATCGATCAGCAGTACATGTCTCGTAATCTTACGCGTGTGACGCACTGTGGCGATAGGTGCACTATCCCCACTACAATTGTACTCATTCCTACTGCGCAGGATTCCTGTCAAGATAAAATAATACATCTGTATTTAAGTGTGCTTAAAAGCAGTAAAAGAACTCCTGCACGACGAATTTCCACCACACTAGTGGCACTGGCATGACCATGGCAATTAACAAACAAAATAATTATGTTTAGTCCCACGAGCTCCCTCCACTGTGGGTGAAGACCAAGAATCGCCGGGAAAATTACGCCGTCAAATGCGAAATACACACATTATAGTAGATGCTGAAAACGTTTATTTTCTGCTCTCAAACAGGCAGCATATCATCTAAAAATATGAAAACTCATTCTAGGACCACTTTAATCGTTTCACGGAAGGAAAGACATCTTATGTTTGCTTCCAAAAAGTTTCTGCAACAGCAGATGCAGCTACTGAATCATTAAATTAAGTAGGGGGGCTTTTCATGACAAAATTATTTGTTCATTTGTGTTCCTTTCGTTCCCGCGACCTCGATTTTTATTTCTACCATGGCTATTTGAAGGACAAAGTGGACAAAAGGAGAAAGCAGATGAGCAACATTTCCAAGTAAAGATTTTATCCGCCTCTGACTGTCTAATTTTGCCCGCGAACCTCGGTTCTTTGGCGCTGTGAAGACAGACCGCAGGACAGGTTACTATACATTTTGATGAATCTGTAGTTCCTGAGCACTATTAAGAAGCCATTAACCTGCCTAGAAGAGATAATTCAGTGCTCCAGTGTATCAATTTTGGAGCAGAATGCGTATTAGATACATTGTGCCCCTTTATCTAATGTAGGCACTTTTCGTTAATATTTTATCGGCCATCTCATGCCAATAGTTTGCACTTATTTACAGAACATGTGATGGATAATTACCCTTCTCGAGGATGTTTCTCTTCAATCCTGGGGTAAGAGAAACTGAAGTTAACATGCGATATTGTTCCGGGTATACTCGGCTGTTAAACTCAACATTTCTATCGTCCATGTATGGCAACTATGTTTTGAAACAAGGCTGTTTTTATCACGTGTTTAAATGTGTTAGTGAACGTTTTCAAAAAACTGTTTGATGCGGGAGCTAAGCCCACTTCTCTGCTGTATCAATACAACTCACATTGATCGCCCTATGGCAATGTAATCTTGCGATTCCATTTTCTCCTGCACTGATCCGGAAAATTCATTAACATTACCTACGTCCAGAAGTTGACACACATTTCTGGTATTTTCCAGAAACTATAAGTTTTGAATGTATATTTATGATGTCCTACAATAAGTTGCAAGCACTCAAATTAAAGTTTGTAAAAAATCTGATTTAATGCATTTACATTACTTTTTCTGCGAAATTTACATATACAAATGCTTAATACTGTTCCTTTAAAATAGATACTTATATCCCCTTTATCATACTGTCCCCACTGGCGGCCGACGTACACAAAAAGACCTCTCGGAGGTAAGGGACAGATAGTGCAGCGCGGAGATAAAGAGCTTGCCGAAACAAATAAAGATAGCGCGCAGATAAAAGGCTTGCCGAAACAGTTAAAAGTTAGATAACTAGAAGATTCTAGTGCCGTTTTGTTCATTCTAGAAATGATTATATATATCTATGTATATGTATATATAAGAAATCGCGAGACGCCAGGGGAGTCGAAGTTATGATATACAAAAAATCACACAAAATTCAATCAATTAAAGCACTTCACAGGTATTTACATAAATTTAAATATACTCATACATTTTGTCACACAAATACTTATCTAGGGGAGTCGAAGTTATGATATACAGAAAATCACACAAAATTCAATCAGCCAAAGCGCTTCACAGGTATTTACAGAAATTTAAATATTGTCACCCGAACGTCGGAACACTATAGAGCGGGCAAGCAGAAGACGGTCGGCGTTAGCCACGCCCCCTCGTTTGTCTTATAGCGGTAACAAGGGGTGGCTGGGGAAAAAAACATCACTGCGCCGTCTCTTTCTGTTCCACCTGTGTTCTCGAACTTACGGGATATTTCATCTAATCTAGAACCTTCCAGATCGGTCCGCCGACCCTATATAAGCAACACGACGGGCAAGAGGAGTCAGTCAGTTCTTGGCGTAAGAATGCAGTGCTAGTGTACGACGAGAAGACTGTGTGAGTGCATCGGAGGATTGTACGTAATTACGAGTGCAAGTGAAATCGTAACGGACGAACTGGTGAATCGTAATTGTGTGCATTACGTAATTCTGTGTAATTGGCAAGAGTTTAACTGTAAGTCGGTGGAAATAAAGAACATTTTTGAGTGGTGCAATTGGACTTTTCATTTCATGAACCCACAAAGTCACAATATACTCATGCATTTTGTCACACAAATACTTATCTAAACATAGTATTTAGAACATTTTTTAACAACTGAAAAATAACTATGATTTTCTCATGAGAAATGTAGTTTAATAGGTTTAATGTGTAGGAAATTAATAGGTAGGAAACTAAAAGAGATAATCGTGAAAAGAAATTCATTCTATGGGATTTCTAATCCAATTGTACTGACCATCTATGGAAATATGTATAAATTAAGCGTATAACAAACCGTTCTTTACGTGAAACGATAATAACTATGCTTTGTATTGATAAGAAGTAAGAAAACTTTCGTTTGCAATTAGCTATTAACCGGAAACGTAACCGCAACTACTACTCTTATCTCTGTTACAGGAAATTACCGGTTATTTGACCAGATCGTGATTGTAACATAAAGAAATTATACATCATTATTTTACTTCATTAAAGTAAGTAGGTCCATTTCAAATGTTATTGACAATTATTTACCGGTGAAGTATTTATATTGGAGATCCGTCGACACCTCTTAACCCAGCGTTTTCTATTGCGAATTTTCTCCGTGGACGCCCACCCAGTATTGCGGACGTTGCAGTATCTCGCTGCTAATTATCTCAACGCGGATTTTCCTGCTGCACGACGATTGCCCTTACTCTTACTGGGTTTTTGGGATCTATACCACGCTTTTCCCTTAATTTTGAAAAGTCCCTCTCTTCCGGGGTTTCAATATCCATATGAATATTTCGGTGCATTATTTTCCTGATTACATCATCCGGAGCCCTGATGTGAACGTCGCCGTCTCTCATTTCTTGCAGGTCACATGGCCATATTTCACCACGATCTACACCGACAATTCTAAATCTGCTGATGGAGTAGGTTATGCATACGTCTGTCCTTCTACTAATGCCCTGGCTCGATACCGCCTACCTATGGAGGCTTCCAACTACACTGCGGAGGTTTTGGCCATTCGTGACGCTTTAGAATATGGGATTTCTCAGGGCTTCCCCAAACTGCTGGTCTTAACAGATGCGCAGAGTGCTGCAGAGACTCTCATCTCCCCTCTGGACGAGAGATATGCACTGTTATCTTTACGAGATACTGACGTTGGTGAACAACGCTACCATAGCCGGACATCAAATTCACTTCCTTTGGATCAGAGGGCATGTCGGAATTCGATACAATGAAGTCGCCGATCGCCTGGCAAAAGAGGGACTCACCCGAGGCACCTTTCAAGGCATCCAACTGCCCTACACGGATTTCTTCCCGGTCCTTCAGCGTGACGCCTGTTCCCGCTGGAATGATGCCTGGATTCGTTCGCAGTCCATCAAAGGCAAACACTACGCCGCCGTTCAGACGCATCTATCCATGACCCCTTGGTTCTCCGGCTTCAGGATCGCACGTCGACATCTCAGCTCCATCATTAGAATGCGACTTGGACATGGATGTTAACCTGTGCATCTACACCGACTACGTGTCATCGATTCCCCGCCCAAATGACCTTGTTGTCGACGGGCCCTAAAACACTACACTACACACACAGACACACACACACACACACACACACACACACACACAGACACACACACACACACACACACTCACTGTATGTCCTGATGACCCAGGCGAAACAGCTGACCTCAATCATCTCCTGTTCAGTTGCTCTCACTACCGAGCCCACCGTTCTTCCTTCCTCCGCCGCCTACTTCAACAGTCTGTTCCTTTTCCCGCTAGCTTCAACACCATATTACAGTTATGCCATAAACCTGTATACCAAGCTCTTCTGCAATTTCTTAAAGAAAGTGATCTACAGATCTAGTCTCCTCCCATCCTCTTAATTTTCCTTTCATTATGTTTCTTATTTTTCCCTTCGATGGCCATTTGGGATTTTACCGAAGGCCAAAAAAAAGTATTTATATGCATATATTTTGTTAAGCATAAATCAGCTTGCTTGATCATCTACGTATGTGAAATGTCACTATATTTGTATACGTTTAGTTTTAGAGATCATGGCTAGATTAGTGGCTTAAAATGGAAGGGAAGCGAAGGACGAACTAGATGGAATTCTAAATGTTTACGTTGTAACAGTCGAGAGTTAAATATGGCGTCATCGAAGCAGGTTGTTCAAATATGTTGACGTTAAATTGGAAATATTTCCGTTTTAGATGTCTGTGCAGTTAGTGCAGAATTTCAGAACAAAAACGAGGTACTTTAACGTCACTAGATACAAACAAGAAGGAGAAGAAAAGCAAAGAACCATCGAAAACTGTGCGTTTTACACTTTCGTTGCCCGAATGCAATGAAAAGTCATGTCCTGAGTTCAACTGCAGTGTTCTGCTCGGCTCTGCAGAGAAAAAACGGAAAGCCAAACTTAAAATAGATGGACAGGTGAATGGGGTTGATCGTCTTGGTCTTGATGATGATGAAGACGTGAGAAACTTGGCAAAGCATTTTGAGCAAAAATATGGAGGTGTAGGGAAAAAGAAACACAGCAGATATGAAGATTAAGTGGATATGATGAAACTGATCCATTTATTGACAACACAGATGCTTATGATGAGGTTGTACCCAAGGAGATGACAACAGCTCATGGGGGATTCTACATTAACTGTGGTACCCTGGAATTCAAAGAAGTTTCAGATCATTGAAATGCAGAGGAATCATCAGATCCAAAAACAAAGAAACATTTAAAGAGAGATGTTTTGTAATCGTGAGTGTGATGAATAGGGGTGCAGGATCAAGAACTTTTATGTAATATCTGGAACTGTTTAAATATAACAAAGTAAGAATTTATCGATATGTTGGAAGTAACTGGCAAGTGACTGGGAAAGGAAGTTCAAGTAAAATGTAATCCAAATAATACAATTAAATAGCTAGAAAATTTGACTTCTCCGAAACTTTATTCCGAACCACGCCTGAAACTTAGATTCTAATGACTCTTATTTAATGAAACACAATCATTAAGAAACAACTCAATATACAACGAATTAAACCTGTTATATCTGGCTTCTCGATGTGGGTCTTCGAAAAGTCAACGTCCATCCCATCTCAAACATAGAAATCCCGCACTAAATTGTGCCCAAACGTGTGGCTGATGAAGACGGAGATAAATTAACTACGGATAAAGAATTCCTGTCCCAACTTGATGTGTTGTAAGACTGTTATTTCCCGGCTGTAAAATAGAGGGATGGTGTGGAGAAGAGAACACTGGTTAAGTGCGTTGGTTGATCCACTTTTCAATGATAGAAGAACGTAAATTAGGTCCAACTTCACCAAAAACACGCGTGATGTTATTCATAAGATAATTTATTTTTTATGGCTTGTTGGCATAAACTCGAGATTTAACATAAACCCACAAGAAATGATTCAACTGCGTTAAACCACATGATTTTGGGGGCCAGGTAACATCACCACCACGGGGAATGATGAAAACTCTGAACTTCTCCTTCAAAAGAACGATTTTTCGAGAGCAGTCTGACATGTGGCACCATCCTGCTGGAACCAGATGTTTTTGTGATCCATACCATCCAATTGAGGACAAAAATAGTCCCTTAACAGCCCAGTATCACACAATAATCGGAAGGTTTGGCGAAAGATGATCCATTTTGATAATAACTTTTCACAATTTCTACGCATTGCTGAATGCTTAACGTTCCTTGTCTATTTGTTAATAACAATGTAAGCAAGTGAAAAAATGACTGCTCTAGCTCAATAACAACGGCAGCTATCACGTGTTGAAGATAGGACATTCTTGTTGAAAGGCCCTTAACTTTTAATTTGTCAGGAAAATGTCTTAAACGTGTGGTATGCTTTTATAGAAGTATTTGTGAGAAAATAAGGGTTGATCATTTTTCCATGTAAAGGGTAGTTTGGTGTGGATTAGTTTTCCTGAAAGCAAGTTGATATTGCGTTGCATTGCGGTTATGAGCTACGTTTAATGTTTAACGCCGCCAGATCATATGACACATTGTAAAATATGTACCGTACAAACATACAGAGAAGCGAGTTAATAAAAACGTTTTACAATAGAAATAAATGGTGATTCTATTTTACCAAAGGCAAACACTATAATATTAAGTATACTAATTATCTGTTTTCCGTAATTAAGGGGGAAGTTGTAGGCTCCTTTAGCCCACGTCAGTGTCTGCGTCTGCCTGTAGCATAGTTATTGAAAACATATTTAAACTGAAATGTCTTCAAAATAGGCGTCAGCAAAAGCTGCAGCTGCATTTCTGATGACATCAGCGACCAAGAATATAGTGACAACAGAACTGCGGAGAAAACACATGGCTGCATATGAACAATGACTCAGAAAGTGTTTGCCTCCACTTTAAAAAATTCTAGCAACACATTAACGTTAAATATGTTGTAAGTGTTATTCTCTAAACTATTTTAGCTTTCAAGTACAACAATTTTTGATTGTATATGAAATTGCGATGAAAATATCTTTTAAGCTAATGTAGAAAAAAATCCGGTCTTTTGCTGAACACACTCATTACGACTTCACAAACTTATTTCTCCTCAGTTTAAGTCATATATTGGTGACATTAAGATTATATAAAAATTGATCTACTGAAGGTGCATGAAATATTTTTGTAAATTTATTTTTGTAAATTAATTGTTCTTTCACACTGGCCGTGTGTAGGCTAAATTGTGGAAACGTAGAGTCAGCCTGAAAAATTCAATGCCATAGCCGGGATTTGAACCACGGATCTTCTGGTTTCCGTCCAGCCGCTCTACCATTAAGCTACTATGGCCAAAGTGCCGATATGACATTAAATTCTCCAACTGATTCGTATTTTACCTGTAAACCACTAAGGAGATCTCATAAACACATGAGACAACTACCTTAATGGCGACTTACAACATGTAAGTACTTTAAGGCCCGGGCTTTATAGTTAACCACTATTAGGTCAATTAATGGAAATTAATTGTTCTTTCACACTGGCCGTGTGTAGGCTAAATTGGAGAATTTAATGTCATATCGGCACGTTGGCCATAGTAGCTCAATGGTAGAGCGGCTGGACGGAAACCGAAGATCCGTGGTTCAAATCCCGGCTATGGTATTTAATTTTTCAGTCTGATTCTATGTTTCCATTATTTATTTTTGTTCTTTCTGCATATAAAATTATAAGTTTCCCTGTTTTAATTCGTCTGCTAGGATTTTTTAAATGGAGACGAGTACTTTCTGGAGTCATTGTATATCCTCTTTTGAATATACGCATGCTGAACTAGAGGAATTATACCGTTCAGGGTGAATCGAGCGTCTTAAATTTTATTCTGATTTTCCTCGGCACTGCAGCCATATTTCTCTGCTATGCGACCTAAACATTGCCTTTCGGCTAGCTCTTGTATTCTTCCTTTTATTCTCCGGTATTTTATTGTTGCGGCAATCTGCAATGCATTCAAGAATTTCTCCCTCCACCATTCCATAGTTATGTTTATCGGTGTGCACAAGCAACGCAAAATTTTATTTTGCTTTGAAAAAGAGGTCAGATATATGGCAGTCAATAGAATTGTATTTACGTGTGTATTTCAAAGGTTGCACCGGCTCTTCTCCGTGGCTCAGTTGTTAAGGGGCTAATCCAAAAAAGCCGGTTCAAAGCCGGCCCAGACTTATGGTTTTTAAGTGTGCTTAAAATCAACAGCCCCATTTCATTAGAGTTACTGGCATATAAAAGAACGGGGAAAAAATTCCGACTCACTGATATGGTCTTGCCAATTACTGATAGCGTCGTTGACAAACAAAATATTGTTTTTCTTCTTTTCTTCACTTTTTAGCCTGCACCCTCTACCATATCCGTATGGAATGAATTCACTGGAGAAATAACACGGAAAATGTAATGTATCAAATGTATATCCGCATGATGCCCAAATCAGGCTTAATAAATACATTGATAAATAAGTAGGTATAAGTAATCGGGTTTACAAATGCAACTTTGACTTGCTGCATGTATGGTTACAATTATGACCCAGCAACACTGTAAAAAGAGATGGGAATTATTACAATGCAATGCGCATTAATCGGCTGTGAAAACTTTTACTACACATTTACAGTTAAATTGATAAGATGTAGAATAAGGTATGAAGCCATAGAAATGGCTGGCCGAAGAATCGAGCAAGAACAAAAGAACACGTCCAAAAACGCGAAGGCCAAAGCGGCTTACATTTCGAGAGTATCTAAGGTGTGCGGAGGCTTACCGAGAAAGTGCACTGTCATGTCAACATATCAATGCGTGATTAAAGGAAGCAGGACCAGACCTCAGGAAGTGACTGTGACGCTACCGCTGACCTACAAACAATCGAAGGGCGAACCAGCAAACTATTAGGTACACTTGACACGCGGTACGTGTGACAGATTACGAAAATCCGGCATATATTTATTCCCACGAACTCTTTTCTATCTAATACGAGTTAGTCATGATAAACACTTGCCAGCAATGATTTCAGTAAAGCAGTTTTAAGGTAACTTACATTGTGTAGTCAGAAAAAGCATTAGTTATGTTATGTGTATTTCGTCGAACTGCACAGCTTGAAATATATATGCAAGAAAACAAAATCACATACAAGTAGAACCTCGTTAATCAGGACCCATTGGAGCTTAATGTTGTCCTTATTATCAAAAGTCCGGATTAAGTGAAATGTAAACTATTTAAAAATGAAATTAAAGTATGTACTGTATAATCTTATTATAACGTAATATATAACAGGCCCAGCCGATTTGAATTAGACAATCTTTATTTGTTTGGTTTGAAGAAGCTAAAAATTTTCTTTTGTGCTTTATCACACATCTCTTTCACAATGAGATCACGTCAAGCCAGTCTTCGAACATTGAGCAGACAGCAAAAGTGATTACGTTACACGTTCCTCTAGCTCGCCTGCTTGTCCTGTGCAAACAGTAATTGAATTTTATTGGTGTCTAATTCAACATTGTCATCATATAAACGTTTCTTCCACGCATTTAAGTAGAGTTGAAAATGCTGTTTACTGCACTTTCAAAATTGAATATCATGGACCTGAAACAGACACACATACATTCTGCACATACACATACAAAAGTGGCAACATTTTCAAGACTTTCGAAAATTTTCAGTTTCTCGTGTTTTGTAAGCGATTTATGCCTGCGTTTCCCCGATGGCATTGTAGCTTTACTAAATGACATTGCACACTCGATTTGTTTCTTTAGCTTAATGACTGATAAAGTGCGAATGTTAAACTAAACATTCTGACAAGAGTTGCAAGCCCTATCGCAGGTACAAGGACGTGAGGAGGAGGACATCTAATGTAGCATTGTCACTAATATATTCCTGGTATTACTAAGACATTCCTAATGTAGAGTCTGTGCAAAAATGAAATGGACAATTTTCTTAAGTTTGTCTTAGTGCAGTACTATAATTTAACTTAGAAATTCGCAGAACTTGTTCCGATTTGGTTTAGAGGGGTTTTTACTGTATTTTAAAAATATTGCATCTATAGAAATATACGGTTGCCAATTTTTAATATCCATAAACAACTTACAGCAACGCTCATAATGGTGAATTTATCTTCTCTACATTTGGCAAACGGCGCATATGTGTAGCTGTACTTTTTCAAACTGCTGTGGTGTAAAATAGGTACTCCCATATATCATTTTCTCTCGGTCTCTTTTGAGCTTTGCAGATCGACTGTATATTTGCTCCCGAAGTACACGATCCAGAGGTACGAGATCTGCGATGTCAGTGTCACTAGGTACGTCCTCCTCTCCCAATCCAGTCATTAGTCGGGCACGAACATCAAAGAGCGTATGCACCACTACCGATGTCCTTTAGATAACGTTGCTAAGAGAGAACGTTGGGTTTGATCCATTTTCCTGTACTTTTCCGATTTGCTTGCTGCCTAAGGAGTTTCTATTCTCTTAGCACTCTGCCGCCATAAACTCCGACCACTTTAAACATACTAAGCTGTAGGAAGAAAGGACGACACCGACTATCACGAAGTCACTCGCCTGCTGTAGAGGGCTGAGAGCTAGTGTCGAAAAGCTCTGACAGCGTTTCTCATATGAAATGTCGCGGCAGGCTATGTAACCTATTTATCTGTAAATGTCTCTTAAATCTTGATATAAACATTTCCGATTAGTCACTCGTGTTTAAAATACTCAGTTTATGCTGTTCATGAAGCTGTACAGAATGTCCACAGTTGCATCAGTAAAATAAACTTTATTTTTGTATTTTGAAAAATCAATACATTCTTGAAACCACTACTGGCTCACAAAGGATTAATGTAAGGGCAGTAGAAAACAGTACCTGTTTTTCAGTGCAATGAAATACAGAGGCTGACAGAAGTATTCGAATAATATAACATCTAACATTGCACGTATTATAAATACCGTAATATTTATGTATTTGGCTGCGTTGAATTGTTAAACATGTAAACATTAACCTTTTGTATCTCGGAAACAATATTTAAAATATAACTTTGCATGTATTTATTAATAATCTGTACTTCATTTATTCTTTTGTCCCTCTTATAGGAGGACATAAGTATTCGAACGTACCCAGTCGAAGAGAGACAAAGGTGGTTGGACGTATCCTTAACGCCACTACATCATAGCAGTTGTGTTTATGCTATGCCTCGAGACAGTGTGCTCAAAGTTATTCAACTGATTGTGAACTCACAGATAATATGGGACGTAAAGGTAAGGAGACAACGGTGGCAGAGAGGAATATCGTGATAAATATGTACAAACAAAACAAATCTCTCTCTGAAACTGCCAAAACCATTAACAGAAGCAAAACTCCAGTGTTCTGCATAATTCAACGCTTCAAACAGACAAATACTGCTGTAAATAAACCTAGAATTCGCGCTCCTTCTAAACTAACCACTAGAGACAGGAGGCAAATAATAAAAATGGTGAAGCAGGAACCGAGAGATTAGAGGAAGCCTTGAGCAATATTCTGGCACTGTGGTTCACACCAGCACATTTGAACTGGTTTTAATTAGTACTGGGTACAATGCTCGCGTTCCTAGGAAGAATCCATATGTTAATAAGGTGAATAAGAAAAAGCGTATAGAATTTGCTAAACAGTATGTGTTGAAACCAACAGAACTCTGGGATAAGATTCTCTGGTCGGTCGAGAGCAAATTTTGCTTATACAAGAGTGATGGACGTCTTAAAGTGTGACGACTGCCAAATACAGAATGGGAACCTAAGAATATGGTAGCTACAGTGAAACATGGAAGCAGTAGTGTGATGGTATGGGGCCTGTAGCTTCATCTGGCTTTGGGGAACTGGTGTCCATAGATGGGATCATGGACAAATTTGAATACAAGAGGATTCTTGAAAACAATCTTAAAAGAGTGCAGAGAAGCTGGGATTAGGGCATGATTATTACTTCCAGCAGGTCAATGATCCGAAGCATACTGCTGAAATTGTAAGGCTTTGGATTGTGTTAACACTCCTCACATTTTGAAGACACCGCCCCAATCTCCATATTTAAATAATATAGAGAACATCTGGAAGGAACTCGGGGAGTGTGAGGAAACATCACATCAGAAGTAAGGACCATCTGAAAGATCTTCTTCAGAGTGGAGAAATATCGACTCTGCAGTCACTAAACAACGCCCAAACGATTATCAGCAGTAATTCAAAGAAAGGGGATGATAACTATATACTAGCCCTTCTGTTCGAATACTTATGTTCAGATTTAAAGTAACCTTTTTATTTCTCCTTGTAGTGCAAATTAGTTTCAGTTGCTATTAATGAGTTTATATGTTTAATGGAAGACTCAAGTTTATTTTGTACGAGTTGTATTTACGTATGCTTACTCTGCCTTAGCTTTAAAATAATATAAGTAATAAATATGTTTACGTTCGAATACTTATGTCGGCCTCTGTATCTTCCCTGATGTTACGCTTTAAGACAGGTTGTCGTGGTTCAAGTTTGTATTGTAAGCAAAACAAAGATGGGCATATGTATACACTCTTAAGATTGGAAAGTTAAGGGTTCAGAAAGACGTGACTTATCTTGTTATTGAATCAGTTCTTGTGAAAAGTTTATGCGTCAGATCACGTAATATTTTCGAACAATAGAAAACAGGCGTTTATTATGAACAATTGCGTTCAGCAAGTAACGCTAAGGAAATGCCACTTGACGTAGAAGGAAGACGAAAATTACAAGACAAGGCTATGAGTGTTAATGAATCGAGCATGCAGTCTGGGAAATATGTACTCGGCGATTACCTACAAAAGTTTACCGCGTAACTCTCGTGAGTTAAGCCGCCACGCGAAGATACACTTAGGTAAACGTTGTATGTGGTAGAATCGCACAAAGGGAGAGAAGAATGAGGATTTGAAATGTGCGTGTGAATCAAGTTGTTTACATTTAATAAATGAACAACACGAACCAAGATACTTATATCGAACCACTTGAGTACATCTTTGTCCCTTTGCTTCCCCTTACCCTTGTTTCACGTAAGCTTGCCCCGTATCTCTTAACGGTCACGTGGTCTTATCACATCTCATTGGCTGCTGTTGTGGTGCAGACTGTTGTGCGGTAAAAATTAGTTCGTTATTTAACATGGTGATATGTCTTTATATGTTGGAAGAGAATTGTCAAATTTATATTTTCGTAACTGTTTTAATGAAATATATTACGCAACAGAGTTGATTTATCTGAAATGCATGTTAATTCTTAAACGAAGTAAAGAGGAGGTTCCTTTGCTCTCAAGCACATGACACGATAGCACGTGATTTAGCGGTAGTGGTGACATATTTGTTTATATGACTTTTATCACTGACCTTGTTTTGAACTGGATTAGTCATATATCGCCATTCGACGGTGTGCTATGCCGAGTGCGAGAGCTAAATTATTTTATTGATCGTTTATTGCGCGTGTACTTATTATATGTATAATGGCAGAGTCTAGCGCCAGTTTTTCGCTGAAGCATCGCAAGGGAAAACCTTTACAAAGCTGCGAATAAAGAATTGTAGTGCATGTGTTTAATGCACTCACAGAGAAGAATCCGTCTTTGTCAGTGAGAGAAGTCGAACAGCTATGCCCTGAACTTACAGGTGTGTTAGATGCGTAGGAACATCGCGACCTGAAACTGAGACAACAGGAAAACTTACCACTCCAGGGGCGATTTTGCTGTGGCGAAGACGTTATTTAAGGACAATCGGACTGTACCGAGATACAAGTCGCAAAATATACTACCTTGACGAGACTTGGGTGAATGAAGGACACACGACAAGTATGGTGTGACACGACTTTTAAGGCTGAAAGACAAGCATTTTTGCAAGGTATGTGTGCTGGTTTAAAAAAATCCCAGTGGAAAAGGCCGAAGGCCTTCCATTATAAACTTGTTCCAGTTTCATTGCTCATTCATTCAGTTCTGAACTTGCGCAGTTTCATTATAAACTTCATTATTTTTGCATGCCTTCTTATTTTTATCTTCCTGGCAATTATGACGTTTACTGCAGGTTTCAATGTGACGAGAAGGCACCGCCTATGGCCTATGGCGCGAAAGCATTACCAAATTAGGAAGAGGGAGAAGTTAGTTGCACGCGGAGTGACATATGTCAGCGGAGCAATGTTATATGAAACAGAGCTAGTACTAATCCTGCCGTATCAGTTATATGTATTAATTTTCTTCAAAATTCTTAAATATCCATTTTTAAAGAGAAATCCTACAGCCGCCTTACGGACGCGCTACTGTCGAGAATCACTGTATCGATTCTTTGTTGCTTCGACGGTTCTGTAGCTGATTTTAGAGGATCGTTTAGATCCCCATAATTATTTACCATGTAAATTAAAATACTATCGTGTTACAGTACAGTCCTGGTTATTGAAATCCTATCTTCAGTCCTTCAAACAGACTGCGCAGGTAAGAAGAAATCGTACCCTGCTTATTTAAAATATGGTGCTCCGAGGGTTCTGTGGTTGGGCCTCTATTATTCTCACTAATGATTAATGACCTAACCATCTTTGGTATCTAGCCAAACAATATTGTATGCTGGCTGGCCCGTAGCTCGGCCGGTAAAGCACCTGCCTGCCGTGCTAGGGGTCCAAGGTTCGATTCCCTGCAGTGGGGATTTTTCTCCGACCAAGATAAATCCTCATTTTCCCCAGAGTCTGGAAGTATGAATGAGAGAGCGAATGTGTGCGTGATCTAATGATTAAGACCCAACGAATACGAGTTAACACCTTCGATATGTTCGAAAGGAGAACGGCCGCCGATATGACCATTACAGTTAAAAGCGAAATATAAATGGAACAAAAAAGAAAGGAAGAATATTGTATGCTGGTGTAGTAGGGTAATAGAGAATTTTCCAGCGCAGGATTTTAAAATCTTATGAACTCACAGGTACTACAGTGGTCTCCAGGTGGTAGACGGCCCAGTACTTCGTGGAAATCGGGAATAGTGCGGATGATTGGCGAAATGGAGTTTGCTGAAGGAGAATGGAAGGATAAGCGCAGATGGAGATTAGGAATTAAGGGTAACAACTTCACATAGCTTTCACTATTCATTCAACTAGTATTATTACAGTTAAATAGTAGATTTCGTGTTAATCAAGATAAACACTTACAGAATATAAAGTTCGTTACCTTAATTATTTTGTTTTTGGCTAAATGCTTAGGCTTGATTACTTTAAATTTTAGATTCAAAGATACCATTTTATTCTCCAAACTGCAGAACACATTTACCTGTGCTTCCATCAAGAGCCATTTTGATTTTCAACGTAGACTGGAATCCGGAAGACATGGACAGTGTTTCTCGCTTGCTATATATGCGAAATTGCTAGTTCATAGTACCCTAACACAAAAATGGGTCTGGATTTACAATCTCGTGTTTCTATGTTGCAGTGTTGACCTGACATAAAACACACTTAAGTATTTAAAAGTGCAAGCCAATGACAAGGAATACCTGGGAAAATGAAATGTGTAGTGTTTAACGCCCGCTTTTACTACATAAGGCACCGCAGGCGATGACACTGATGATACATGAGATGAAGATGGAGCACTGGTGGAATGAGATGGCGGGGGAAACCGGAGATCCCGGAGAAAACCAACCCCAGCGCCGTGTTGTCCACCACAAATCTCACTTTGCGGTCGCCTGGGATCGAACCCGGGCCACCTTGGTGAGAGCCAAGCGGTCTAACCGCTGAGCCACGGCGCGGCCTTGAATACCTGGGAAATATTCAACGACACGAAAATTGTATTTGGCGTAACTTGTGTATTGTAATATATACACAGTTTTTACATCGTTAAGATACTTCCTCTTATATGATAAAAAAAGTAATTAAAATACGATTTTTGTTTCTCCAGAAGGTATGTATCCTAATACGAATGTTTCTTTTACAATCAGAATTTTATTGCTCAAAACATTTTATACAGTGAGTCAATAAATATAAATATTGCATTTTACACAGTTATTTTTTATCTTCATCAGGATTTCTATTCACGATGGCTATATAACAAAACGCGCCACATCGAGATATTGGCTGCCTAGATAGGAAGGCCCTTCCATCAGGGGAGTAATGGTACGCGTATAGTTTTTGCCTCCTCGGTTGATTGAGGTTCGTAGCCCACGACGTCGACTGGCAGTTCATATGAATGTCCTGTATCGCCGGTAACAGGCTGTGAAGACCGTGCAAGGTTCCACTGGGAGGATTATTCTTGAACGGAGGTTTCAACACGCCATTCTGTACACTAAGCATGAGGTAATAAACAAATTCATTCCTTATTTTCATTTCGTCAAGATCTCTGTCACACGCGGACAATTGTTTCATCTATTGGACAGCTCGCTGTGGATCTCCAAGACTTCATAAACTTCTAAGTAAACTTTTGATCAGAAACATGTTGTAGTTGCAGTCGTAATTCAATTCTTTACTAGTTTCACCCATTTTGCTCACAATAAACGCTTCTTTTCATTTGATACAGATTTAGAATTACTGTCGCGAGCATTATTGGCGGCGACACGCACAAATGGATAAGGGACGGATAGTTTAGCACAGAGATAAAGAGCTTGCTGACACAGATAAATATAGCGCGGAGATAAAAGGCCTGCCGAAACAAATAAAGTTACATAAATGGAAAATTCTAGTTACATCTTGATTGATAGAGAATATTCTACAACCGTCGGAATCATGAATGGTCGTGTATAAAAAGAAGCCGTGGGTAGTTTATCAGACAGTCGAAAACGGAGTCATAATGACAGAGTCGAGGATCGGAACTGTTATCGTGGTCTGCATCGTGTTTTGAAAGTGAACGCTTTTGTTTGTGGTCAACGACCTTGTCGACTGCATTTGTGTATGTTACGTAATTCTGCCATTGGAAGGGTTGACCAAAGTGTATTTTGAAACGATACTCTCTTCCTCGAGATGATTAATTAACTGTTAAGGAATATATGGAAGATTAATTGAATGTTAAAGGAATATATACATGTATTGAAACAAATGTCTTGTGTGCATTGTCAAGTTTGTTACGGACTCTGAAGCGGTAGGATTTTTTCTCCCATAGGAAGGATGGACGCAACCATAAATTTTAAGGGTCGCACCCGGTGTTTATTTTCAAGCATAGTTTGGACAGGAAGGGGACATCTTAGATGATCTAAAGTGAGGTTCTCGTAAAAGGGGCTCCATATGCGTTCTACCGACCATCTAATTAAAAATAATGAACTGAAGGGCAAAGCGAAGTGTCATATGACCTATCTGGGAACAAATGTATATCCAAAGCAGTTGCGATAGCACGCGAACAGAAATCGCGTTCATTAATGTTATTTGTTACTGTGGGCCAAACTGAACGGACGAGTAAACTAAAGATTAATTGAAGGTGCCAATCCGATGAGTCGTGTTATAGACACGGGAGTACTACCACGCCAGCGCGAAGCCTACCATTCAGAGTTCGTCTAATTAGCATGTATTTCGAGAGTAATTGAAATACAACCGATCATCATAAGAGAATTAAACTGTGTTTCTTTTCGAGTACCCTAATTGATCCACCCAAAACGCCCTGAATCAAGAGATCCTTGCTATAGATCCTATATTCGTGAAGCAAGGATCTCTTGATTCAGGGCGTTTTGGGTACTCACTCACACACTAACTCCGAGAGCAGCCTAGGACATCGATATTTTCAAATTATCACTGGCGAGGCTGACGACCCAAGGAGTCAAACCCCTGCCACATAATGGAGCCGAACTGAGGGGCAACACCTTGCAACAATTTCCACTGAAATAAAGAACATTTGAATTCCTGCAAATTTGACTTTTGATTCTGCGAACCCACAAAGTCACAATTCTTTTACAATGAACAGAAAGACTCCACAGATGTGTAAAAATAACGAAATACAGACATGTTGACAATACAATTGAGAAACAGATTTAGTCAAGGCTACCTTTGATCTGCACTACTACAGAGAATGTCGTAGTTACCAACTGTTTTATTAGAGTCCTTTGTGTTATCAGAAGGCCTGTATTTACGATGTTTAAGGAAACTACGAGATTGTAACCTCCCATGCTAGTTTTCTAAATTAAATAATACAACTGCAGAACATAGCCACGAGGGAAAATCCAAAGAGTAAACACCTGAATTTGTCCTCTTCACCAAACGTTGTAACTTTATCGATATTATGAATTTATCAAGAATTATTTAAAGACAAACTTAGTAGCAGCTTATATGGGATTATTCATACTCTCTGAAGGAAATACCAGAAAATACAGTAATTATTAGATCTATTTGTACTATTTATGGCAGTATTGTTAGTTTTATAGAAAAGAATGAACATAACACATTTTAACATGCTCTGGTTAGTGAAGGGGTGACTGTACTAGGTTAAGTAATCGTATTTAGACATAAAGAAACCTACTTATATGTTTGAGCTTTTATGCATTGTTTATTACCAACATTGTTCTAAATAACACTTTAGGGCGTCTGTAACAGTAAAACCAATCGCAGATATTTACATCCTCCTCGTATTTCGTCAAATTCAAAGGAACTCGGGTTTATGCAATGATACATTGGTATGGAGAAATAAATTTATACCTCGAATTTTCTGTCCTTAGTCTGTGAAGTGTTCTTCATTTAATGCATCTTATATAACTTGGAAAACCTAACGAATTGGAGGGCGGTTGTTCGAAAACAAATTCAGATTTAAAATCAACAGCTGATCCAATATATTTTGTACGAAAATTGTCCTTTCCAAAATATTCCTGTTATATATGCGTTCCAGTGAAGCGGATAATGTAAAGGACAAATTTATTATTATTATTATTATTATTATTATTATTATTATTATTATTATTATTATTATCATTATCATTATCATTATCATTATCATTATCATTATCATTATCATTATCATTATCATTATCATTATCATTATCATTATCATTATCATTATCATTATCATTATCATTATCATCATCATCATCATCATTATTATTATTATTATTATTATTATTATTATTATTATTATTATTATTATTATTATTATTATTATTATTATTATTATTATTATTATTATTATTATTATTATTACTGTCACTGTGCTCTGGACACAACTTCAGCAGCACCATGTGTCACTGGAGAAAAGCTTGCGTATGTCACACAGATTTCTGCTTCACTCCCAGTCCAATTAATTTGGCTAACTCGTCCAGAACAATGATCCGTTTGTGGTGGAGGGCCATTGTGAGGAAAGGGGCAGGGTCCTTCGAGTATTTGTCATCAACACAGCACCTGTATCGCTGTGGAAATGTAATTATTTGATAAGACTTTTAGTAATTAATGATCCAATGTATGCAACTGATTCAGAATATACGTCGAAAATCGAGCGGTTTGGTCTGTGGCGCGCATTCGGGAGGCCCTGATTCTATTTCCGTTATATGTTTTTAGGGTTTTTTCCCAGCCTGTTGGTGGGTGTCTCTAAGTGAAATATTTAAGGACCCTGCCCTCTGAACTGTCGTGGCTCCTTGAAGCATCAGCCCTTTGACACCTCTTGCCTCATCCTTCCTCCCGCAGGTACCTCTCTTGGAAAGAGATTTAAGTAAAATATAAGGACCCTGCCCTCTGCACTGACTCGGTTCCTTGCAGCGGCCGCCCTTTGTCACCTCTCGCCTCATCCTGCCTCCCGCAGATGCCCTACTTGGAGCGAGATATAAATAAAATATGTAGGGACAGTACCCTCTCTCTCCAGGCTACGGCCGCCCGGAGGGGGTAGAGGGTTGCCTAATAAGTCCCGGGTACTAGCCTGCATAGCTAGTAGAAGGCGTGCTAGATCACCAGGCGGCCCCACCGAGGTTTTCGGTAGTCTTCCCTGTGGGGTTGACGCACGTAAGTGGCGTATCCACTTCCATCGCATCTTGACGTTGTAGTCGATGGTGGGGCTTTTTAAACTCAAGGTATTGCCCCATGGAAAGACCCCCGGAGTTTTCCATCGCTCCCGGGTAGAAGGAGGCCTGGTCTTTGGTCCTACGAGTCCAGGACTAATGGGAGTAGAACCTCTGTCGTTAAAAAAGTGCCCTCTGCACTGTCGTAGCTCTTTGGAATATCAGCCCTTTGACACCTCTCGCCTCATCCTTCCCGGCGACAAACCAATACGCGGCATCACCTTTGTGCTTAAGGGGCGACATCAGTACCGCCAAGGAAGGGTTGGGGTGTGAAAACACGTGTTTACATCATGTAACATGTGTAAACAGGTGTTGAACCAAAAGTCCTATGTAAACATTGAGCCAAAGATCCCCTTTATTCTCTACTGCTAATGATATCAATTTTCTTAATATTAGACCAAATTTACGTCAATTAAGAGATATTACGGAAAATACTTTGTCCGAAGCAGATATCGGGTTTCGTGCTAATGAGTTTCTGCTGAATGAAAGGAAAATCCAACACGTGATATTTACCTTAAGAAACATTCTTATAGTTTCATACTCAGCAAACGTTAAATTTCTTGGCATAGTCTTGGATAATATACTAACTTGGGAACCGCAAAGCTTTAGAGGGCAATAACCTTATTAGAAATTTAAAGTTATGCACCAAGTAAACATTTAAGGTCAGCATATTTTGCATTCTTTCATTGCATAATATCTTATGGTATCTTGCTTTGGGAAAGCAGTAGCCATATAAAAGAAGTTCTCTTTAAGTGGTAAAGAAAGTAATTCGCATAACATCTGACTCACAAATGAAGTTTTAGGAATAAAACTATACAACCAGTTATTATCAAAACTAACTCTATTCAGACACGATTGTATGATTGACTTGTGACAACACTTTCATTACTTTCAATGAATATCTTGATTGTAAAAACATCACATAGTACTGTTACATGCAATTAATCTGTTTGTATGTATAAAATTGTTCATATGACGTTGTCTGTTGCTGTACACAGCTCTGTGAGAACAATAGCAACAGTGATGATAATAATACCAAGCAATGCAAGTCCAACAGCGAAAATAAATATCAGACAAGGAAAAAAGTGCAATTTTGCTCAAAGTAAGGAAAAACGATAAGAGTACAAACGATTGCAGTTGAGACGGTACTTGTCCGTTAAGTACCTCGTTGAGCCCTCCTGGAACTCGACACCTCATATGATAGGATATGTAACGGGCGAGGGCTACGGATGGAAGGTTTACAACAGGTCGGGTTTTTCTCAGGGTAAGTCTGCATAGATTTTCTCTCCCTTGGGTTTCAGGGAGTGGGTGCGTCCTGACAGTGTATGGGTATTGTCACATAGAAGACACCACGACCGTTGAATGTCTAGTTTATACAAGTCGCCCTCTCCACTCGTCAATTTTGTGTTGGTGTAACTCGCACATTAGGTGCGAGATTTAGGATTTGTCCGTTGCTGTGCGTGTGACTTGACGGCTAGTCTGAATCACAGTCGCGAATGAACTTGTAAATCATTAGGATGCGCCCAGTGGTGTATGTAGCTGTGTACGCGTTGTCGTTCCTGGAGGTCGTAAGCATTACTTCGTGCAATAGAGTATTTCCGGAGGATTACTCAACAACAGAGTTTGGTGAAATCTTAATGATATTGTAATGTGTGCAGTTTCTCTCACTCGCTAACACAGAGTGTTCGATAACCACCTAATGTGTGTTACTCCGTCCATTCGCGAACACCGACTTTGATGAACTTTCCGTACTTGTCGCCCCGTTCACTCGCCACTACTGAGTGAGTTTGATAACCAACCAATATGTGTTGTTCCTTTCACCCGCCAGAACAGAGTGTTTTTCCTAGCAAACATCAAACGTCGCCATTACACAAATTTCCCCTTTCTTTAGCCGAATTTTGGACACTTTAGAGGTCATGTGAACTGTTACTCGTTCTTTATAGATTGTGTTTCATCCCTACTCTTAAATTTCATCGCAATTTCGAGTTTCAGAGGCATGTATTCCACGCAACTTTCACTTCTGCTCCCGTGCAGAAGCACGTTTGAAAAAGCGTAGTTTAAATCCCTGGTGTCTATTCTCTCATAATGTATCATGTGCAGACCAATGCATCGGCATCGTCCGATATGACTTAACGTTGGAGGACGTAAATTACAAAAAAGCAAAACAAAACAAAAAAACAAGAAAAAGCATAGGTAGGCGACAAGGGTCGAACAATGCCACCTTTGTCGGCTCAACACAGGGAAAATTCCTGTGAGGGTAAGTGTTCAAACTCCCGGCTCTCTTCACACGTTGGGTTCACGTGCTTGCAATAAAATATATGTATTGGGAATGCCTGTTTAGTTTCTGCACCTGTATATTTAATCATTATCCTGTATATTTGTTATAACTTTGCTTAATTCATATTGTGGTATCTATCCGCCTTTAATTATGCATTTAATATGACTTTCGCGGTTATTATGCCAATGTTAGGCCTAACAGGGATGGTATCACAGTGTAATAGCCTTGATTAGAAAACAAAGAAAGGTTTGATGTAATTCCATTGAACTAACGAATATCTCTCGTATTCTTTCCCACATAATTTACTTTTTAAATACGCGTGTTTTAACATTCACCACACAAATACTGATTTTAACACCCGGAAACACCACAATTCGTGCGTTATAGAAAGTGTATACTGTAATGGACGAATGAAACAACATGGCCGTGAACCTTGAACTGCGTCAATCTTTGTATTACATTGTATTTTAAAAGTAAAGTAGGATACTTGCAAACGTAGTATTTCTCAGTTATGTTGTTTTGAAGGCGACTATTTTCATAGCAATCTCCCCTCAAGACAATTTTTACATTGTATAATTCTTTTTCGGATGCAAATTCTATATAATGATTGAGATATTGGCAGAAGAATGAACTTTGAATTTCCAGGTGCTTACTTCGGTAGGTACGGGTTTGGCGCACCCGAGGTCCCGAGCCAACAGTCTCCCTAGTGTGGGCTCCTCTTCGTGTTTGAGGGAGACGGTCAACAGGCCCACCCACGTGTAGGCCGTGCGTGGAGACCCGTGGAGAAGGTTTTTAGATTCTTGTTTAGTTTAGAGTTTAGGATTTAGTGAACGAAATTTTTAGTAGGTTTTGATTGATGTTTTTTATGTACGTGTATTTTCAATAGGTTTTGTTACACTTGTATAGTTTTTAGAAAGTTTTATATCTGGCTTTTGCCATGACTAGCTTTTTAAAGGGCGCTGATGACCGCCGTAGTTGAGCGCCCTTATATATATATCATGTAACTACTCAGCGATGTCTTCTCGTTGTGAAAACAAAAAGTGTAAACTTATTCAAGAAATAACTCAGTTCTAATACAGGGTGTCAGAAAAATGTACGTGCACTTTGAACCCTCTTAGAAGCTGCATTTCCCATGCTATAACGTTCAGTTTCTGAGAGAAAGTAATGTCTTTCTTTAACAGGTAGCAGTAGTGTTGACACTCTAGCTACTTAACCCAGTTTGTGGCAAGAAAGTAACTGTAAGATGCTGGTCATAAGTTTGAGCTTTGAAGTACCGAACAATGCTTGTAAATTCCTATTCCCTGCCATTCGTGCATGTATGGTAATGAGTTTTATTCCCAAGATGGCGACTCGCAGTATCGTCGCGATGCACGGGCATATCTGGATCAAAGTTAGCCGAGCCTGTGGATAGGACGCAGGGGCCTAATCGAGTTACCTTCATGATCTCCAGAACCTTATGCCGCTGGATTTCTTCTTATAGGGCATGGAAAAAATGAGGTGTATAAACGTAAACCACGTAACCTAGACAAACTTTGGAATGAAATTCAAGCGGTGTGCACAAAAATTCCATTGGACACTTTGCTACGGTGTACGGAAGTAGTGGTGACCTGTACTCAGCAATGTATTGATGTTGAAGGCCACCAGTTTAAGCAGTGATCACATTTGCATCAGAAAGTGCATTTATGCTTCAAATTGGACTTTAATCTTTCCATTTCCAGCAATTGAAGCTTGTAGAACGGAACTTAAATTAATAAATTAACGGTTCAACGTGTGTATATATTTTTGACGCATCCTGTATATGCGATTTATGCGAAATATCTGTTTTCGTACCGTACGCCATTTCTGAAATACATGTATCTGCGTTTAAACGCTCACATATTTTGTCCACCGCATACGGGAACGTTGCCTCTATTCTTTTATCTTATTAGCTCATGCCTGGCATATATGTAGCTACGTATTTTATTAAAAGTTTATGCTGTCCCTCCGCCTGCTAGCTACAAAGCCTCCGTTACCTCTGTATTATTTTGATATTACGCATTTCAACGTATTTCTGTGTGTATATCATTCATAACAGAAGAGTAGAAAATTAGGCTTGTATGTTAATCGTTTGAAAAATCATGAATAAGTGTGAACATTCTAAAATTAATACGCATTTTAATTAATCGATACTTTTAATTCCGTAGAACATTTAATACCACTGACAGATTTAAATCTATGCAATAATGAATGAGTAACCATGACTCAGATTCTGTGGTTCACATTCGCGAAATAAGGGTTCAAATTTCGTATACCGGCACTCTAATCGCCCCCACCCCGTGTGATTTTCCCAATTTGCCACTTAAATACTGAATTGGATACATAATATCGTCTTATCTATGGGAAAAAACCTTAAGTATATGGCACAAAAAACTACTACGCAAGTCACACTACATATGAACCAAATTGTCTAAGCACGTGGAACAGGAAGCGACTGCGCAACTAAAACCATCTGTCCAACATGACAGTGACTATATGTACGCTCAAAAACTTTCAATCACTTAAAAAGCACGATGTCTACATCCCATGAAGATTCAGTAGCAACAAAAGTAATTATTTAGGAAGACACCTACGCAACGGTAGTCGTCTACGTACAAGTTCTACAAGCAGATGATGCAAGAAGGCGATGTTGTACGCGACTTGAAATGAACGAACAAAACTAGAATAATGGACGCGATATGGCAAGAAGTTAAAGCGACATATAAACAAATAGTAATAGCAAGTCGTTAGTGCCGTATAAAATCTAAATTTTAACACAATGATATCTAAAAATATTTCCTAGTGATTTCAAGGAATAAATAAACGGAGGACTGAGATAAAGATGTACGCCTTAACTCATAGTTGTAACTTTTATATCACTAAAATGTTATAGATTAAAATAGAATTTTAAAACTTGATTTTCAAAACGTGTATACGGACGTTTCTGATTTTTAATTATTACAACACAAAGAGAATAATAAAGCTACCGACAACTTAAAGATAAAGTGCAGATTAAACATTCCTGGGATTTAGAATGAAGATTTACGATCAAAAGGTAGGATTCAGAATACAGTTTTAGAGGTCAAAGAGTTATGTTATTTGAGACCAGTATCTTGCATCATAGATACCGCGGTGTAGTCAATGTTCCGATTGAATCACAAAAATAACAAAAATTAAGATAAGAGGCTAGTATAGATAACTCTGTTTGAAAAGTTATTAAAAATATCTTGTACCCATTCACACATCTCTACTCATTCCTGTACAAACTATTCTTAGAACGCCTGTCTCTTCTATCTCAGTGATGCCCAAAGTTATGTGGATTTGCCTCCACCTTCTGTTCGCCGAGCTATGACGCATTCATGAGATTCAAAATCAAATTTTTCTAATGTTTGGTTTGCTGAATCAGTAAAGCGGAAATGCTTCATATACAAAATTAAGAAGATAGGGTAGAGCGACAAGGTGACGTCACCAGCACGTGAGAGAATATGGGTTATTGCAGTTCTATGTACTTCATGTGAATTGAGGTAGACGTTTGTACATATGCCTTCCTTTTAGGTATAATGGAAACAGCAGAATCAGTAAGCTTTTGTGACAGTCAAATCTTTTAACGTTATGTGATGGCTACCATACATATTGCATGTCTAAGACATATAAATTAAATAATAACTTCCCATTTGAGAAAAGTGAAAGTATTGGAAAATTCAAACAAATAACAAGAGATATCTGCGAAGTTGTTATTTCATAAGAATGATTTGAAATAAATCGTCTTTTAACGAGATCGTTTGTCCATCTCTTAGGGTTTACAAATTATACAAAACTCATCCAGAATGAATAGGACTTCTAAGAACATTCCCAGAAAATTACAAAAATGCATATTTAGGATAAAATGTCTTAAATATTAGTATATAAATATTAATATTAATCAAATATATATGCTATATTAATCTATAGTTTAAGTTATTATTTTATAAAATCAAATGTTTTGGAAAGTGATCCTACAAGGCTAGAGGCTGTGAAATTTTCTTGAAAATTTTCTTGCGGAATTCTTGGAAAATGTATTTAACTTCATTTTTGTTTTTGATATGTGGTGTTCAGACACGTAAAACACATCCCCTTTTTTTTTTTTAAAAAAAAGCCTTTTTTAGATTCAGGAGTTCTCAAGACATATATTTCCGGTGAAATCTCGGTATTAACTTTTTGAGTGGAATACAATAACTACTCCTCTACCTATTATTCGGGTAAAGAAAGTAAAAGTCGCATTACACAGGATCTCTGAAGCAGGAAAAAACAAAAGAATTGAAGCTTGCAAGCTGAGATTCATCTTATCAGTAGAACACAATTTTGGCAAGCGCCCCAAACTTATCCGAAGTCGTTAACCAGCAGCGATCCTGCCATAGCCTGCTGCGTGCCGAGCGTGACCGCTTCTGCGTGGGTGGGCCAGTATAAAGTAAAGCGAATTGTAAAATATGAAATATTTACCATTTTACAGCAGATGCTGGAATTGCGCCCTTCAGTTTGCGTGTACTACGGCCGTATCAATAGTAGTAGTAGTAGTAGTAGTAGTAGTAGTAGTAGTAGTAGTAGTAGTAGTAGTAGTAGTAGTAGTAGTAGTAGTAGTAGTAGTAGTAGTAGTAGTAGTAGTAGTAGTAGTAGTAGTAGTAGTAGTAGTAGTAGTAGTAGTAGTAGTAGTAGTAGTAGTAGTAGTAGTAGTAGTAGTAGTAGTAGTAGTAGTAGTAGTAGTAGTAGTAGTAGTAGTAGTAGTAGTAGTAGTAGTAGTAGTAGTAGTAGTAGTAGTAGTAGTAGTAGTAGTAGTAGTAGTAGTAGTAGTAGTAGTAGTAGTAGTAGTAGTAGTAGTAGTAGTAGTAGTAGTAGTAGTAGTAGTAGTAGTAGTAGTAGTAGTAGTAGTAGTAGTAGTAGTAGTAGTAGTAGTAGTAGTAGTAGTAGTAGTAGTAGTAGTAGTAGTAGTAGTAGTAGTAGTAGTAGTAGTAGTAGTAGTAGTAGTAGTAGTAGTAGTAGTAGTAGTAGTAGTAGTAGTAGTAGTAGTAGTAGTAGTAGTAGTAGTAGTAGTAGTAGTAGTAGTAGTAGTAGTAGTAGTAGTAGTAGTAGTAGTAGTAGTAGTAGTAGTAGTAGTAGTAGTAGTAGTAGTAGTAGTAGTAGTAGTAGTAGTAGTAGTAGTAGTAGTAGTAGTAGTAGTAGTAGTAGTAGTAGTAGTAGTAGTAGTAGTAGTAGTAGTAGTAGTAGTAGTAGTAGTAGTAGTAGTAGTAGTAGTAGTAGTAGTAGTAGTAGTAGTAGTAGTAGTAGTAGTAGTAGTAGTAGTAGTAGTAGTAGTAGTAGTAGTAGTAGTAGTAGTAGTAGTAGTAGTAGTAGTAGTAGTAGTAGTAGTAGTAGTAGTAGTAGTAGTAGTAGTAGTAGTAGTAGTAGTAGTAGTAGTAGTAGTAGTAGTAGTAGTAGTAGTAGTAGTAGTAGTAGTAGTAGTAGTAGTAGTAGTAGTAGTAGTAGTAGTAGTAGTAGTAGTAGTAGTAGTAGTAGTAGTAGTAGTAGTAGTAGTAGTAGTAGTAGTAGTAGTAGTAGTAGTAGTAGTAGTAGTAGTAGTAGTAGTAGTAGTAGTAGTAGTAGTAGTAGTAGTAGTAGTAGTAGTAGTAGTAGTAGTAGTAGTAGTAGTAGTAGTAGTAGTAGTAGTAGTAGTAGTAGTAGTAGTAGTAGTAGTAGTAGTAGTAGTAGTAGTAGTAGTAGTAGTAGTAGTAGTAGTAGTAGTAGTAGTAGTAGTAGTAGTAGTAGTAGTAGTAGTAGTAGTAGTAGTAGTAGTAGTAGTAGTAGTAGTAGTAGTAGTAGTAGTAGTAGTAGTAGTAGTAGTAGTAGTAGTAGTAGTAGTAGTAGTAGTAGTAGTAGTAGTAGTAGTAGTAGTAGTAGTAGTAGTAGTAGTAGTAGTAGTAGTAGTAGTAGTAGTAGTAGTAGTAGTAGTAGTAGTAGTAGTAGTAGTAGTAGTAGTAGTAGTAGTAGTAGTAGTAGTAGTAGTAGTAGTAGTAGTAGTAGTAGTAGTAGTAGTAGTAGTAGTAGTAGTAGTAGTAGTAGTAGTAGTAGTAGTAGTAGTAGTAGTAGTAGTAGTAGTAGTAGTAGTAGTAGTAGTAGTAGTAGTAGTAGTAGTAGTAGTAGTAGTAGTAGTAGTAGTAGTAGTAGTAGTAGTAGTAGTAGTAGTAGTAGTAGTAGTAGTAGTAGTAGTAGTAGTAGTAGTAGTAGTAGTAGTAGTAGTAGTAGTAGTAGTAGTAGTAGTAGTAGTAGTAGTAGTAGTAGTAGTAGTAGTAGTAGTAGTAGTAGTAGTAGTAGTAGTAGTAGTAGTAGTAGTAGTAGTAGTAGTAGTAGTAGTAGTAGTAGTAGTAGTAGTAGTAGTAGTAGTAGTAGTAGTAGTAGTAGTAGTAGTAGTAGTAGTAGTAGTAGTAGTAGTAGTAGTAGTAGTAGTAGTAGTAGTAGTAGTAGTAGTAGTAGTAGTAGTAGTAGTAGTAGTAGTAGTAGTAGTAGTAGTAGTAGTAGTAGTAGTAGTAGTAGTAGTAGTAGTAGTAGTAGTAGTAGTAGTAGTAGTAGTAGTAGTAGTAGTAGTAGTAGTAGTAGTAGTAGTAGTAGTAGTAGTAGTAGTAGTAGTAGTAGTAGTAGTAGTAGTAGTAGTAGTAGTAGTAGTAGTAGTAGTAGTAGTAGTAGTAGTAGTAGTAGTAGTAGTAGTAGTAGTAGTAGTAGTAGTAGTAGTAGTAGTAGTAGTAGTAGTAGTAGTAGTAGTAGTAGTAGTAGTAGTAGTAGTAGTAGTAGTAGTAGTAGTAGTAGTAGTAGTAGTAGTAGTAGTAGTAGTAGTAGTAGTAGTAGTAGTAGTAGTAGTAGTAGTAGTAGTAGTAGTAGTAGTAGTAGTAGTAGTAGTAGTAGTAGTAGTAGTAGTAGTAGTAGTAGTAGTAGTAGTAGTAGTAGTAGTAGTAGTAGTAGTAGTAGTAGTAGTAGTAGTAGTAGTAGTAGTAGTAGTAGTAGTAGTAGTAGTAGTAGTAGTAGTAGTAGTAGTAGTAGTAGTAGTAGTAGTAGTAGTAGTAGTAGTAGTAGTAGTAGTAGTAGTAGTAGTAGTAGTAGTAGTAGTAGTAGTAGTAGTAGTAGTAGTAGTAGTAGTAGTAGTAGTAGTAGTAGTAGTAGTAGTAGTAGTAGTAGTAGTAGTAGTAGTAGTAGTAGTAGTAGTAGTAGTAGTAGTAGTAGTAGTAGTAGTAGTAGTAGTAGTAGTAGTAGTAGTAGTAGTAGTAGTAGTAGTAGTAGTAGTAGTAGTAGTAGTAGTAGTAGTAGTAGTAGTAGTAGTAGTAGTAGTAGTAGTAGTAGTAGTAGTAGTAGTAGTAGTAGTAGTAGTAGTAGTAGTAGTAGTAGTAGTAGTAGTAGTAGTAGTAGTAGTAGTAGTAGTAGTAGTAGTAGTAGTAGTAGTAGTAGTAGTAGTAGTAGTAGTAGTAGTAGTAGTAGTAGTAGTAGTAGTAGTAGTAGTAGTAGTAGTAGTAGTAGTAGTAGTAGTAGTAGTAGTAGTAGTAGTAGTAGTAGTAGTAGTAGTAGTAGTAGTAGTAGTAGTAGTAGTAGTAGTAGTAGTAGTAGTAGTAGTAGTAGTAGTAGTAGTAGTAGTAGTAGTAGTAGTAGTAGTAGTAGTAGTAGTAGTAGTAGTAGTAGTAGTAGTAGTAGTAGTAGTAGTAGTAGTAGTAGTAGTAGTAGTAGTAGTAGTAGTAGTAGTAGTAGTAGTAGTAGTAGTAGTAGTAGTAGTAGTAGTAGTAGTAGTAGTAGTAGTAGTAGTAGTAGTAGTAGTAGTAGTAGTAGTAGTAGTAGTAGTAGTAGTAGTAGTAGTAGTAGTAGTAGTAGTAGTAGTAGTAGTAGTAGTAGTAGTAGTAGTAGTAGTAGTAGTAGTAGTAGTAGTAGTAGTAGTAGTAGTAGTAGTAGTAGTAGTAGTAGTAGTAGTAGTAGTAGTAGTAGTAGTAGTAGTAGTAGTAGTAGTAGTAGTAGTAGTAGTAGTAGTAGTAGTAGTAGTAGTAGTAGTAGTAGTAGTAGTAGTAGTAGTAGTAGTAGTAGTAGTAGTAGTAGTAGTAGTAGTAGTAGTAGTAGTAGTAGTAGTAGTAGTAGTAGTAGTAGTAGTAGTAGTAGTAGTAGTAGTAGTAGTAGTAGTAGTAGTAGTAGTAGTAGTAGTAGTAGTAGTAGTAGTAGTAGTAGTAGTAGTAGTAGTAGTAGTAGTAGTAGTAGTAGTAGTAGTAGTAGTAGTAGTAGTAGTAGTAGTAGTAGTAGTAGTAGTAGTAGTAGTAGTAGTAGTAGTAGTAGTAGTAGTAGTAGTAGTAGTAGTAGTAGTAGTAGTAGTAGTAGTAGTAGTAGTAGTAGTAGTAGTAGTAGTAGTAGTAGTAGTAGTAGTAGTAGTAGTAGTAGTAGTAGTAGTAGTAGTAGTAGTAGTAGTAGTAGTAGTAGTAGTAGTAGTAGTAGTAGTAGTAGTAGTAGTAGTAGTAGTAGTAGTAGTAGTAGTAGTAGTAGTAGTAGTAGTAGTAGTAGTAGTAGTAGTAGTAGTAGTAGTAGTAGTAGTAGTAGTAGTAGTAGTAGTAGTAGTAGTAGTAGTAGTAGTAGTAGTAGTAGTAGTAGTAGTAGTAGTAGTAGTAGTAGTAGTAGTAGTAGTAGTAGTAGTAGTAGTAGTAGTAGTAGTAGTAGTAGTAGTAGTAGTAGTAGTAGTAGTAGTAGTAGTAGTAGTAGTAGTAGTAGTAGTAGTAGTAGTAGTAGTAGTAGTAGTAGTAGTAGTAGTAGTAGTAGTAGTAGTAGTAGTAGTAGTAGTAGTAGTAGTAGTAGTAGTAGTAGTAGTAGTAGTAGTAGTAGTAGTAGTAGTAGTAGTAGTAGTAGTAGTAGTAGTAGTAGTAGTAGTAGTAGTAGTAGTAGTAGTAGTAGTAGTAGTAGTAGTAGTAGTAGTAGTAGTAGTAGTAGTAGTAGTAGTAGTAGTAGTAGTAGTAGTAGTAGTAGTAGTAGTAGTAGTAGTAGTAGTAGTAGTAGTAGTAGTAGTAGTAGTAGTAGTAGTAGTAGTAGTAGTAGTAGTAGTAGTAGTAGTAGTAGTAGTAGTAGTAGTAGTAGTAGTAGTAGTAGTAGTAGTAGTAGTAGTAGTAGTAGTAGTAGTAGTAGTAGTAGTAGTAGTAGTAGTAGTAGTAGTAGTAGTAGTAGTAGTAGTAGTAGTAGTAGTAGTAGTAGTAGTAGTAGTAGTAGTAGTAGTAGTAGTAGTAGTAGTAGTAGTAGTAGTAGTAGTAGTAGTAGTAGTAGTAGTAGTAGTAGTAGTAGTAGTAGTAGTAGTAGTAGTAGTAGTAGTAGTAGTAGTAGTAGTAGTAGTAGTAGTAGTAGTAGTAGTAGTAGTAGTAGTAGTAGTAGTAGTAGTAGTAGTAGTAGTAGTAGTAGTAGTAGTAGTAGTAGTAGTAGTAGTAGTAGTAGTAGTAGTAGTAGTAGTAGTAGTAGTAGTAGTAGTAGTAGTAGTAGTAGTAGTAGTAGTAGTAGTAGTAGTAGTAGTAGTAGTAGTAGTAGTAGTAGTAGTAGTAGTAGTAGTAGTAGTAGTAGTAGTAGTAGTAGTAGTAGTAGTAGTAGTAGTAGTAGTAGTAGTAGTAGTAGTAGTAGTAGTAGTAGTAGTAGTAGTAGTAGTAGTAGTAGTAGTAGTAGTAGTAGTAGTAGTAGTAGTAGTAGTAGTAGTAGTAGTAGTAGTAGTAGTAGTAGTAGTAGTAGTAGTAGTAGTAGTAGTAGTAGTAGTAGTAGTAGTAGTAGTAGTAGTAGTAGTAGTAGTAGTAGTAGTAGTAGTAGTAGTAGTAGTAGTAGTAGTAGTAGTAGTAGTAGTAGTAGTAGTAGTAGTAGTAGTAGTAGTAGTAGTAGTAGTAGTAGTAGTAGTAGTAGTAGTAGTAGTAGTAGTAGTAGTAGTAGTAGTAGTAGTAGTAGTAGTAGTAGTAGTAGTAGTAGTAGTAGTAGTAGTAGTAGTAGTAGTAGTAGTAGTAGTAGTAGTAGTAGTAGTAGTAGTAGTAGTAGTAGTAGTAGTAGTAGTAGTAGTAGTAGTAGTAGTAGTAGTAGTAGTAGTAGTAGTAGTAGTAGTAGTAGTAGTAGTAGTAGTAGTAGTAGTAGTAGTAGTAGTAGTAGTAGTAGTAGTAGTAGTAGTAGTAGTAGTAGTAGTAGTAGTAGTAGTAGTAGTAGTAGTAGTAGTAGTAGTAGTAGTAGTAGTAGTAGTAGTAGTAGTAGTAGTAGTAGTAGTAGTAGTAGTAGTAGTAGTAGTAGTAGTAGTAGTAGTAGTAGTAGTAGTAGTAGTAGTAGTAGTATTTACAGAGTGTTACGGTTTCTTCGTCGCGGTGTCAGAACTATTTTCCTGTGGCTGAGCGGCTTCGACTTGTTTAGTTATCCATTGTTTTTAATGAACGCTCTTTAACTATTGTTATCAGCGTCCTATTCTACATGTGACGAAAGACCGCTTACTTAAGAGGGGATAAAACGAGACCCTTGACTTTACTTCCCTTCCGGAGGAAGCCATGTTGCCGATTTTTACGCCCGAAAAAAGAATCTGTGATCCTCCTCCGGATTTGAGACCGCGACCTCGTTAACCAGGGGCTAGCAGCCTGCCTCGGTAGCGTAGATGGGAGCGTGTTTGCCTCACGTTCAAGAGGTCCCGAGTTCGAATATCGGCCAGAGTGAATTACCTGGATAAGGTATTGTGACTTTGTGGGTTCGTGAAATTAAAAGTCCGATTGCACCACTCAAAAATGTTCTTTATTTCCACCGAATTACAATCGGAACACTTGCCGATTACACAGAATTACGTAATGCACACAATTACAATTCACCAGTTCGTCCGTTACAGTTCCACTGGCACCCGCAATTACGTACACTCCTCCGATGCACGTACGCAGTCCGTCCTCTTACTGGGCGCTCCTCACAGCTGCTCGACAAGAACTGTACTTTCCTCCAGCCCGACGCGTTGCTTATGTAGCACCAACTGGCCAATCTAGAAGGTTTCGCATTAGATGAAATATCCTGTATGTTCGAGAACTCAGGGGAAGCGGAAAGAGACGGCACAGTGGCCCGCGATCCCTCTCCTAATCTTCCCTTCAGTTAGTGACAGGAGACAAATGGATAGGCGTGGTCAGAATGCTTCACGTCTGACCCTACTGCCGGCCAGTTCTATAGGGAGTTCCGACGTTCGGGTGACAGTATTCCCCGGGGTTTTCTCTTATCCTGAAACACGAATGTCGGGTAACTCTAGGCTCAATGGACCCCGGGCTCATTTGAGCATCATTTCACCAATTTTTTTTCCATCGTCCGATATAACAACGTTGGTGAACTGCGGAGGACGATTTCGCTGCCCGTGCGATCTATGCAGTTCAGCTCCCGAGTTGTCTCTATACTCTTCTATTTTTTTCCGGCCTGTATACCTATTTTCAATCTTGTATATTTTTATTTCAAGTCAGATCCATCCTTGATGGTTTTTCTCTGTGCTTACTATTTTTTTTTTTTTTTTTGAGAATTTAACTTAGGATTGACATTTGTGTCACCACGCCGGCTCGTACGCTGTTGTATTTACTCGCTGTCCCTCTGCAGGGGTAACAATAATATCCGCAGCTATAAAAGACAGTGAAGTTCTAATATAACACTTAAGAATGATTAAATCCTTACAGAATCACTATGCATAACACTAGCAAATCAGTTCTGTACTTGCATGTGGAAACGCGCGAAAAATTCCACTGAACCCGCAGTTGTTAGAACGCCTGTGACGTCATGCCACTGACGGTAGTGTATTCTTACTACCTGACTGGGTCAACTTGAGGAGTCCCTGCCAGCTGATTATATATCACGCAAGTGTTAATCAATAGATGAATTCTCCCCAACTGTAGGAATCTCATTTCGTTTGATTGAATCTTTTTTTCTCTTTTATTTAGACCGACGTGCACCAACTTATCTAAAGTAAATTGTTAGTTAAACCTTTCAAGAGCTGGCCCGCCTCGGTAGTGTGGTGGTAGAGTGTCTGCCTCACGTTCAAGAGGTCCTGAGTTCGAATCTCGATCAGGGTGAGTTACCTGGATAAGGTTTTTTCCGGGGGTTTCCCTTATCCTGAAAGACGAATGTCGGGTAACTCTAAGCTCTATGACCCTGGGCTCATTTGAGCATTATTTCGTCCATTCCATTCATCGTATCGTCCGATATGAGTTAACGTTGGAGGACGTAAAATTACAAAATTACACATTTCAAGAGCTGGTTGCTATGTAATGACTTTGAAATTCTTTTCTCTTCATATGTCCAAGAAATAAAAAGACAATGACTCCCATTTGAGGAAAGTATTAAATAATTCAAACAAATAACAAAGGAATAACTTCGAAATAGTTCATTGCACAAAAAGATCAAAGTTATGTTTTAAAGATATTTCCATTTTTGTGCAGTAAGAGTATGTCTATCTCTTAGGCTTACCAGTTACGCAATGGTCATTTAGAATGGAGAGCACTTCATAGTTACAGAACATTTAAGATATATGTTTTGTTTGTTATGAAATATTTTTTTACAAATAAATATATATATATATATATATATATATCTTTTCCTTATTTAACCGTTTTTTATTGTTTCCGTTTATTTGCCTATCTGTTTTCTATAGTTTCACACATATACACTATACACATAAACACCCATGCTCAGGGCGGGACTCGAACCAGCGACCCTCTACGCGGTGGAACGCTAGAGACATACGTTCTGACGACCATGGCTACGAGGGCCGGCTTTAAAACAGGGTATTAAAATAAAAAACGTTAAAGTGATTTTGAGACAATATTTTCTTCAAGATTTTCCTGTTGCATCTCAGGAAGATGCTGCACTTAAATCCAAGTTTTGTATTCAATTGACTTCGTTTGTGTAAGTTGTGCTGTTCATGGATACGTCCTAAAATGCTGTTCTTAAATTCAGAAGGCCTCAAAACGTGCATTTCTACCTATTATGTTATAGAGAAAGTAAAGATAATTTTAGTCTTAATCCGCTTTGGGAATTGCCAGCTGTTTAAAACATTTGACGATCTCTTAAAGTCTAATGTATACGCTTGCTCCTATAATAAGACAGTGTTTAGCATGAAGTAGATAGTGTAAGGGTAGAGAAAGTCAGATTTTAAATTCTGTAGAAGTGATAGCCGTTACTGTAATAGTCCTTGGTCTCTAAGAGCTTATTTGTGTTTACCAGTGTATGACATGAAAGAGTGAAAAATACCTAATGTTCCACGCGACCTGAAAAAATATCGAAATACATCTCAGCTTATCCTAAGGGAAAGCCACCTACATATACCGAAGTTCGATAAGGCATGTAACCTTATCTGTATAAGGGAAGTCTCGATGCCATAGGCAATGAATTGGCAGTATCGGATCGATGAAGAGTTCTTCACGTCACTACGTTGCCGATATCTTTCGATACATGTCTTGGAACAATGCTTCTCTCGGCGTCTGCTTGGAGTTGAACAATAGAGCTAATACGAAGTATGCACAGTAGTGCACTACATGTCCGCAATAGAAATCTAATGGAACAATAGCTAGTGAATCTACTTTCGAATGAACATCTTTAGGTGTAAGCCAGCAGCAACAAAACATCTCTGATTAACAAGTATTTTTATTACACTCTATTTTTTGGGTTTAATCTGTTCTTTGTTTTTGCTACTTAATTTTATACCTTCTCTTTGATATAACCGTATTGTAAGAGTGTTGCATTACACCCAAAATTTAATATTGGGATTGACCTCTCGAGAATTTCAATATTTTTGCTTTGACTATTAAGTATAATAGGAGTATTATTGTATTCCACTCAAAACTTCACCAAGATTTCATTAGAAATATATGTTGAGACTCCCTGATAACAACAGCAGCAACAACAACAATAACAACAAACATTTTTAGTAAAGGCCTGTATATGTCTTAACGAAAATACGAAAAGTCGTTTAAATACTATACACGTCGTATTTAAGTTCAGCACGAAGATGCTACGAGATTTTAAAGAAAATCCCCCGCCCCATATTAACTGTTAAATGGAACATTTTTATTTTCATGCTGAACTTGAAACAAACAACAATCATCTCATGCTTTTTTTTTTTTTTTTTTTTTTTTTTTTTTGTAATTTTGCGCCCTCCAACGTTAAGTCATATCGGACGATGAACGGAATGGATGAAATGATGCTCAAATGGGCCCAGGGTCCATGGAGCTTAGAGCTACCTGACATTCGTCTGTAAGGATAAGGGAAAACACCGGAAAGCCCTTATCCAGGTAACTCACCCTGACCAATATTCGAACTCGGGACCTCTTGAACGTGAGGCAGACATGCTACCATCTACGCTACCGAGGCGGGCATATCTTGCATATCATGCAGTGTCCTCAGAAGTCCTCTTCATTCTGGATGACTTTTGTAACTGGTAAACCGTAAGAGATAGACATCTTACTTCACAATTTTTTTTAAGTAGTGAACTATTTCCGAGTTACCTATTCCTTGTAGGAGTTTTTTTCAGTGGTATTTTTGTCAAATGGGAAACCGTAATTCATTTTTATGTGCCTCACATGCAAAGGGAATGAAATGTCGAAGTCATCACATAGTGACTCTCTCTTAAAATGTGGTTATTACTTAAGCCTAACCAGAAGGAAGCATGTAAACATATAATTTCTACAAATGTCTATCTCAGTTAATATAAAGCAGTTAAAAGAGTAGTATTTTTAAGAATAGTCTGTACAAGAATGTGTAGAAAAGGTCACGTGAGTAAAAACATCAGTTTTAAAACGAAAAAAAAAAAAAAACAGTTTGCATGTGTATGGACGAAAGAAACAGAGAGAGACAGAGTAAGGGGCAGAAGGTGGCAGAGTGTCGTCCACTTCACCTGCTTTCATTAACTATGGATAGATGGGAGAGCATTTGCCATTACCATCTACTTTTATTTTTAAAATTATTTTATACCTAAGATGATATTTTAGGCTGTAGCACTGAATATCAGTCCAGTATTTACCTGGACGGCTGAGGGAAACCACGTAAAAACGCAGTCGGATTGTTTAGCTCACGGTTTTGAGCCCGGGGCCGGCTTAGTCTGAGCAATGTGTTTGCTGAAGTGGTTACATTACCCATATTCACCCTAAAAGCCCAGCATCCTCTCACTAAGGGCTCAAGCCCTAAGAAGTACAAGTACATGTGCGACACACCTCGGACTGTTTTCACCTGCCAATTCTCACTCGTTATGGCCATGTCTGAATTTTCCTTTCATTAAAATGCAACTGGATTTGGTTTTTATACTTTTTAGAGTGCAGCAGCTGTATATGCTCTGTGGAATAACAACCATTTTCTGGAAATTAAATTGATCTTACACACCAGCCGTGTGTAGGCCAAATAGTGACTATACCTAAAGCCTGGACTTAAAGGCGTCGTTAAGGAGTTGTGTCATGTGTATATGAGAATTTCCTAGTGGTTTACCGGGATAATGCGAGTCAGTTGGAGAATTAGTGTCAGACTGGCACGTTGGCCATGGTAGCTCAGTGGTTAGAGCAACCGGACGGAGACCGGGAGATCCGTGTTCAAATCCCGGCTATGGTATCGGATTTTTCAATCTTACTCAACCTGTCCAGAACCATTTTCTGTTCCATGGCATTTCCAACTAAAACCCAACCGTTTTTATAGCACTAGTGTCCTCGTATTCAAGTACAGAGGCCCCATCATCTGTTTTAATCTTTTAATTTATGAAATGGAATTAGAAGTGATTTATAGTCCCATATCCTTCAAAACATATTGGGTTTTTCAAAAAAGAAAGAATTATAAAACTCTACTTAAGCGAATTTCGAGATTATCTTACATACTGAAACAAATTTTCTCTCTTTATAGTAATATTAATATAGATATAGATGACCATTCCTAGAAGGTATGTAAAGCTGTCATATATTTTAAAACGCTCTGTAACTGCTGCGGTTCTGAGCGTCCCATTCTATTTTGGGTATGATAGACCAATTAATTTTTTCAGAAGCCTCTTTATCGTGCTTGAGGTACTTTTACATGCAATATAATATACCAGCGGCTTTTCTTACCTATGGAAGCTATGCTAAGAATTTTTATGACCCGGAAAAAGCCATTGTCCTCCACTGGGTTTGAACCTATGACCTCGGGAACTGGAGCTAGCAGAGCTAGCATGTTTCCCCTAGACCTCGGACGACCGAACCGTAAGTACCAACATTTTCGGTGACGATGGGAACAATTTTCAATGGAAAGTAAAAGTGGAAAGTAAATTGGAAGGACCAGAAACTTTTTAGTAGAACTGATACATCATTTGCTACTGGACATGTATTTAAATATGGCCTTAGGCTTGTCACTGACAACTGATTGGTTAGATATCATCTTAATCAGTTTCATGATAAGTTTTATCTCAAAATACCAGTGTAAGCCACTTACTGTTAAGTCGTGTAGATAATTACAGATACGACAAAAACAATTATTTCTTTTGACAGTTGTAAACGTTTATTTTCCAGAAGGCTATGTATTTCCTTGTAAGTATTCTTGGGAACACAAAAGCAAGCACGAAGAAGAAGATGGTCCCAAATGCAATAGAAACATGTAACAGAGCCCAGCGGTATGTTAACAAACTGGACCTAAGATGATGTAAATGTCCTTGCAAAGAATTGCAAGATTTTCAAGTTATTTACAATGTGCCAACTAGATCTTATAACATATTAGAGCTTAGTCGCCTGTGTTTTATTTATGATGCAGATATCTTAGCGAATCTTGGTTAAGAAAGCCAACTTTCCGGCTGGGAGTTCCTGCGGTTGACCACATCTCCTCCTCGTATCGGTTGGATGATCGCCCACCTCTGACTTGTGTATGTGGGCGTGAGACCGGCAGTCGGGTTGCCAGGCTCTGGCCCACTTCTAACGGCTGCTATGCCATAGGTTATCTTAAACATTAAGTACTGTAATCTAAATCGTTAAAATCACATCGTGTAGCATGCTGCTGAGTTTTTAATCGACTTTTGAGTTATGCTATCGCACGTCTATTTTTTTTCTAAATTTAATTTTTTGTTTTGTTTTTGTTTTTATTCAGGGGACCTCAAAAAGATGTGTTTCTAATGAAACCTCAATGTCAAATGTTTGCTCTAATTATAGATAAATAATAGAGAAAGTAAATATACATGCAAATCTGGAAAAAGTAAGAAAAGAAATATTACAAATAATTTCAAACTCTAATTCCTTTAATATCATGCTTGCTTTAAAACAGGACAGAAAGTAATGGAAGCTTTTTTCATAAATATTTCCCACTTTTTAAGAGCTACTGCTCTCGCTTACATCTCGCTTGTTGGTTTGGTTGGTTGTATTAGAAGTTACTTTTAAACAGTTACGAACTCCTTCTTCTACGACCAACTTTTATATTTTGTTACATTCTATTGTTACGCCAGTGTTTGCGGTGTACTGCTCTTGAGCTCTACCTAGACTTTATTAATTATTGAAAGCAACGGTTTCTGCCTCATTGTGCTTTAGAGAAGCTTTCTTCTCGTTGCTTTGTTCTCTACTCATTCTCTTAGCCGCCACAATCGAGGTTAGCAGGTAAAATATTCAGATAGTTTCTTGTGCAGAATGAGTTTAGAAAAAATGCACTAAACTAGCTGAACCTCGAACTTCGTACCGCCAGTAAAAGTTGTCTGAACTTATCTGTATGACTAAAACAAATTCAGATCAGTTAGTTATTTATTCTACAATTGAGGGTGGGTTCAAATACAACACAGTTACAAATAAGTTAATCAATTTATAGCTTTCTGATAAACAATATTTTTGTAATTTTTTTGTGGTGCATAAATATGTAAAGATGATGGTTTTCTGCGCGTGAACACGCGATGCATAATTATCCATGAGAGAAACTGGGAAACTCCAAGTTAATTCCGCAAAGGTCCAACGACTGCCCTTGCGATATATTTATGGTCATCGCAAAGACCAAACGTACGGGAAATTGTAGACGCTTAAAATCAAAATGTAAATCCGTTGGTATCATCGGAATACGTGGGATCAAGATATTCTCTCAATTTGTACTTTCCCTTGATGATTATTGCCTCGATGATGTTATTCTTAGCTTTTCCGCAGTTAGTCTGGTTCCATTGCACAGTCGTGGTTACCCCCCAGGGGCCTACTTCGGTAGGTACGGGTTTGGCGCACCCGGGGTCCCGAATCTACAGTCTCCCTCGTGTGGGCTCCTCTTCGTGGTTGAGGGAGACGGTCAACAGGCCCACCCACGTGTAGGCCGTGCGTGGAGACCCGTGGAGAAGATTTTTAGATTCTTGTCTAGTTTAGAGTTTAGGATTTAGTGAACGAAATTTTTAGTAGGTTTTGATTGATGTTTTTAATGTACGTGTATTTTTAATAGGTTTTGTTACACTTGTATAGTTTTTAGAACGTTTTATATCTGGCTTTTGCCATGACTAGTTTTTTAAAGGGCGCTGATGACCGCCCTCGTTGAGTGACCTTATATATATATATATATATATATATATATATATATATATATATATATATATCATTATCACAGTCGTGGTTGGTTATTGTTACGCAGCATGATCACAACTAATCCTAATTTTATTTTTAAAATTGTGAAGTGGGAATCCAGGCAATTATAATGAATTTAAAAACTCTGTGGGATAGTTGACTACGCCATTCTGGTTTATAACTGTGAACTGATTTGTACGAAAACAGCTCCCCCGGAAGAAACACTCTAGAACACAATTCTGTCATGCCAACATGCATCTCGCTGCTCATCAATGCGGTCAACACGTGACATGGGTAGCTCGTTGCACATTTGACTGACTTCTCTGACCTAATCAGTTGGACTTCGCCTTAGAATAGTAAATAAGTTTCCGGCAACTTCACAAAGTCACAAAGGAATTCATTTAATTCTGTGTCAATTGAATTCACACTAACGAATTCACAAATACAAATTATAAAGAAGGTATCCAAGGATTCCCCAATATTTGACAGTTGTCTGTGATCAAATATTTATAGTATTATAGTGCGTTCAGAAATTAGTTTTCTTGGATAGTCAACATGAACAATTCAATGCCATGGCCGGGATTTGAACCACGGATCTCCTGGTTTCCGTCCAGTCGCTCTTAACCTTTGAGCTACCATGGCCAACGTGCCGTCCTGACATTAAATTCTCCAGTTGACTCGTATATTTCCCCGGTAGACCAGGAGATCCGTGGTTCAAATCCCGGCCATGGCATTGAATTTTTCATGTTGACTATCCATCAAACACCTTGGCCTATATACGGCTAGTGTGGAGAAATGATTAATTTCCACCAATTAACTAAAATAATAAGAGTTAAATGATGAAGCCTGGGACTTAAGTACTTACGATAGTAAGTCGCCACAAACGGTGTATCTCGGATGCGAGAGCCCCTAGTGGTGTACCGGGGAAATATACGAGTCAACTGGAGAATTTAATGTCAGGACGGCACGTTGGCCATGGTAGCTCAGATGTTAAGAGCGACTGGACGGAAACCAGGAGATCCTTGGTTCAAATTCCGGCCATGGCATTGAATTTTTCATGTTGACTCTATCCATCAAATATCTTAGCCTAGTGTGGAGAAATGATTAATTTCCGTCAATTAACTAAAAATTAATTTTGAGTCTAATCTTGTGTCATTATGCTACATAAAAAACAAACAACAGACTTGAAACAAATGACAAACGTTATTTAATAAAATATGGTTAGTGAAATAGCTTTGAAGATTTTGGCCGGGAGTGGAATATTTTTCTAAATTGTAATGCTTTTGTTTGTCGAAAACAAAAGAAGGTGCATGTGTTCCGCAAAATTTTGCGTGTTTACTTTTATATTTAGTTAATAACTCGGTGCATTATCATTTCAGGTTTTCTTTTCTCACCTTTTAAACCTTCCTTGGACTTATGCGAATATTTCAAAACCAAAATTAGGTAAATCGGTTCAGCTGTTCTTGAGTTTTTGTGAGACTGACAAACGTCACTTCATTTATATGTATAATCATAGCAAAAACGGTCGTAAGCTTACTTCCCTCTCCCCTTTTATGGGAGTGTACCAATAATGCTGATTATTAAATGTGTCCTATATAACGTTACACGTATCTCTGGCACATACCAGTCACCTCATTCCAAACTTGTTGTGGAATAGGTTATGCAGTCAGAATAATTCCTTATTTAACACGACCGTTTATCTCATTTTACTGCAAGCGAATTGTCACATACACATTTGCATAACATACGAATCGAATATATTACCTGGAATACATGTAAATTCATATTGCAAAATAAGTAGGAGGATCCCTGGGGCAAATATGGTGGCTACTATATGCGTCCCGTCACATTTAATCTAATTTTCAGTCCCTCCTCGAATGAAGTTTGTTCCCTTGCCATCAGCATTTCCACATATAGGCTGGGAAAGGAAAATATAGCAAGGGTCATCCACGTGGTCAAAGATAAATTAGAAGCGGGAGGCACTTTGTACAGAGAAAACGGTAGAAATTCACGACATAGCGCATAAAAATGTGATATATTAGCCATCATTTGTAAGATATAGTTTTCATATATTTATTTGAAAGAATTGGTACAGAGAAGATAATTTACACGTCAAACGAATACATGTTAATGCATTTTTATTTTATTTTAAAGGAATGGGTCGAAAGGGGAATAATTTGTATGTGAAACGAATACATTTTAATTTTTCCTTTAAGGAATGGAGGCCGTAAAAATAGTTTGCAGGGAAAGGAATACATTTTAACATTTTCGCCGATTAGTTAACATCGGCGACGCATATCACGGAAATATTTGTGGTCTGAGATAAAAGAATTGCGGGTCCAGTCACATGATCTGCGAGGAAGTAGTGGTGAGACAACCAACTTGATTGGAAATAAGGTTGAAGGTTAAGTGACGGGGCCCAAATCAACTGTGCCTGCCTTCTGTTTAAATCTGCCATTCAGAAAGACAAAAGCAGGTGCATCTGGATGTTTATATACCTTGAGTTGCACAGGTCTTGAACCTATTGTCATTCAAATGCGTACATTAGCCAGTTAGGGGGGAAAGGGAGCGCGGAAGAATACATGTCAGCGGACTAGCTAATAAAAAAAAAAAAAGAAAAAAAAAAGATGTAAGGTGGGTCACGTGCTGTCTTATAGTGGCATTTAATCAAGGAAAATTCCAAAGTCCCCACCCTCAAAAAGCCAGTCCAAAATTTTTATTTGAAATGGAAGAGTAATATGTTTTTGCTGAATTTTCTTGCTAAAGTTTTGATTTTCACTATTTTGGGGATTTATTTCTAAAATATTTTTAGGTATTACAAAGTTCATCTACTCTACTTACGCATGTGAACTAATTCTGAAAATATCGCACAGAAAATAGCTTCAGAAAGCATAGCGTTTTTTTTTTTTTTAAAAATCATAGAACTAATATTTAAATTATTGAATATCTCCAAAACATGTATTAATTTTTTTTAAATCTTAAACCAGCAGCTAGCACTTCTTTGAAGCACTATCTGTTTCTAATGACCACGTGGTGACAAACTGCAGAAGCTTTTGTAAGTGTGTATGGACAGCGTTAGGACTTTGTTTAGAACCACAGGAGGCCACAGGGTTGCAAGCAGACAGGTCACAAAGATGCGCGGAAGTCCCTAACAAATGCCGAGAGCTTCTCATCTTGCGCCAGGACTCCCTGCATAGCCATTAGCAGTTCGAATTCGGAAGTGTGCCCCTACTTGAGGACAGCTACCATGTAACGCCGCCCTACGCCGAGGACAGCATTTACAATGCGCGAGCATCTGGGTCATTTGTCCGTTACCAACACTGAGAGCACACATGAAAGATAATAAGGAGTGGAATGAAAGACAATTATGGGAAGGAAATCGTGGTGTGAAAGTAAAGCATCCCAGCATTCGCCTAAGTGATAAGGGGAAACCACTAACTCAGGTCGGAATGCTCAGTCTACGGGAATCGGACCCATGACCTCCGGAATTCGAGTCGCATACGTTACCGCGGTGATTATTATGCATTGACTTCACATCCTGGAAAAGAGAGCAGTACCAGCACATATAATAGAAATAACAAAGGAAATGTATATAGAAACTGCCTTAAAAATTAACATAATGAATAATATTAGCAACCGCACATTAAAAATAAATCAAGGATTCCCCAATTTTATTTCGCCTTTATATAGACGATGCCTTAGCAACTGCTATCGTCTACATAAAGGTAGTAATAATTTTGGTAAGCATTTTAGTTTTAATGGAAAAGAAATATGCCTATATTACACGCTGACGACCAAGTAGTAGTTGCGGAATCAGAGAATGCCATCAGGAGATGAAAATATACATATTAAACAAAGTATTAGCATCTTACAATCTAAAAATATCTGTAAATAAAACAGATTTAAAGGGATTTAAAGATTTAAAGGCATTTAAAGATAAGGAATATGTTAGAAGAGATTGTAATAAATGAGAAAGCTATACCACAGGTGACTTGGGATCAGAAATAATCGCTGTATTAGTCAAGAAGGATGTTGACAAGAAACTAAATAAATATAGTCTTAAGTGCGGTACAATAAAGAGAAGCCTTAGAAGGAAAACCAGAAGAGAAGCACAAATTAAATTCTGTAATATAATGGCAGCTCCTTCAAGCGAAACATGGGCATTAAACTGAAAACAGAAGAGAAAAATTGAATCAGCAGAAATTAGATTTTTAAGATCAGTGGCTGGGTATTTACAGCTAGATCATAAAACAAATGAAATAAGAGAAGTGTGGAACATATTTAACTTAAAGAAAAAAAGGATTAAGCAGAATAAAGAAAACTGGTGACGACAGGATGAACAAGGAAAGATTCGCTAGAACAGTGGCCGACTACATTCCAACTGGTAAAAGCAACAGTGCAGCAAACCCGATCGCGAAAGCGCGGCTTGTGTACCCAAAGAGCCTGGAGATAAGGAGTATTCTTCTTCTTCTTCTTCTTCTTCTTCTTTTTCTTCTTCTTCTTCTTCTTCTTCTTCTTCTTCTTCTTCTTCTTCTTCTTCTTCTTCTTCTTCTTCTTCTTCTTCTTCTTCTTCTTCTTCTTCTTCTTCTTCTTCTTCTTCTTCTTCTTCTTCTTCTTCTTCTTCTTCTTCTTCTTCTTCTTCTTCTTCTTCTTCTTCTTCTTCTTCTTCTTCTTCTCCTTCTCCTTCTTCTCCTTCTCCTTCTCCTTCTCCTTCTCCTTCTCCTCCTCCTCCTTCTTCTTCTTCTTCTTCTTCTTCTTCTTCTTCTTCTTCTTCTTCTTCTTCTTCTACCTCACGGCTTTGGATTGTTTAACCCGTTCCGGCTCCAAATTGGTCTGCCCATCTTTTCTTCGATCTTCCCTGGTATCTTCTTCCTATAGGTTTATAGTTTAAGGCTATTTTTGGTAGTCTGTTATTATTCATCATCTGAACATGTTCTTTCCATTGATTTCTATTTCTTTCAATAGTATGGTTTATTTCTTCTACTTTTAATTCTGTCCTAATATCCTGACTACGTTTTTATCAATTTTGGTATATCCAGCTATTGCTCTTATGAATTTCATTTCTGATGACTGTATTCTAGGACTATTTCTTTTTGTTAGTGTCCATGTTTCTGATCCATAGATCAGAGTTGGTATTACCATTGTTTTGTATTTGCTTTATTTTTAATGTTCTTTTTATTGTGCCTGTTATATAGTTAAATTTATTTATTTTCTCTATTATATCAGCTTCCCCTTGGTACGAGACATTACATCCTAAATACTTAAAGTGTGATTTCTGCTCAATTATGTTATCTAACACTATTTTTGATCTTACTGGATTAATTCCTTTAAATGCCATGGTTTTGGATTTATTTGCTGATATTTTCGTTCCATATTCTGTAGCAATTTTATCTAGACTATACAGCATTTTCTGCAGGTCATCTTCATTTGTGGCCATTATTATTTGATCATCTGCATACAACATAGTTTTCAATTTAGCTCCTGATACATTAATGCCTTCATTGACTTTATTCGACCAAATCCTTACTAAGGATTATAAGGAGTATGCCGGAACAAATAAATATAGCGCGAGATAAAGGACTTGCCGGCACAGATAAGGTTTCCCGTGTGGGACATTCTGGTGACGTCTTGATTGTTTTATAGAACATTCGATATCTTGTTTGTTCCAGAAATCTCTGGAATTCATGAATGGGTGTATTAAAAGAAGCCATGGCTAGTGATCGAGGAGTCATAAGCAGCAAACAGCTGTACAGATGTAACAGGAGTGCTGTAAACAGATGTAGTCAGAACGCTGTTGTGGTCATCGACCTTGGTAGATTGTGTATGTGATGTAATACTGCTACTATGAGTGTGTTTCTACGCAAATAAAGAACGATTTGAATTTCTGCGAATTGGACTTTTAATTCTATGAACCCACAAAGTCACAATAGGAAGACCGAGGAAGAGATGGAGAGATAATTGATTGATGGGGACGGAACGGATCCTAGGGTCCAAACCATGAATGATGATGATTATGATGATGATGAATTCACGTCAGTTGGGGGTTGAAGTATGTTACCCCATTGTGAATTTAGCACCATGCCAGCGTGTTAACATGGAGTTCAGTCGGTTAGACCGACGTCACGGAAAGCCAAATATCCGTGATTCAGTTGTCGACTTGGCACTGAATTTTCCAATCTACAAAAACTTACGTTTATGTACATCATGTCAATGTATATCAATCCGAAATAGTGTCATTACTCATTTGTTTTGGTTACAAACTGAATCAGTAGTCAAAACCTTTTAAGAATGTATTGTTTACATTAACATTCCTTTGTTTTAAACAAACGGCTCTTAAAAATCGTATTTTTATCCGTACTGCATGTTAATTAAGATAACATTTTGTAGAAGTGCTTTCATTACATTGCTTCCTTGCAGATACAATGAAATAAAGCAACGCTTAAGTGATAGTAAAATCTTTTTAGAGCTGCTCGACATGTGAAGAAAATTCCGTTCATTTTGCATGGCCATGAATGGAGAGAAAAGCTAACAAATACGACTCTCTCATATTAAGAAAGAAAAGAAAAAATGAAGTATTTCAAAATTGAGTCCTAAGGGAAGGAATATGTAGAGAATAGGTTAACTCAAATAAATAAAAATTTTGTCTAACATAAAGTGTGTGTTTGTGCAACTTCTTGTCGATCCTTGGGAGATGCAGAACTTTAATATTTAAGCGACTTCTCATTTGAGTTAACTGCTCATAGACACACACACACACACACACACACACACACACACACACACACACACACACACACACACACACACACACACACACACACACACACACTCATACATGATGATAGTTGGCGCTACAGGCCATGTAGGCCCTTGGCCTCCCTAACCACCCTCTTCCATTCTATTCGGTCCTCTGCTTTTCTTCTCCAGCCTTTAACCCCCAACTTTCTCAAGTCGTCTTCTACATCATCTACCCATCTTTTCCTGGGTCTTCCTCTTCTCCTTCTGTCATCCAGCTTTCCTATAAATATCTTCTTAACTACACTGGTTTCCGGCATTCTCTGCACATGGCCAATCCACCTTATTCTTCCTTGTTTAATTTCCACTACTATATTTGGTTGTCCAAACAGGCACTGTAACTCCAAGTTAGTCCGCATTCTCCATCCGTCCAAGTCCCTTATCGCTCCAAATATATTTCTCAAAATCTTCCTTTCCCACCGTAATAACCATTGTTCTTCTCTGATTGTCAGCACCCAGCTTTCTGAACCATACATTATTATTGGTCTCAGTATTGTTGTATATATTTTAATTTTAGTATTCCTACTGACGTTCCTTGATTTAAACATTCTGCAAGGCATAGAAACATCTGTTACCTCTTGCTATTCTTTCTTGAATTTTCACTGATGTTTTATTGTCTACTGTTACTATGGATGCCAGGTATTTAAATTTTTCAACTCTTTGGCATTCTTTCTCATGTAATTTAACTGTAGGTTCTCTTCTTCTTGCATCCCCATCACCTCCCATCTTCATATATTTTGTTTTACTAACGTTCACTACCAATCCTAGATCTTGTGCTTTCTCTTCCAACACTACATAACTTTCCTCAAGAGCTCTTATATTCCTTGCGAGAATTGCCACATCGTCAGCATATGCCACTATTTGTACTGATCTGGAAAGTATGGTTCCTCCAGGGTTTATGGTTAACTGTCGGATTGCTTTCTAGTGCTAAATTAAACAGTAGTCTGGATAGCACATCTCCTTGTCTTAACCCCTTCTCAATAGTAAACATACCTGATAAATCTTATTCCATTCTAACCCTGCATCTTGTCAATTCCATAGCCATTCTTGTCAATCTCACCAGTTTCCGTGGTATTCCGAACTCTCTCATTACCTGATAAATTTTAGCTATATCCAGGCTATCATACGCTTGTTTAAAATCTACATACACCTATATATTTTATATATATATTTTATATATATATATAATGTTTTTGATTGAGTAGAGATCAAAACATAATTTCCGGTATCGAAGTTTTGGTTGAATGCAGTTCTTCTCGTATTATTACGCCCATGGGAAAGAAAGTAGACATGTCTATTCACTCTTGCATAAACTATTCTTACAAATAATAATTATGATCTTCATCTTAATCGACATAAACATATTATGTATAAATAGTTCTATTACATATTTCTTTGTAGCTACAAGAGGAATACAGTAGACTTAAGCGATGGTCAAATCTTTTAAGAACTGATTGCTATGTGAAGACCTTGCAGTTCGTTCTGTTTACATGAGAGAAAAAAATCGAGTGACTTCTCATTTTCGTCATGCTTTAAATTTGCTTATTTAATGCTTTCATTTTAAAAACATTATATAGCTTAGTCAAATCTTATTAATCAGGAACGTTAATAATTTTATAAAATATTTGATATTTGTAATATTTTGGTAGCATGGAGTTTATATTTAGTCGAAAGATTCTTCGTATTCGGTGTTTAGTTTTGTAACTCAGATAAAATCCCGCATATATTTCCTGGGATATTTGTCTGGGGTTTTATGATAAAGATGAATGCATTATGCATTACAAGGAGTGCAACTGCTGGTTTGAAATAATTAGTAACAGTTCATTAAATTTAATCTCAATGTCTGCAGAAAATGATAATAATATGCAGCAATGCGGGTATAAAGGCACAAATGCAGCGTGACGATTAGGGGTCTACCTGCATGCATTTGGCATACTTAGGATGGTAACGGTGATGCCATTTTCTCCACTAAAAAAGCAGCTGAATTTATTTTACAATCACTCACTTGGCTTGATACAATTTATAAGTTTGAAAAAGAGGTGCTATCTGAATATACCTCAGTACACCTTTCACTATCAAATTTCTGATCTGCAGAACGAGTGTTACTCTATTTTGCTTTCTCACCTCGTATGATCTGTAGAGAAAGAATTGCATTTGGCTAAAAAATATCCGTTTTGAGTTCCGTTGAATCAAATAGCTTCAGAAAAATGTAAATGCGTTTGCCTGTGTTTTTACATAGGTGCTCTGAAAATTTTCCGGCCTAATAAAGATACAAGACTTTTTTCAGATTTTTATTTTTATTTTTTTATTTTTCAACATAGTCCCCTTGTAACTTTACACACTTCTCCCAACTCTGTAACACGTCCAAATAGTACTCGGTGGTTTTCTCTGCAAAATAATTGTTCACGAAGGTGATTGCCTCTTCATTTGATGAAAATCTCTGTCCTCCGAGCGCAATTTTCAGATGAGGGAACAAAAAGAAGTCGCTTGGGTCTAGATCTGGTGAGAAAGGCGGATGGACAAGCAGCTCTAACCGTAATTCGTGGATTTTCGCCATTGTAACCGCTGAGGTGTGAGACGGTGCGTTGTCGTGGTGAAACAGGATTTCCTTTTTCTGCAAATGTGGCCGCTTTCCCCAAGATCTGCCTTCGTCTTGGCGAGTAATGATGCATAGTATGCTCCTGTAATAGTTTGCATTTTTTAAGATAATCGAGTAAAATAAGTCCATGACTATTCCAAAAAACAGTCCCCATCACTTTCCTAGTTTTTTAAGCCGGTTTCCCCTTTGGAGTCCACCGTTTTAGGCGTAATTTTTTTTCGGGCGTATAATGGTGTATCCAGCTATCATCTATTGTGATTAACCGGCGAAAAAATCGGATTTATTGCGCCTAAACTGCGCCAACAGAGCGTTGAAAATGTTCACTCGAACACGTTTTTGGTCTAACGTGAACAAACGCGGCACCCAACGCGTGGACAGCGTTCTCATGTCTAAATGTTGATTTAATATGTGACAAACACGTTTTTTTTTGACATGTTCATAGCCTCTGCTATCTCTCTCACTTTATTTCGGCGGTCGTCTAGCACCATTTGGTAAACTTTGACGATGTTTTCTTCGCTAGTTGCAGTTTTTGGACGTCCCAAACGTTCATTGTCTCCCAAGCTCTTACGGCCACTTTTAAATTCAGCTGCCCAAAATTTCACTGTGGTAAATCATGGTGCAGAGTCCCCAAACACAGAATACAACGCATATTTGATTTGCGTAGGCGTATTGCCTTTCAAAAACAAATATTTAATGACAGCTCGATACTCGATTTTGTCCATTTTCATGAAAACACTCACATCAACTCACTCAAACGTCTGTTACATAATAACTGAGCATCCAAAATGACTGAAACTTTGGTGAATAACTGTCAACAGATGAACAACGAAATTTACTAGCTTTTATTTACGAGTGCTGTCATCTTCATGTTGAGGTCGGAAACTTTTCAGACCACCCTCCTATGTCTGTGAACACGTAACTGCTGCGCGATAAATCAGTTAGCGTGACGGTTGTTGTGGATTGTTACAGTGTGCCACCTGACACGAAATTCGCTGATTTTCTTTATCTGTATCAGCAACGAGAGTTAAACAAAGCCACGTGTTACTTCCTTGTTTGGATATACTCCAGTTAAATAAAAACAGTGAAACTACTAGTCTTATGCCCGATTTCACCAACAGATGTTAAAATCGACGTTAACAAATGTAGCGTAACAAATTTCACAGTTCTAACACAAATGTTAAATTTCTTGCATTTCACCAACCTGTTTTCTGAAAATGTTAACAAACCTGTGTTAACGCCAAGAAACTTGTAAGTATCTCAGCTATAGAAGGCTATGGATGAGTCGTATTATTTTTGAACGTACTGCGATGCGCTTTTGTTTTCATTTTCGTCTGCACAAGCCACAGATTACACAAGCTGAAAAATGGCGGATGAACAAAATGATGAATAAAGCCGTGAGACAAATTTCTCATCGATGGAGAAAGAATTGTTAATTGAATTGGTGACGAAGTGTAACGATATCTTGGAAAATAAGAGGACGGATGGTGTGAATGTAAAAGATAAAGGTGTCATGGGGAAAATATTGGAAACGAATTTAATTCAAATACATGTGTTCTACTACAAGCACCAAACAATATGTCAGTATTACGTAAATTTAAAACGAGGTGCGAAGGACAAGTGACTTAAACGTTTCAAGACGTGAGGTGGACAGTGAATTATAGAATTGCAAAGTTATTAATACTTGAAGCAAAGGCGAGATCGGCATATTCCTTTCGATGCATATTCTAACTCATTATTACGTAAATTTAAAACGAGGTGCGAAGAACAAGTGACTAACATTTCAAGACGAGTGGTGGATAATATATTATCCACATAATTCAGTGAATTATAAAATCGCAAGGTTACTGATACTTGAAGCAAAGGCGAGATCGGCATATTCCTTTCGATGCATGTTCTAACCTCTCTTGTACTTCCGCAGTAACCTTCATAGCAACATGTTTCGACAGTCTATACCTCCGTAAGACATTTTCTTCGGATAGCTCCTCAAAATCATTTCTCCTCATAGGCCGTACTCTATTATGAATGCCATTTAGACGGTCTTAAATGTAGCAAATCGACATAAACAGCTGAGTTCATGCTCGCCATCTTGACTATTTACAATTGTTAAGGATCTAACATCAGAAATTTGGTGTGTTAGTTTACCAAGAGATTTAACACGAGTGTTACGCTAACACTTGTTGGTGAAATGCAATTTTTGTTTTAACTATTGCTAAGCTCGTGTTAAGTCTTAACATCTGTTGATGAAATCGGGCATTATTATACTTGTCCGGACCACTTTGCAATTCTTCATATGGCATCAATTTCTCGTTGAACTCCCTGCTACCTTATCATGATCTAAGTTGAAGCTACGAGCATGGAGTTCACGCCCATACCACTGAAGTGAACTTCTGAAATTCTTCAGGTGTACCAACTCCAAGAAAGGCAGTCACTTTTGGCAGCTAACAAGGTTATGGTGAGCGTTTTCTGAGATGCACAGGATATTATTTTTATTGATTACTTGGAAAGGGGTAAAATTACCACTGGTGACTACTATGCAAGCTTACTGCAGCTTTTGGTGATGAGGGTGAAAAAAAGACCTCATTTGGCAAAGAAAAAATCTTGTTTCTTCATGATAGTGCTCTGGCCCATCGTTCAGTCATTGCAGTGGGAAAAATGTGCGATTTTCTTGGAGGACGAAGATTTCACAGCAACGAGAGGTCATTGATGCGGTAAACAGCTACTTTTGAGGGCCATGATAAATCGCACTACAGAGATGGTTTAATTAAATCAGAACACCCATATGACAAACGTATTAACCTTTCTGGAGATTATGTTAAGAAATAAAAAAAAACAAATTTGTTTTTTTTTATTTTTTTTATTTTTGTAAGCCCCTGTACTTACCAGCCGACCCTCGTATACACACAGCACAGTTTAACACAATTATGCCCGATTTCTCCAACAGATGTTAAAACTTAACACGAGTTTAGCAATAGTTAAAACAAAAATTGCATTTCACCAAGTGTCAAACCTCTTGTTAAACTAACAAGCCAAATTTCTCTTGTTAAGTTCTTAACAATTGTAAATAGTAAAAATGACGGGCATGATGTCAGCTGTTGATATCGATTTGCTGTATTTAAGACTGTCTAAATGACATTCGTAATAGAGTACGGCCTATGAGCAGAAATTATTTTGAGGAGCTATCAGAAGAAAATGTTCTACAGAGGTATAGACTGTCGAAACAAGTTGCTATGAAGATTACTGCGGAAGTACAAGAGAGGTTAGAGCATGCATCGAAAGGAATATGACGATCTCGCCTTTGCTTCAAGTATTAATAACTTTGCGATTTTATAATTCACTGAATGTGGATAATACACTATCCACCTCCCGTCTTGAAACATTCATGTCACTTGTCACTTCGGTCCTGCACACCTCATTTTAAATTTACGTAATACTCAGTTAGAATATGCATCGAAAGGAATGTACCGAACTCGCCTTTGCTTCAAGTATTAATAACTTTGCGATTTTATAATTTATTGAATTATGTGGATAATACACTGTCCACCTCCCGTCTTGAAACGTTCAAGTCACTTGTCCTTCGCACCTCGTTTTAAATTTACGTGTTACTGAGAACATGCATCGAAAGGAATATACCGATTTCGCCTTTGCTTCAAGTATTAATAACTTTGCGATTTTATAATTCACTGAATGTGGATAATACACTATCCACCTCCCGTCTTGAAACATTCGAGTCACTGGTCACTTCTGTCCTGCACACGTCGTTTTAAATTTACTCAATACTGAGTTAGAACATGCATCGAAAGGAATGTGCCGAACTCGCCTTTGTTTCAAGTATTAATAACTTTGCAATTTTATAAAACGTTCAAGTCACTTGTCCTTCTTCGCACCTCGTTTTAAATTTACATAATACTGACGAAGTTATTTCATGCTTGTAGTGGTGACACGTGTTTTTTATATGTAATTTACGTCCTTCAGCGTTAAGTCATATCGGGCAATGATTGAATTGGGAGCGTTTGAATTAAATTCGTTCCTAATATTTTCTTACGTGACATCTTTCTCTTTTACATTCACCGCACCCGTCCTCTTATTTGCTACGATATCCTTACACTTCGTCACCAATTCATTTAACAATTCTAACAATTCCATCAATGAGAAATTTGTGTCACGGCTTTTGTTTACGATTTTGTTTACCCGTCATTTTTTTCAGCTGTGTGCAGACGAAAATGAAAACAAAAGCGCATCGCATTACGTTCAGAAAATAATACGACTCTTCCATAGCCTTCTATAGCTTAAATATTTACAAGTCTCTTGGCGTTAACACGTGTTTGTTAACAATTTCAGAAAACAGATTGGTGAAATGCAAGAAATTTAACAGTTGTGTTAGTGCTGTGACAATTGCTACGTTACATTTGTTAACGCCTGTTTATGAAATCGGGCATTAGAGACGTAAACTGAGTTAACAAGTATAGTATTCAATTAAACTGGGTTAATGTCTATATTAATATAATAACAATGTATGTATACACGTTAATATACTTCATTATGTATAATATTCCCCCGAAATTTGTCCTGATGACGCAACGCGGCCCTGTCACTGCTCCTAAAAGAATTTATAAGGCTTTTAACTTGAAGTTCCTCAAAGAAAGCATTAGAAGCGCTAAAACGAATTTTTTCAGTGCCCATAGGATGCTCTTGAGAAACTTCAATGACCAAGATAAACCGTTTCTTTCTCTTTGTGACCCTGGAATATCTTAAGCGGTAAACGATGCCAATAAAAGTATTTTTAGTGTTGGAGAGCTGTATTCCATGCAGCGTCCGTCGTTTTTGTCTTCCACTCTGTTTTCTTGCTGACGTGAGTCTGCGTTTAACAGACGCTTGTCTATGAGCCGTGCGAAAATCGTGTAACGGCTAGACTGTTCCAAAAAAGCTGTGTAGGCTTGGAATAAATACTTGTCAGAAACGTTAAATGATTACGAACTAATGTCTTTAAATATGAGAACACACCCTAACGACATTTTAACAACAGCAGCAGAAACATCTTGAAGACAATTCATTTTTTTTTCTACAGCCTTCCTTTAAGTAGATGAAGTATTGCCAATTCGATACTGAGTTTTCACAAGAAATACATGTTTTGAGTATCTTTTAATAATTAGTAATAGTAATTAAAATGTATTTTTCGAAAGAGGCTGGTATATGTCTGTGAACAGAGTAACTCAAAAAAATTGATGTGCATTCACAAAACTTTCTCTAATAAGTGCTCGTACAAATTATTCTTTAAAATTATTAATCTAAAATAAATACTTCCCTTCGTATCTGTATTTTACTATAGGTACAGTGAGAAAAAGAGAATACATTACCCATAAACGACAATCAAAGCAAGAGTTGGTTGCTTTGTGATAGATTTCACATTCCATTTTCCTTGAATGGCTAGGATATAAAAATGAATGACTTTCTATTTGAGAAAAGTATAAAATTTATAAATAAGGAATACTTCAGAAATGATTATTTCCACACAAAAATTATTTGACATAATGTATGTTTTACTATGCAGGATGGTTTCATATGTTACCCATTTTGGGAGGCCGGTGTCACGAATGTGCTTAGGTTAATTACATCCCTCGATTTTCCTGTCTTTATCATTTCACATCATCTGATAGTCTCTTTCAGGGTAGAAAGAGCCCTTAAAAAGATACTAGTTATTTACACTAAAGTAGACAAGGGGAATAAGAATAGTAATTTTGGAAAAAGAGATTACACAAAGAGAATGGAAGACCTGTTAAAGGTTAGTAATTACCAAAAAAATGGAAACCAACCCATTAAAGTACTCCATTGAATCCTGAAATTAAACTTTTAAAAGAAAGCAAAATAATCAACACGAAAGAATTTCACAAAATTAGAGTAGATAATCCAACATTACAAAGAATATATGGGCTACCAAAAATTCACAAAACTGGAAAAGCCATCATAACTATCACTAGTAGCATAAATGCCCCCACATATAATTTGACTGAATGGTTACTAAATAAATTCAATAGCTTCCCAAAGTTTGAAAGTGCAAATTTAAAACATTCTTTAGACCTGGTAGAAAAAATCAAAGGCATAAATTTGGACAAAAATGACAGACTGGTTCCATTTGATGTCACGTCATTATTCCCAATCATACCAACAAAAAAATTACAGACACTATTAAAAAAATGGCTAACTACAATGGAAATAGAAACAGTAGAAGCAGAAGAATACATTTCATTAATATAATTATGCATTGAACAAAACTTCTTCAGCTTTAATGGAAAATACTGCAAGCAGAAATCAGGGTTATCATTGGGCAACCCACTTTCACCCTTTTTGGCAAGCTTATTTATGAGTGCATTCAAAACACAAGTTAAAAGGCCTTCCCTTGGATCTTCAAGGTTTGATATAAATATGTTGATGACATCTGTGCCATAGTTACACATAAACATTTAGATGATGCATTAACATTACTCAATCTGCAGGAGAAAAACTATCAAATTCACAATAGAAAAGGAAATCAATGGAAAACTCTCTTTCTTGGACCTAAATATCATGAGGAATGACATAAAAATAAATTTGGAATTTACAGGAAGCCAACATATTCAGAAAATTACATAAAAAATCGTAGCTATAACCCAATTATATATAAACATGCAATAATGAACAGTCTAGTCAACACGGACTAGTCAACATGCCCATGGATAAAGCACAATACTTGAAAGAACAAAAAGCCATACTCCACATAGCAGAAGAAAATGGATACAATAAAAGTGTTTAAGAAAATTAAGAAGAATTAAGAAGAAAATGAAGAAAATTAAAAAGGCTAAATAAGGAACAAACTATCATCTTGGCACCTACTATTAGATACTTAGTTTTAAAATTTCTAAATTCAAAAACAAAAGATGAAATCCCACCAATTAACAGATTTGGAATATACCAAATAAGTTGTAAGAGTTGGGAAAAATGCTACATAGGTCAAACAAAAAGAAACCTAAAAACCGGAGTCAAAGAGCACTTTAAAAACATCAGAATGAAACAAGAAGATACGTTAGCAGTAGCATTTTATTTTTTGAAGAAAAACCAAAATTCAAAATTACTAAAAGGAGTGATAAACCAAAATAAACTGACAACATGGGAGAACATATTCATATGGAAAAATAAGGACCGAGTAATAAGCTTTGAAATCCCACCAATTGATATTTTGAAAAAGAAGTTCATAGTTCTACTGCTAGAGCGAAGAGAACAGACGACAACAGATGATAGTTGGATAGAGGTTGAAAATGAATGTGACTGCCTTCGAAACTGAGTCCCTCAATAATATAAAAATGTAAGTGACAAAATGTCAAAAAATGACTACAAAGAGTTTTTTAAATTAATTTTGACATCACTGTTACTAAATTCCTCCAGTCATGCATAAACAGAAAGGTGTATTAAAATAAAAATGTACTGCTTACTAAGTATTGAATAATGAAGTCCATACATCATAAGTTTCACTTCAGAACTTCGGAGTTGAAATCCTAAACACAAATTAAGCTCAAGTCTGTTGTTCATACGTTTTTGATTTATGCTAATGCATTAATATGTCCTAGATCTTTCACTTCCTCTGTATCACATAAATCACTGTTCCCTTATACCAAATATGGAAAGCAAAAAGTGTATTGTGAGCAACACAACCTAGATCCAAATGTTTTCTACACTTTCAAACTAAATTTTCTCATATATCTCCTTTGATCACTACCACGTACAGCCTTTTGATATAGATTTAAATCTGGAATGGGTCTATCTAGTTCTGCGCCATGGCATAGTGGGCTAGGTTGTTGTCTTTGGTTCCTTGTCACAGAGTGCACCTGGTTTCCATCCCACCCTTGAGGGTTGGGCATTTTAAGTCCCAGGTATAGGACCAGTGCTCACTCAGCATTGTGAGGAGTTTGAGAAGCTACAATAGATAGCGAATCCCAGTGAAGAAAGCCAACTTTCCAGCTGGGAGTGCCATGATGCTGACCACATCTCCCCATATCGGTTAGATCTTGTTACTGTTGATATGTATACTTATTACTGCAGATATGAATTGTAATTTGATGGTTAAATTTTACTTTTAAAACTTACCATCTTTACTTCCCTTTATTTGTTAACGTTTACTAATATTTAATTCATGCAGTATGCAAATATAATTCCTTCAATGTTCATTTATTTACTGACTGTGCCTAAACAATCAGATATGACTAATTGACTACCAGTTCACAGATACTATCATGTGCTTCAAGTGGGAAGAGTTCTCGCCTGTAGCGAATCAGACGTGTTAGAGCCTTCAGGGTTGCCACCTCGTTTTAATATTTCCCTCTCGCTCTCGCACTTGAGCTAAACGTAAGGGAACACAAACTGAATTTTCCAAAGTTTTATAATAATGCAGTTGTTGAAATCACAATTACAACATGGATGTGTATATTGCCCGCATGTTTTAAGTATATAGTTTAACAGTTATTATAGTTTATGGATTACTTATTTTTCTAATCCAACGAAAATGCCAGCAGTGCATCCATATATCTGTGTATGTTACTTACGTTAAGAGATAATTCATCATTGTCATTGTCTTCATTGTCTGAGTATTTGCAAATTTATGATGATACGTTCTAAAATCCTGTCAGGTGCTATTTCTTTCCAAAATTCATCTTCTTGTAGTTTATCTGATGTCTCACGCAGTTTTCCCAGCCTTGTTGTGTTCCTTGTCAATTTCATCGTGAATAAGTCGTTCAACTTCAGTCAGTTTAAAAGTATTATTTCTGTTTGCAACATAATTTGAGCCCACATTAACTCAATTGGATTGTTCTGACACTGGTAAGTGGGAAGATGGTTTATAATACCTTGTGTCTCATTTCAATTGCAAGCTGATCCATCTGATATGCTTTCCCTGGTTTTTAAATGGAAGAATAACTGAATAATGCTGCTTTGAACTCTCTAGAGTAAATAAAGATTATGGAACCATTCATAAACAGTGATATAGTGTGACCAGACACATTCTGCTAGGCCAGTAGGCAGTGTATTGTTTCCTGTCATTCGAATTTAGCAAACACGTTGGCTTATTCAAAGTAATTCTTTTATCACGACATGTAAAACATTCACGTTTCAGTTTTGGGTAATTACAAATATACGTACACGCATACATGCCCACCAATAATGCTATTCATTACATTGCTTATGATGCAATGCATTATTATAATATAAGAGTACTTTATTTGTATTAGGAAAACTATATGAGTTAAAAATATGGGATTTTTACGGTTAGGTTAAATACATTACTCTCTACCTTCCTCGTGGATCAGTTTTTGCAAAATCTGAATCTTTGTCATAGTGCAGATAGTATTTATTAGAGATTGATTAGTTTGGCACTCGTCACACACCACTTAGGGGGAATGCCATACGACAACACCGCAGGACTCCGATTGGTTGCTCACCTAGCAGCACTCAAGGACAAACATCATCCCATTTGAAACAGATAATGGTATAGTTGACCTTGATACTGCGTTTTAACAGTTAAAAGCAATTATATGATTTACCTAAACAAATAGTATGGAGAACATAATCATTATCTTTGCAGAAAGCTCTTCTATTGCAATTTGCTGTTTTTCATCTTGTTAATAGAATGTATATTACCAGCTTTAATTATGATGATGGATTCCCTTCTGCTCCACCTTTGTCCAGAGCCACAATTATGTTGGCTTGAAATGAATACTAACACACTCTCTCTCCTCAATCTCTTTTTACTAGTTAGGTGATAATTATTCTTTATAATGATATCCAACATTTTGTGTTACAGGAAAGCAAAGGAACTGCATCTAATATTAAAAAGCCTTGAGGAAGATATGGTAACATATATGACAAAAATATTCATTTGCCAGAGTAAGATTCCAGTTCGCAAGAAACACTGTGTATCATATAGAAGCAGAATTAATGACACTTGGAAGGAGTCCAGGGATATTAGCCCTAATGAAGACGGAATAGTTATAGGTATGTTGTTTTCACTTTTCAAGAACAGACATAACATTGGTTAATACAATTTTAAGTCGAACTAATATTCAATGCTCCATTTATTGCTAGTATTTACCTAGAACGCGTTTCGTTAGGATCTTCCTAACATCACCAGCTGTTGTGAACTAATGGATGCCGGTTCAGTGAACTCCTCGGAGGTGATAGGTGCGTCTCTGTCGGTATCTTGATGAACTTGAAATTTGGGTTTTCTTCAAAGGTAGTATCGAAATTAAACAATTTACTTTCATATTTCTTTATAAAGATTTTGTCCCACGTGGTTAATGCAGCTGGATCTTGGACACTTTTTAGTAAGTGAATTTCTCGTTCTATGTCATGATTTTCCTTCCCAAAATGGTACGCTACCGCCAATTTATCTATTTCTTTATTCCTGATGTTCCTAAAGTGCTCTTTAAGCCTAATGTTCACGTTCCTTTTTGTTTTTCCAATGTAGAATTTGTCACAGTCATTGCAATTTATCCAGTACACTCCTGATTTTTTGCCTGTGGGTATCTCCTTTGTATTATGTGATTTCAAAAGGAGTTGTACACTAAATTTGTTCTGTGGGGCCAAAGTAATATTTTGTTCTTTGAAGACTTTTTGGAAAAGGTGTGTAGCTCTGGGATGATACGTAAATTTTCTGTATGAGGTTTCATTGCTAATTGGACTTTTCCAAAAAGTCTTCAAAGAACACAATATTACTTTGGCCCCACAGAACAAATTTAGTGTACAACACCTTTTGAAATCACATAATACAAAGGAGATACCCACAGGCAAAAAATCAGGAGTGTACCGGATAAATTGCAAGGACTGTGACAAATTCTACATTGGTAAAACAAAAAGGAACGTGAACATTAGGCTTAAAGAGCACTTTAGGAACATCAGGAATAAAGAAATAGATAAATTGGCGGTAGCATACCATTTTTGGATGGAAAATCATGACATAGAACGAGAAATTCACTTACTAAAAAGTGTCCAAGGTCCAGCTGCATTAACCACGTGGGAAAAAATCTTTACAAAGAAATATGAAAGTAAATTGTTTAATTTCGATACTACCTTTGAAGAAAACCCAAATTTCAAGTTCATCAAGATACCGACAGAGACGCACCTATCACCTCCGAGGAGTTCACTGAACCGGCATCCATTAGTCGACAACAGCTGATGATGTTAGGAAGATCCTAACGAAACGCGTTCTAGGTAAATACTAGCAATAAATGGAGCATTGAGTATTAGTTTCACTCAAAATTGTATTAATTTTGTGCTTCATTGTATCATAGTCCTTAAACAACGGAATAAAATTGGTTGGTTAAAACATATTGACTAATACATTTACTGCTGCTTCAATAAAATGTTGAAGCCTTAAATGTTTGAGAGAATATTTTTCCATGAAAAATGTCAACATTAATGCAGAATTTTATCATTGTAATATGTGGTAAAGAAATTTTTGTTGAACATGTTGGTGTAACATAACTACAATAAGATTATTTGGTCCTATCTTTATACTATGCAATTTAACTTTTTTCCACAATCTCACATTCTTTATGTGAGCTAAATGAAAAACGATGAAACACCATTTAACAACTCTTAATCGTGGTCAAAATTTTGTAAAATTCAATGAACAGCTCTTAATATTTAAAGACTGTTAATGTGAGCAAAAATTTCAATTCAGTTTTATATTTTAATGAGCTCTCATTTCATGTTCCTAAGTTTTTGTTCCTCTTTTATATTTCCCAGTTAAAGAAAAGGTAATGAACTCATGAGATTTTTACATATTATTTATAGAAAATGTTGGTTGGTTGCTAATGCTCATGGAGTTGGAGAATTTCCATTTTCCTTCTGGCCTCCCAATAACGTGTGACTAGTTGTGCTGTCAGTTCTTCATCTGTTTATGTCAGGGCTCTACACTGGAGCAGATGATCTCCGTCCATCAATGAGTTCGGGTCACTACATAGTGTGCAGGTCGGGGATTCAAAATTATTAATCCTGTGTAGACGAGCGGCCAAACAGTCATGGCCAGTAATCAGTCGGAAGCTGGCAACAGTACTGCTTCTTGGGTAGTCTGGGATGGGATTTTTACTTCCTTGTAGAATTTTCCATTGTTTTTTGGTACTTTTTTCTTTGCATTCTTCTTTCCAGAATAAGTTGATTCTATTGTTTATATGTAGTTTTGATGCGTGGAATGAGGTTTTTTGTTGGCAGCTTTGTTTTATTTGTATTCCTTTTTTTGCCAAGGAATCTGCTATTTCATTGCCTGTAATTCCACAGTGGGATGGAATCCACTGGAAGTGTATTTCTTTTTTAGACCTTGTAGTATTCGTAATGAACTGTAAATTTCAGGTATTCTATTTTTGTTAGGGTACAGTTAGGATAGGGATTGAAGTGCTGATTTAGAATCGCTTAAAATCACTGCTTTAGAGAAAGAGTTCACATGATTCAAGAGTTGTTTCAGCGAGGTGTTGAAATATTTTTATGTAGGGGGTTTAATGAAAGGCATTAAAGCCTTAGTACAAAATGATAAAGCAGTAACTTCTTTTCTCCTTATGAGGGGTTGAAGACTTCTTTTCTCTCTCTCTCTCTCTCTCTCTCTCTCTCTCTCTCTCTCTCTCTCTCTCTCTCTCTCTCTCCATATGAGGGTTTGAAGGTTAAAAAACTTCTCCTTGGTTGGTTCAGAGTTTGTGATGAGGTTGGAGTGCAAACCATTATACTAGAATTGCAGTAAGCTTTACTTAATGTGATAGGACATAAAGTTTTTTCTTATATATATATATATATATATATATATATATATATATATTCACTTACACAAACTTATTTAAAACTTGTATTTCACCTAGAGATATATCATGGGATATTTACAACTGTTATACGATAGGTATGCTTTTTTTCAAGTGTGCAGAAGATGCTCTTCAGGTATTCAGCAACTTTTACTGTTTATATATGAAAGAAGCTAGAAACATTGATGTGTTAAGATAATTTACTTAAGATGAGTCAGCACTAGTAACAGGAACTTCACTTATTTTACACACGGTCAACATGTTTCGGGAACTGTTTTCCCATCTTCAGAATGCGTCTAACTGGCCTGTGTTGGTCTTTCTGTTGTGGTGGTCGTCTGTCATGGCGGCATCATGTAGTAGTGAAATGTAATTCCACCAAACCCTCTCTTCAAAACATTGGTAGGGAGACTGAACATAATACAGCTGGTCAATCTCTGAAGTACACGGTGCATTTTAACATCAGGTCTCGGATTGTTGTGTAGCTTTATCAGGGCAGCTACATAATGGTGAGGCTGTTATATTCCATTTTGTGGAGGTAGGATTGAAAATGACCATGATGTAAGAACTAGGGTGGTTATGTGCCAGAAAGATAAGGACTATCTGTGAGGTATGTTGGAGATGAAATATTTGGTGTAGAAAGCATCGTTGGATCTGGTATAGATGGAATTCCAAATCCTAGTGTAGTAGTTATAGTATTTGCTCTGGGTTAAGGGAATGATTTGTAATCAAGGATAATTCTGTAATTGGCAGCAATGTTAGCTTGGCTCTTTCATTCCTGAATAGCCCTACAGGACCAATTGATCTGTGGATAGTAATTTTATTTTCATTATTGAGAGCGAGGATTTTTTTCCCTGAGTTGAACAGCCAGCAGATGGGTTGTTCTTTTATTAACTGTTGTAGGAAGTGCTGCCTTTGAATCTACATTTATGTCATATTTTGCTGTACCAGTTGTCTGTTGTTCTGTCTACTTCACAGCCATGTAATATCCAGAAATTCAGTCTGGAGGACTGTGCATTCTAAGGCTAGTTGTCTTGCACCAATGAAGATCTCTTTCAAGCCACCATTCTTACTCCATGTTTATCAGTTTTGGATACATTTACGAAGATGAGAATCTATGCATAGAGGTGTAGCTTAAAGAAAGGTCTAATTTGGATGCACTTAACAGAAATGATTCTTGATTGGTAGCTCCTATATAATCTCATTCTTCTGTTTCATACATATTGGTTTTGATTACCATGTGACATCAAATTAACATAACAGGAACGAAAAACTTGATATTGCCAAACTCTTAAGTTATATCGGCTTAAGTCATGTTAAATCAACATGAAGTAGTTCCATTTAATATGTAGTATAAGACTTTCTTGTTACATGGCATTATATTGAGTTGGATTAAGCTCATTGCAATTCTGTCTCTAGGAGGGGAGGGGAGGGGAGGGGAGTTCTGCTCAGGTAACTCAATCTGCTTATTAATTAAAACTAACTAAAATGAAGAGAAAAATTGTGTTCATGATTCTAATGGAGAGAATAAAAAAATTATTTGCACCAGAAAAATAAATAATGAACATGTTAGTAAAAATATTCTGATTACTAAGCTATAAAATTTGTGTCAATCACAAAAGTATATTTACTTTTAGCAAATGTATCTCTAAGCTGTTCTACGTCAATTTTTATTTTTCTGTGAGTGGGAATAAAATTCTGTAGATTAAAGTAGGTAATTAGCATTAACATTTGTATAAATGATTGTTCTTTTTATTTTGAATTTCCCTATTCCCTATTCCATTCTAAGTTATGTTGCTTACAGAGAACAAGACAATCACATATATTTTTTCACTTCTTAAGGTCTTCAAAGTATGGCTTGTGTGGAAAGCACAATATCATATGTTTAGCCAGAATGCAGTACTTCTCCTACCTTAAGTAAGCAACAGAGAATGTAAAACGATTGGCTCACAGTGATCCTAATGATAAGTTTGCAAGTTAAAATTATCTATCCTTGGAGCTCTGAAAAATTTTGCTACATTTTATATGGTGACTGAGGTTTTCGTTAATGATTCTTTCAATAAGGGTAATTTGATAATTCTGTTAAAAATAAAGTCAGAAAATATGTTTGTATCATAACTAACTCACCTTACTTCTCAAACTAATCTCCTTTGAGGGATATGTGCTTGGTCCAGTGATTCTCCAGCTTTTCTATCCATCAGAAAAGTAGGTTGCTTCAAACTCTGTCCCCCCAGGGGCCTACTTCGGTAGGTACGGGTTTGGCGCACCCGGGGTCCCGAGCCAACAGTCTCCCTCGTGTGGGCTCCTCTTCGTGGTTGAGGGAGACGGTCAACAGGCCCACCCACGTGTAGGCCGTGCGTGGAGATCCGTGGAGAAGGATTTTAGATTCTTGTCTAGTTTAGAGTTTAGGATTTAGTGAACGAAATTTTTAGTAGGTTTTGATTGATGTTTTTTATGTACGTGTATTTTTAATAGGTTTTGTTACACTTGTATAGTTTTTAGAAAGTTTTATATCTGGCTTTTGCCATGACTAGTTTTTTAAAGGGCGCTGATGACCGCTGTAGTTGAGCGCCCTTATATATATGTCATCACGTCATTCACACTCTGTAAAATACATGTTGATTCCAACTGTCACTTTCTCATTTGGTGTAAATTTCTTTACAGCAATTACAGTGTAAGATTAAGAAACAGGAAGAAGTCACTTGGGGTTATGTCTGGTGAATAAGATGGACGAGAAACCAATTCAAAATCCAATTCATGCACGTTTGCCATTGTTATCATGATATGTGTGATAGTGCATTATTTTCATGAAAGAGCATTTTTCTGTTTGTTAACCTCAGTGTTTTTTAGTCAATCCAAATTTCAGATGATTCAACAGTGAAGCATAATAGGGTCCAGATATTGTTCCACCTTTTTCAAAGTGATCTATGAGAATTATTCCTTGGAAATTCTAAAAAAAGCAGTGGCCATTACCATATCAGCTGACAAAATGGTCTTTGCCTCTGGTGCATTTTCAGCAGCCTTTGTCCATTGTTTTGACTGCTATTTTGACTCTTGCATAATGATGGATTCTATTTTCATCAACATTAACAAATCAGTGCAAAAAGGCTTGCAGATTGCAATTAAACTTTGCCATACATTGTATTGAAATATTGTGCCAGATGCATTTTTGTTCAACTGTGAGAAATCATGGCACTCACTTTGTACACATCTTCTTGATAGCCAACTATGCATACAGGATATTGTGCACTCACTCAGTAGAGATGACTACAGCTCAGTAATCTCACAGAGTTTTTATTTGATGGTCGTACAGTACCATATCATGGATTTTTTTTTCAGTGGTTACCTGTGTGGAACCTCAATTACAAGGCCAGAGCACACTTCATCTTGAGTGCTTGATCGACTATGTTTAAATTCATTAATATAAAAGTAAATGGTCTTCAGAGAGTATGTGAACATCCAATTCTGTTTTGATTTGTGTGGTCATTAAAACGTTCAAATAACTGCATTAAACTCAATTTTCTTTGTTTTCAATTGCAGTGGACACATTAACCCTGCAGCGCTCGCGTGGCATTTTGAGACATAGAAGCTCGCGCGGCGTCTGAGAGACGCCATTCAATTTTTTCATTATTTAGCTACATTTATGTAGCCTGAACAGTACATTTTTACTATAGGGGGTAATCATGTTTTTTTTTAAAATTCCTAAACATATTTTGCATATATTTCTCAATTAATAAGATGTGTATTAAAGCAACTTTAATTACAATTACATTTAAGTGTACTTATTTTGGATAAATTCAACATAAACATAGTTGATTTAAATGAAATTAACAATTAAACAATGTTGTTGCGTATTTTAACCATTTTTGATTATTCACAAATGTTAGTGTCCTAAGATTGTGCATAAAAACTTGTATCACCAGTTTCTAGTCTTTTCTAACACAATATTATGCTCAACGTCAAACCTTTATGAATGTTCTACAGCTTATTTTCCACAATGCTTCTGTATTCACACTATGTACAGTCTGAACAGATTTGCTGGGCGTGTTCGAGACAAATATACTGTCCACAAGACCTGCATGTATATCTTGTGGCTCTGTTTTTCAAACGACCACATTTGTAACACCTTTTTCTCTTCGCACTCGTTTCACCTTCTTTTGTCATCTGTGTTTCGTCTGTGTTAGTATATAGGTTAGAAATGTCCCGTTTGAGGGCTACTGGTAGGGAAGAACATTGTGAGCAAACCCTCAGGTAGTCATCTGCAAGATCACGAGTCAAATTTTTCAGAAAGCGACTGCGTTTCTTCACATCACTTTTATTGTTACTCTGGAAAATAATTTGACAATTTATGCCTGCTACATTCAGCATGCTGAAAAACACCACCATTGGCCACCTGTTTGTCTTCCTGGACACATTATATGTGCTACACAGCTAATCTACAGTGTCAACACCTGATTTTGTTGTGTTGTAGAAAGTTATTATTTCTGGCTTTCTTTTTTCTCCAGTTGTAATATCAATAGCAGTGTCATGGTGCATTGTAGAGAGGGCCAATACAACTTTATTCCGTTTGGGTACATATGAAACTAATGTGGAATTCTTCTGGAAGCCAAACAAAGATGAGCCTACCTCTCGGGATTTTGCTGTGACAAATTCAGGGGGAATTTGTGGTTTGTTTTTCCTTACAGTTCCAACAATAGTAATGTTGCGTTCATACAGATAATTTGCAATTTCGATACTTGTAAACCAATTGTCTATAGTGAGGTTCCTTCCTGTACCTGAAATAACTGAGGTTAGACGTTTCACTACATCACTAGCACTGTTACTTATTTTAAATGGTCCTTCTGGCTGTTTTCCAGGATATATTTCAAGATTTACTGTGTAATACATTCGAGCATCCACCAAGGTATATATTTTTATGCCGTACTTGCTTGGTTTGCTCAGAATGTATTGTCTGAACTGACAATTTCCCCTAAAACCTTCTAATTTTTCATCTAATGTGCAGTATTCCCCAATTGAATATGCATTCTGGCAGTTTTGCACAAATGAAGTGAAAATGGCTCGAACTGGAGCCAGATTGTCAAGTTTTTTCCTCTCCATTCTTGTATCCCTGTCGTCAAACCTGAGGCAGTAGAGAAGAAATCTAAAACGTGTTTCAGACATTATCAGTCTGCAGAATTCTATACCCATCTTATCTTTTGTGCATATATCCTTTGTGTGAGTGTGGTTATCTTTTCTAGCAGCACACAGGTATAGTATTCCAAATATAGCCTTTATTTCAAGCATATCTGTAGATCTTGCATCTCTCTCCCTACTATAATTAGTTTGGACCTCCTCAATTTTTTTATTTGTGCATGTCACTATGTTAGATGTCATATTGTCATCAAAAAATATCTCCCAACATTCTTTTGTCGATTTTGCTTGTTTCGCACACGCTTTCACACCAGGCAAATGTGTAACAATGTTCTGCCGCCGAGTACGAACATTTTTTGGCAGATTAGCTTTATTCCATTTACAAACTTTATTTCGCCCTAAGAAATATTTCTCACTCTCACTGTAATTGTTACTATCATCTGCTTCTTGTTCTGTGTCTGAAGATTCACTTCTTTGCTCCACAATATCTTCCTCGGCATCGCTATTCGAATCAAGTTCAAAATCATCATCTACTTCTTCTAACAAACTTCGCACAATCTTCCAATCATCTGGATCAGAAGGATTGTATTTCCTCTGTTTTCCACTCATTGCAAACCTAAAAATATTAAAACCATTCCCATCAGGAAAAAAAATTGATACTGACAGCTTCTGATCACGACTTTCCGCAACAAATATGTTTTAAACCGGTATCTTACCTTGCAACAGTAAAGCTCGCGTGGTGTCTGACAGACGCCGTTTACACATTCACAACTATAACTTCACTCCACCCTTGTTAGGCGAAAACTGGTGGGTTGTCGCTTAGATATATTGGTTAAGAGCTGCTAAGCGAAAGGTAGATGGCAGCTCAGCACAATGATTGTCAAGAAAGATGGCGGCGGTTGGCATAATGACGCGAAACAGCAAACTACAAATATCTGCAAAAAATGATAAAAGTGAAACTAGAAGGGCATCGGGTGATAAATTAATATCCAATAGAAGTCAAATAAGTAGTGGTAGTAAAGGTAACAAAGGGGAGAAAGCGAACACGGAAAACTTAAAGGTGGATGATTTGCATGTGACGCTAAACGAGGGATCAACATTGAAGCAGTCTAACAAACGAATTACATCAGATACATGCAATAACGTAATTGCAGGAGTTACAAATTCTGAATTAGTGTCTAATTCAAGTGAGGCAATTGGCGGAAAGAACGTCGATGAGGATGAAATTTCTGGATTGCAAATTATAAATGCAACTCGGGACGCCGAAATAATAGCGTCTCTACACGTGGTAATAAATATGCTAAACAGAGATTTGCAAAACAGTCAAAGAGAAATATGTGCATTAAAAAAGGAAAATGCAGAATTTAAACGAGAAAATGATGAACTAAAGAAGAAGCTAAATGAAGATGCATCATATTCAACTGTAACGAAAAAAAGGAGAGCCGCAACTGAAACGAAGCATAACCTCAACCGAAAAAGTGGAAATATGAATAAGCATGAGGTTTTGGAAATAGAAGAGGAGAAAAACATAATGAAAAGTGAAGTGATAAGTGCCAATCAGTGTAATTCAAAAGATAGTGTAAGTGCTAGTAAAAAAAGAGTTCTAGTAATTGGTGATTCATTATTGAAATTTGCTGGTGAAGCATGTAGGGATGAAGGTTATGAAGTAAGATGTTTTCCAGGCATAAAGTTAGAGGAACTTCAACACAAAGTGAGTGAACTGAACTTGGAGAAACATAATCCTGAGGTGGTACTAATCCACGCTGGTACAAATAACATTAGACGGGGAGTGAGCGCTGAAGAAATAATGGGGGAAACAATGGACTTGATAAACTGCATCAGATGCATAGTGCCTGAAACTAAAATAGTAGTAAGTGGGGTATTAAGAAGGCGTGATGTAGGCTTAGGAAGAATCAGAAGAATAAATGAAAACTTGGACTGGTTGTGCAGAACAAAACAGTGCTTAATGGTAGATGGTAATTTTTGGGTAAGCAATTATGATTTTGGTATAGATGGAGTCCATCTAAATAGAAGGGGATCCTCAGTATTTGGCAATTTATTGTGTAATGTAGTTTCATCGGTGTTGAAGGGAAACTAAATGGCAAGGAGGTGGATGCTAATAGTTACTTAAACCCAGGAAGGGCTCATAAGCCACCAGTTGAAACATGCATGATAAAGAATATAAATTTGGGGGTGAGTAATATTTGTAACAATATAGGCACAAATCTACGTTTAATACATCAAAATGTACAATATGCTTCAAATAAATTAGTGGAAATAGAAGGTATATTAAATGAATGTAAACCTGATGTTTTGATACTGACAGAACATGGTCTTAATGAAATGCAGATTAAATATTACAACATAGAAAATTACAAATTAGTTACTAGTTATTGCAGACAATATCATAAAGGTGGGGGTGTTGCTATTTATGTAAAGAATGGGATACATTTTACTATATATGATTGGGATATATGTCATGAACTGGAAATGACCTTTGAAGTAGCAATAGCAAAGATACAAACAAAATTTGAAAATTATATAATCATTGGTCTATATAGATCCCCATGTTCCAAAGTAGATGACTTTTTGAACAATCTTGAGGATCTTTTAAATAAATTACATAATAAGAACAAAAATATAATAATTATGGGTGATCTGAATATAAATTCTCTTTCAAATACTAGTGATTACAAAAAATTATGCGACCTTCTCAATAGTTTCAATTTATATAACACTATTAATGGACCAACCAGAATCACACCAAACACATCTTCTGCTATTGATCATGTGATAACCAATTTAGAATGTGGTAAATATGCTGTAACGGTAGAGGAATTCTGTATATCAGATCACTGTGCGCAGATTTTGGATATATTAAACAATGATAAAATTCTTGAACAATATAAGTATAAAACTATACGACAGACAACAATAAATCATTTAAATCTGATGTATGAAAGCTTAATGCAAGAAAATTGGGAAATAGTTTATAAAACACAAGACAGTAATTTAAAATGGGAACACTTCTTTAAAATATTAACAAGACACTTTAATAAGCACTGCCCCATTAAAAAAATTAAGGTCACAAATAAGGGACATCAACATATAAAAATACCAGTGCAATTAAAAGAATTAAGAAAAAAAATGAAAGATTACTATACCTTATTTAAGTATACAAACTTAGAGCTATTTAAATGTAAATACAAAAATCTAAAAAAACAATATTCATTAGCTCTAAATAGCTTAAAGAGACAGCAATATGGTAACAAAATAATAGAATCAAATAATAAAGCTAAGACAATTTGGGGGATAGTAAAAGGAAATGATACAAGCAAAAATAAGCAAGAAAACATAAAAATAGTTGAAAACGGTCAAACTATAAACGAGCCACACGCAATATGTCAGTATTTTAATAAATATTTTATTCATACAACAAGGGGAGAACAGTACATGATAGACAACATTCCTTACGAAATGCCAGAATGTGCAAACACTATATATCTGGAGGAAACTACAGCAAATGAAGTTGAAAAAATAATAAATAAATTAAAAAGTAAGGTGTCAGCAGGTTGGGATGGAATATCACCTAAAATATTAAAGCACTGTAAAAATGCATTGATCACTATTCTAGTACACCTTATAAATGCTTCGTTAAATAGTGAAAGTTTTCCAAATTCTTTAAAAACCAGTATAGTTAGACCAATTTTTAAAAAAGGGGATAAAACACAAATAGTTAATTATAGGCCAATAACTCTAATTTCTGTTTTCGCAAAAGTATTTGAAACCATATTAAGCTCCAGACTGATAGGTTTCCTAAATAAATATAATTTGCTTAGCTCTTCTCAGCATGGCTTTAGACACAATTTATCCACTACCACTGCAATAGCTGAACTCTATCATGAAATACTGGAAGGACTCGATAAGGATAATAAAGCTGTGGGAGTTTTCTTGGATTTATCCAAGGCTTTCGATAGTGTAGTTCATGACAAATTACTGAATAAGATACAAAAATATGGCATTAGAGGAAAATTTTTAAATGTCATTGAATCTTATCTGTCAAATCGTAAACAATGCACAGAAATATATTATCAAGAGCAATGCATGACAAAAGTTACAAGGTCTAACTACGAATTAGTAAGGATTGGTGTGCCTCAAGGATCTGTACTCGGGCCACTCCTGTTTTTATTACATGTAAATGATCTTCCTAAATCCTCAGAATACAAAATAATATCATACGCAGATGACACATCAGTTATTTTTACAAATAAAAATATAAACGGTTTGGAGAATTTAATAACTAAAAAAACACAGGATATATATGATTACTTACAAACTAATAACTTAAAGGTAAATATACAAAAGACTAATATGATCAGGTTCCAGCATCAAAACAACAGGTCTAGTCAAAAACTAAATGTAAAAATACATGATGAAACCATTGAACAAATAGAGAAAATAAAATTTTTAGGAGTAATTATAGATGAAAACATGTCTTTCAAACATCACATTGATCATGTAAGTAATAAAATTAGTTCTTATTTATATCTTTTAAGACGCCTAAAAGAGTTCCTAGATATAGAGCATTTAAAGTCAGTTTATTATGGATTAATTTACACACATTTACAATATGGGATTGAAATCTGGGGTAGCACATGTAAGGTAAACATTAACAGGTTATTAATAATACAAAAAAAGTGTATAAGATGTATTTATAATCTAAACAACAGAGAATCCTGTAGACAAACCTTTATAGAAGCCAATATATTAACTGTTATATCGTTATTTGTATATAAAGTAATCATGTTTGTAGTAAGTAAATCACACTCTGTATATATTAAAGACAGTCATATGTATAATACTAGATTGCTAAATAATTACTATAGAGATAATATTAGTAAACGAGCCACAGAAAAGGATCCCCTTACTATGGGCAGAATACTTTATAACAGGTTACCAAGTGATATTAAAGCTCTAAGAGGCAATAAATTTCAAAAAAGACTAAAAATGTACCTAATACAGAAGTGCCTATATAGTATTGATGAAATGTAAATATTTTATGATTCTTGACGATGCTTGAAACTTGTATGAGTCTATAAGCCAATTGAAATTGAAATGACCTCATCGGTATTGAAGAGATGGCGAAATGATTCTAGGTTGGCGTCTGTGAGACGCCACACGAGCACTGCAGGGTTAATCAATTCAGACAGCTTCAACAATGAACTTTAATTTGTACGCTGTAGAAATTCTTTATAAAATTCTTTGAATGATCAATCTTACCAACCGTGAAGCTGCAACAAAAATGTTTCATTCTTTCATGAAAATTTACCACACTTATCAAACTACCTCTTATGTGTTGTTTTATAGGAATCCTGAAAATTCCAACATTTATTGGCAGATCAGTGGCAACACTTAGTGGAATTTTGACGTACAGTATTGAGGATGAATCACAAGGTAAGCAAAAAAACAAAATTATTAAATATAAACTTTGAATTAAAGTTATGTGTGTTTGGAGGAATTTAGTAACAGTGACATCAAAATTAATCATAAAAACTATTTGTAGTCAGTCGGTTTATTGACAAGTGTCAATAAACCGACTATGAACAGCTTTTACGATTTGAATCAAAGAGTGAATCTTGACACATCTTTTTTTTTTTTTTTTTTTTTTTTTGCAGACTTCCATTGCTCCTTCCCTTGTATTCAACTCACTGTGCAAGATTTTGTGAAGAGACAACAGAGTCCTTTTACCTCAAGTGTAACAGGTACAAATGATTTATTATACTTATCTACATTATAAGTAATTGACAATTCATTATGCCAGTGAAAGGAAAACAAAAAATTCATTTTTGCTTTTTGCACTACTTACTCGTTATAGTGCGAGTACTATAGTAGTATAGTAACTAGAAGAATTATTGTGTTTCACTCAAATATTCTACTGAGATTTCAAAGAAATAGGATTTTGAGAGCCCCTAAACCAAAACTACAGTAATTAAAAATCAACAATAGTGTTATCACTAAATGAAAAGTAACTTTAATGTCTTATGTGCAAGGGATCATTGTTTTGGCTGTTTGGGTGGTACACCAGATGAAACAAACAGTTGCTTTAAGAATCTATACCCATTGCTAGTTCAATGGCTGAGGAGGCATCCATGGAGGAGGAAATAAGCATGCACAGAGCACTGAAGAAGAGAAAGGAGCAACAGACTTGTGTGCCCAAAGTTATTCGAGTACAAATCACAATGACAGACATGTATTGAAAAGGTGGTTGGTTGCCAGTGAAAGTGATTGCTGTTACCCGATAAAAATGGACACATGGGAATAGTATATCCATCATCGTTGAACACCTACAGACCATGTATGGTGAAGAGATCATGTTTTAGTTAATGGTTGATTACTGGTGCTGCATGTTCAGTGAAGGAAGGCAGAGTTTGGAGGATGAAGATCAAGGTGGGTATCCCATCACATCCATGAATGACAAAAATATTACTAGATTACAGGACCTAGGATTCGCAGACAGGCACATAATGGTGTCCATTGATATGTTGGATTCCCAAAAAGTGTCTGTAAGATGGTTGCAGAGAAAGCTGACTCTGGATAACAAGAATGCAAGAATGGAAATAAGCCTTGATCAGTTGATGCAGTATGCATGAAAGGGTAATGAGTTCCTGTTCAGAATTTTACATGTGATGAGACATGTGTGCATCACTTTACCCAAGGAACCAAGATCATCTTAATAATGTGAAAGCATCCCAGTTCATCAGTGAGGAAAATACTTCAATGTCATCATCCACAGGAAGGTTATAGCCACAGTGTTCTGGGTTACAATAGGTGTGATTCTTCTTGATTTCCTCCAGCAAGAGACCATCAATGACCAAGCTTCTGCAAGCAGTACACCATCTGATTTGGTGAAGGTGTACTGTAACACCTTCACCAAATTCAGGTCTGCAATTCAATGAAAGAGACCTGGCCTCTTGAGTGAAGCTGTTGTGCTCTTTGACAACACAAAACCAAACAGAGCAAGGCACATACAAGATCAAATTCATCGGTGGAGATGGGAGAGATTGGATCACCTGACCTACAACTCCAATCTTGCCCAATTGTACTTTCAGCTGTTCTATGCATTGAAAGCTACATTTTTGTGACATTGCTTCCAAAACAGTACTGATGTGTAGCAGGCTGTGTGACAGTTCCTTGCATGACAGGGCACCAGGTTTACCAGAGCAATTTCTTCAAACTGGTTGAACTCTATAACGAATGTCTCAATGTTAATGGTGACTATGTCAAAAAATAGAGCAAAGGGTGTAGTTCATGATGCTATGTTGTATTTAAAAATGATAAAAGGTACTTTTGGAACATCACTTGTACACATACATATACAGAATTTCTCATATACAATAATGACAATAACAATAATTCATTAGTACTGGATTATGAAAAATAATGACCAATATAATTGACAACTATAAAATAAAAGCCCCAGCTGTTAGCAAAATGTCACATCAATTTATTATTAGTGCGTACTAGCTCAACTAAATAATTGGTCATTGCACGTGTGAAACGTAGATGGTTTTATGAATGTAATTATTTCATCCAGGTTTTTGTGTAATATGGTTTTAAAAGTATGATTTGCAATATTGAAAATAATATTTATTTCCAGATGCAGATTATCTATCTGTATATACTACAAGTTTTAAAGTAACTTTGAAGCTGAAATTTATGGATAAACTTCAGCATCCTTTACAAACGCTGCTGGTAGATCATTTAAAATTCATTGAGCAGTCATCTTTTAGCTGCCTTTTCCACAAGGGAACAAATTTTGAGGAACTTGCAGGCATTATGTTACACGTTGAAGAAGCTTCACCTCAGGAACAAACTTTGATGGTAAATGCAAGGTAAGTCCAGGATATCGGTGAACAGATATATCTGCCCTGATTACTAGCTTTTGTTACATGTTCAGAAATATTCAACATTACTGCCTGTGGAGGTATGGGATATTTACATGTCATGTAACCTCTAGATGTTGAAAAGTAACTTCACACAATGGTAAGAAAGAAACAGTTTATTTTGTTTATCACACAATATTTGTTTGGAGTGGAGATTCAACCCAATTATTTTAATTTCACTTTTTTCTTGTGTCCTATTGATCTATGTACATGATACAGTATAACACTTAGCAAGTTGAAGTTCTTCTAGTATCAAACAATCCCTTATTTAGGCGGTTCTTAAATAGGGTATCAGAGCACACTCTAGATTTTCAAAAATGAAGTAAATTGAGAATTGATCTGGTGCTCAACAGACAGTTGATGGTGTGAACTCTTGCGCAAAGTATGTGATCTGCAAACTAAACAGGTTAGTAAAGCTGTTAAGAGTGTTCAAGTTGACTCCACCTTTCATTAAGTGTTTTCTATAAATTACTTCACTGTTCAATAAACTACAGTAAAAACTATTGACTGAACTTTACTTATCTTTAATATTGTGACTTTATGAGTTCATAAAATTAAAAGTCCAGTTGCAGAAATTCCAAAATGCTCTTTATTTCCATAGAAACACAGTTTCTATGGCAGCAGAAACAGAATGATATAACATACACAAATACAATCGTCAAAGTCGTCGACCACAAACAAAAGAGTTCACTTTCAAAACACAGCTATACGCACAGGAATCAAGTTTAATTACGATTAAAGTATAAACTTGAAAGAAGCGTAGGGACAGTGAAGCACAAACTAGTACAAAATTGAATCGAGAATATATTGACACATTGCTTCACTCACACTGTTTATTCACAGGACATGTTTCAAGAGCTCTTGCTCCTATCCTCAGCTGATACTCGACTAGTGCAAGTTGTAGTGGTTTCTTCTTTCTCCGTATTGTCAATAGATGGCGTGATGTACTTGTGAAAGATGTCCGGTGGTGGAGTTTCAAAATTCATGACTCTATGACAATTTTTGTTAATGAAGATTTTTTCCCATACGGAAAGGTCTATGGGGTGATTAACGTATTTTATTAGAGATGTTTCCAAATTGATGTCATGTCTAGTATTCAAATTCTTCATTTTTTGAATACTCCTTTACTCCATGTACTCTATATCTCATTATTCTCTACCTGCTTATATCCATCTCTCTTTATTTTCCGTTTGCTTTTTCTACTGTTTTCTTACCGTTTTTCTTACCTGTTACTATATTTACTTGCTAATTGTTTAGTACCTTGATCTTTTCCTTCTTCCTCTTTTCACAGCAAGAAAGAATGTAACTCTTATATTGTTTTCTAAACTTTAAGTGTGAATGCTGTAATTACAAATTTGTGTGAAACAAAGAAGACTAAGGGGTAGTTTACCAGATGGTATGCCAGTCCTTCGTAATATTTATTATTTATTTGTCAATAGACTGGAAAGCAGTTTCTGACATTGCCAATTACAATCTAAAAGTTTACTATTATAGGATATAGAGCAAAATATAAACAGTTTAAAAACATATTTACAGATCATCAACTTTGTACAAACATTTATCCATTAAAAAGTATTTTAATTTGTTTTGAAATTGCTTCGTACCATTTAATGCTTTAATTGATGTTGGCAGTCTATTAAATAAAATCTGTCCCATTATAAAAACATCTCTATCAGTAGATCGTTTAGAAGTACAGTCTCTAAAATAGTCATTGTTGCGTCTGGTATTATATGGTTTTATACATGATCTTTAAACATTAATTGCATAAATATTTGGAAAGGCACTTCTGCAGTAATAATCCCAGTGAATCACTCAGTGAAAACTACACTATTTTTAGTATATAACCTAGAACATGTTTCAAAGTCATCATTAGCTAAGAGCCACTGAGGCAGTTTCTAGTTTCGATGTTGGTTGCTACCAACTGGGTATATTTGAACATAACATCATTGTCATTTGGGAGGCTAAAATTTAAAAGGTGATTCTTGTTGTTTTGTATCTAAAGTGTTTTTTCCATATCCTCAATTCTTTAGTCTTCTGAACCACCATTATCAATTTTGCCTGTTTTTGGATGTCATCATTTGCTCCAGAAATGGTATTCGATCTCAGTTCTTCAACTTCCCAGTATTTTGTTAAGCCTTTGGGCAATATTCTCTTTTGTTTTCCATTTTCAATTTAATTGGTAGACACTGCAGCTAATTTGACAAGTGTCTTAAAACTTGAATAGAGTCAGGCTGAAAAATTCAATGCCATAGCCGGGATTTGAACCACAGAGTTCCCAGTCACCTTTTGGTCGCTCTTAACCATTGAATTACCATGGTAACTCATTGGTTGAGAAACATGCCAGCATTGCATTAAATACTCCAAATGAATTGTATTTTTCCCCTTTAAACCACTAAGGGGTCCTGCACCGTGGCATAGCGGGCTAAGGCAGCTGCCTTGGTCCCTGGCCACGGAAAGCGGTCCGGGTTCAATCCAGCCCATAGGGTGCAGATTTTAGGTCCCAGGTATAGGTGCCCACTCAGCATTCTGAGAAAAGTGAGGAGCTTATGCTAGGTAAGCGGCCCTGGTCATGAAAACCAACATTGTGGCTGGGGAATGCCGAGATGCTGGCCACATCTCCTCCCCATATCGGTTGGATGATCGCCCACCTCTGCCGTGCGTAAGTGGGCTTGAGGCCGGCAGTTGGGTTGGTAGGCCTTGGCTCTCTTAGGGTTGTCGTGCCAGTGGTTATCTTTTAAACCACTAGGGGTTCTCATATACAATGAGATACATACCATTTGTGGTGACTTACTATTCTATAAGTACTTAAATCCTGGCTTCATAGTTTAACCACCATTAGGTTAATTGATGGAAATTAATCATTCGTATTAATTTTGAATATTCACGTACGCTGCATTTGCTGTTAGATGTATTACATAATGTCATAGTTTGTGTCAGTTTGGTGTGGGTTCTTTTTCGGTTCGTTGTCCTTTTGTGTGCTTGGTTAGGGATGGAGTATGAAAGGTTTGACTGTGAGATGGAAAGGTTGGTGTTTTGCCTAATTGTCGGTGAGCTGGGATCTCTTTCTCAGGGTTCGGTTATGAAAAGTCGTGTTGACCGTCTCTCAATTCCTTTATTTTTCTTTAACCTAGCTCTCGTAACTCTCTTGCTAACACTTGTGTCGTCTTCCTAATTTTCCTTTCCCCTTTACGATGTTTTTACGTTGCTTTGCGAACTCCCTTTAATTCCCTATATTTGCACTATCTTCAAGACCATAACTCTAAGTCGGACTGCGACATCGGATGCTACTTTTATCACAATAACACGTCTTCTCCCCGTCGTATTCAGTACCAGAGTGACGCTCTCTCCCCCCTCGTATTTTCAGCTTCTATTCTAGCTTTTCTCGCCTATCACCGCCCATTTTCTATTCCTTTACTATTTTACGCCTATCACGTGGTTTACTCTACATTTTATTGGCAGGGTTTATTTCTTTAATTTTCTCTTATTGGTCTCCTCCGTCTGTCTTTCCTATGCGGCAGTAATATTCTCCACCCCTCTGAGTTGTATGACCTCTCAGCGTCATAACAGTATTCTATCATGCTTGACTGAATTTCCCTTAAGCTTCGCATACCTTACTGGCGTCTTAATGTCGGGGTAACCTTCCAGGGCTTTTTGTTCTATTGTTCTGTTTCCTGCCTTGTGTATGTGCTCAGAAGCAACTCCTGTCCGATTTTTCCTTCATTTATACTATATTGCTATTTCGAATATTCTTTTTAACCTTATTTCTTATATCATTTATTCCCTTTTTATTCCCATTATGCTTATTTATGATCTCTACTGTTGTATTAATTTCTAGTTATCTTTTCCCTCTTGGAACCTGAGGTTTCTGCTTCAAGTTCCTGTATCTGTTAGGTATCTGTCCTTCCTATATCTGTTAGGTATAGACAAAGAGTTTTGTGATGTAGTTCTATGGATTACTTTTATAATGTGCATAATGTTTTTTCTATATTCATGGATATATTCATCAGTCTGATGGCCAGGCTATTAAAATTTGCAACTTTATGTGGCTCAGGATGTATTCAGGTATTTGTATTTTTTCTGAAAATCCCATATTATATTTTGTTGGCTTTTACCAAATTGGCTGCAGTGATGGTCAGTTAAGTTAAACAGAGAAAACAAAAAGCAATATGAACCTGAGTTTTAAAGAACACCTGAGGAAGATAAAATATAAGGAGGAAATAAATCTGTGCTTGCATGTAATTTTTGAAAAATGAATCATGGCTTACCAAAAAAGAGGAAAGTAATAAATGCAATGCAGAGCCTGATAGAATGCACTATGAGGAAAAATCATGATTTAAAAGAACAAGAATTTTCTATGAAAGTTTAGCCTTTATCTATTATGATGATCTCCAAATACATCTACCCCAGCAGCAATATCTATGTTGAAGCCAGGAATCACAACAGTGTCTCTTAGCAGATAACGGAGTCAACAGGCTTTCTTCTCTCTGGTGAAGAGAGAATTCTTTATCAATTTATTGATGGCGGGATTTCAAAGTTCATTACTTGATACTTAATCACCAGTCTTAATAATTCTGATAGCAATGATTATTATGGTTTTAGTAATAATCTGTTGAAGAAAATGTTGTTTTTTATAATTGATCCACTTGTGGCTATAAACCAATGCTTACATCAAGGTAGCTTTCCTGATATACTTAAGATTTCAAAAACAATACCAATTTTTAAGAAAGGTGAAAAGCATGTTCTCTCTAACTATATACCTATCTCCTTTTTGCCTGTTTTTTCAAAAGGTTTTGAATTGGTAGTTGTGAATCATTTGTCTCTTTATTTTGAAAGCCATGGGTTAATTCACGAAAACCAGTTTGGGTTTAGAAAAGAAAGATCGACAATTCAAGCTGTCTCTCAATTAATATCTTGGATTTTTGAATCTCTGGAAGCCAAACAGAAACCTTCTTCTTCTTTATATGATTTGTCTAGGGCTTTTGACTGTTTGCCCCATAAAATTCTTTAAAAAAAAAAAAAAAAAAAAAAAAAAAAAAAAAAAAAACTAGCCTATTATGTTTGCGGAAAATAAAATGCACTTATAGCTTCCTATCTCATCAACCGAAAGCAAATTGTAGAAGTGAATGGCAGGCGTTCATCACCAAAATATGTAACACATGGTGTCCCTCAAGGATCAGTTCTGGGACCTTTTTTATCTATTTTAGCAGTAAATGACTTGCCTTATTGGTTAAATAAGAATGTAATTTTATATGCAGACGAATCTACTGTTTTTTATTCTGGTGTGGATGATAAAGAAGATATAACAAAAACTCTGAAGGAATGGTTCATTGCTAATGGTTTAAGTCTTAACTTGTACAAGATACAACATATCGAATTCGATCTAAGAAGGGCTAATGATAACAAGGCTGTTAAACTTCTAGGAATTTACATTGATAGTAGTATAACCAGGAAATGTCATACTACAACTTTGTGTAGGAAACTTTCCAGAATAATATATCTACTAAGAACATTGAAACAGAATGTATCCAAATCAGTTTTAATGAATGCATATTATGGACATTTGCAAAGTTTGCTTAGTTATGGTGTAATTTTATGGGGCAACAGTAGTTGAGCCAAGGATGTATTTTTATTGCAAAAGAAAGCCATTCATATTATAGCTATTATACCTTCAAGAGATACATGTAGAAATTGTTTTAAAGAGCTTTCCATAATGACCCTTCCTTCAATGTATATTTTTCGTTGTATTCCCTATGTCCATGAACATTTTAATGTATTCACTTCACATAATGATGTACATAGCCACAATACAATAGCACGCAGTAATTTATTAATACCATCATGCAGACTAAGTGAATCATTGAATAATCATCCCTGTATTAGTTTGAAACTTTACAATACTTTTCCAAATTCTATTAAAAACTGTGTTAATTTTAAAAGTAATCTTAAGAAATTCTTAGTTGACAACTGTTTTTATGACTTAAAAGAATATTTTGATTTATAATTGTTACAGGTTATTTACTACAATGATGCATGTATATACTGTATGACAAAGCCTATTACAAATTGTCCAAATTCAATGGCAAATAAAATTCTATCTATCTATATCTAATTTTTCATATTAATATGTTCTCCCTTGTTGTCAGTTTGGTTTGGCTTATCATCCATTTTCGTAATTTTGGATTTGGGTCAATGTCATGGTTTCTGTTCCAAAATTGAAATACAACTGCTGACTTATCTTCCTGCTTCAACACCAATACAAACACCAAGTAGTTGTAGTTAATTTACACTGGATTAAAGTTTATCAATGAGACATTTTTTCAGAAGAGTTTTAAACTATTATCTACTCTGTGATGGATTAATATTCAAAGGAAGCGTATTATACATGATCAAAAAAGCATATTTTTTGTTTTGTTTTTTACAGAGATAAACATCAGCTTTATATCCTTGTGCACTGTATGTATACAGAACTGACTGCATCATTTATGACTGTACAAGTTGAAGAAACATCATTGGTGGATAATGAACTGGAGGACACTGCCAGAAGTTTATTGATCAAAGAATTTGATTTGGTAATCAAAATATTATCAAAGGTAGAAAAACAACGATCTAAGTTCCTGAAGGTACCAAAAGAGAAATATGTTTTACTGCAAGATCAACTTTCAGAATTAGAAATGAGGACTGACATGGCTTTCAGTGAGTTTTTAAAGTGATTTTATTTTTTTTTTTTTAAATACTATTGCAGTTCATTAATTTTGCTATAGAAAAAAGTGAAATGAATATTTATTTTCATCATTTCAATATACATACAAACATATGCATATGTCCGTACTTAGAATGTTGCAGTTAATTTAGATATTGCAGAAAATCATTGCATAACAACAGTGGAAATAAATTGGCATTTTTTCCTCCCTGCTGTAGTAATGAATCCATGATTTTGCATGTACAATGACTGCATAATTTCACAATAAACCAATGACATCCATATTTTTATCCTACCTTTTTACTCTTTTGTGTTCTGTGCTCAAAAAACACATGGAATTGGTAATGGATTAGCTTCAAAAATCTGTTTCTGCATGACCAGTTAAAGAAATTAGTCTTGAAGTTCATAAGTTAGGAGATGTTATCCTTTTTTTACTGATAACACAATTTGCTAAAGAGGTGTTGGATTGCCTAGATCAGCAATCTAGGCAATCAGCAATCTTTAGACCTAGAAACATAAAAAGAGAGAGAAAAAAAAAAGCTTCTGGTCCCGGAATGTGTACTTCTTGGAACTAGTGGAACCCATTCAGTTTGTGTTTGTGCTCATCACGAAAATGTCAAATTAATGCTTGATGGTATCAGTATTTATCATCTCACTGCAAATTCAAATCACATTTTAACCAATTATAAGGACTGCTTGACACACATCGTCTGCAACCCCCCATCATCTAACTGTTTTTAAAGACATGTAAAGCTTGTCCAGGAACTGAAAATATAACAAATCATTTACAACAACTGCTTGATGAACAAGATACTCATGAGATTACCTACAGACAGTAGGTGACTGTGGATCGCACAAATTTAGAAACCTTGATATCGCCCGTAGAGGATTTTCTATGCAAATTATCAACAAAACTCAGCAATTTACTTCCACATACATTCATAGCTCAGCAGCAGAATTTATTTTTGTGGGAGCGTAAAGAAAATCTGGTACTAGGCGAATGCATAGTGATAGCTGATTACTCGGAAAATTATGCTTTTGTTATTCAGGATTCCGTTCAGGGGGTACACTGGAACAATAGTCAGGCCACAATTCATCCTTTTGTGGTCTACTATAAAGACAATAGTGACATAAATTTTTTTAACTTTGTTACTATTTCTGAATGCTTAAAACACAACACCAGAGCTGTCCACCTTTTCCTAACAAAACTGTTACTGTTTCTGAAACAGAAAAGAGTACTGCGTAAAGTAATATATTTTTTAGATGGGGTCAAGTGCTCAGTATAAAAATAAAACAAATTTTTCAAACATCTGTTTACACGAAAATGACTTTCAAATTCAAGCATAGTGGCACTTTTTCACCACATCCCACGGAAAAGGACCTTGTGATGGCATCGGTGGTACTGTTAAAAGACTTGCAATGAAAGCTAGCCTTCAGCCTGGAATAGACCCTATCACAAGTACAAGAAAACTGTTCACCTGGGCAGAGAAGAACATTTGCAATGTAGTTTTCAACTTTTTCTCCAATAGTCAACATAAGGAGCACAATAATGTATTTCAATCAAGATGCCAACAAGCAAAAGTGGTGCGAGGCACTTTACAATTGCATTCTTTTGTGCCAATATCTGTATCTCAGGCAGTAATAAAAAACTATTCGTTGCAAAGCGAAGGGAGAGTGGTGGATATTAAAACTCTTTAACCAATCTATGATTCATTTTAAATCAATGCAATAAAATATGTGGTGACTGCAAGTGTAAATTTGTGACTGGAATTTAAAACTATGGAATGTCGTGTGATGAATGTGATCAAAGAGAACTATTAATAGTATCATCACCAAGCTTCTGGAAACAGAAATCATAATTGACCTTGTAGGTGATGATGGCAGTGCAACGCAAGATGCGCCATCAGCTGCCACATGGTGTGTGTGTATCTTGACCTTGTATGCAGCTCTGCACGACTTGGTAAGTTACTTAATTTCTCTCTTATTATTTGGAGTCCCAATCTGAATTTTTTCCTGAGGTTATATGACATCATGAGGTTAGTTTTAAATTTTTTTCGGAATTTTTTTAGCAATGTGCTAACATTGATAATGATATATGTAATCTTAATGCCTTTCTGAAAATGTAAATATTACACGAAATATTTTTTGTTTAATGTGTAAATGAAGTATACATTTCAATTTAGTAAATGAGCCAAAAATAACCAGATATATTCACATTAATGTATAACGATGCGCTCAAAATACCCAAATGTTTAATGTTTTTTATTGGCCAAAATAATTAAACCAGAGACTAACAAAAACATATGTGTATCATTTTTTCCTTCATAGAACATATAAACTCAATATCAATGAAATCGGAGACATGAAGGTCAATTTTCCCTGAAATTTGTGCAATTTGACATGTAACTTTAAATTACAGCCTTCCGTTAATAACTTCCCATTAAAAAAATAGCTAAGTGTTTCATATATATGTTTCTAGAAAACATATCTTATCAGAAAAAGTTGTAATTTGGTTTTGATAAGACTTAATAGTTATGTTTTAAGAAATATTATGTGTGTTTTTAACATTAAAATAAAAGAGTACAAGTTATAAAAGTAAATTGTATGGCACACAGTTGAATACATCAAAAACCATATAATTGCTGTAATAATATAGGAAATGTAACAATTGAGCTTCAGAATTCTTTTCCATATTCTTGGAGTACATTATCTTAATGCGATTATTTCATTTATCATCAGCTAAAAGAAAGCCTAGTTCTGGAATTTCTTGAAGACATCTATTAGAGCAAGGTCCAAATAATGCTGTGTAGGATGGAGACAGAATTTTCTAAGGCTTACGACATCTGAATTGTAATTGTCACTGGTTATTTAAGTTCAGAAAGAATGTTCCAAAGTGTATAATTTTAAGTGATGATTTGGGTTGCATAAAAATGAATTAATAGTTAATGGGTTAATTGAAGAGCTATGAAATAAAATTCTGTAACATTGGTCATCCCATACAAATAATAGTATCTTTGGTAAGCCATGGCAAAACTTTGTAACTGTTTTGATTTTTATAAATAGAACATAATAAATAACATCAAAAACACACCAAGAGTCTTGTAAGATTTCACCGCAATTTAAAGTTGCATACTCAGTTTCGAATTTCACCATAAAGTCAGCCTAGCAAACATAAGTATACAGTTATTAATTTATAGATGAGTCGTATTTATTACACATCTGCTTCACTTACGTACCTCCTATGTAAATTTTTTCACAGTCTTTATACTTAATCTTGTAAATGCCTGACTTTTCCTCTGATTTTATCTTATCAGTATTATTACTGTTAAGTAGGTTTTTAATGTTGTAATTGTTTTTTGGTGCCAATGTTATATTGTATTTCTTGAATATTTTTGGAACCTTTTTGTGGCCCAGGGGTGGTAAGTAAATTTAGCAAATCTAATTTTTTGTTTTATTGGTGTGAGAGCTGTGATCTGTTTTAATCTCTTTTGAAGTTTGAATGACTTAAGTTTTTTATCTACAAGGTTTTTTATCAGGCATTTACAAGATTAAGTGTAAAGACTGTGAAAAAATTTACATAGGGATGACAAAAAGAAACATAGGCACTAGAAAGAAAGAACACTTCAGGCACTTAAGATACAAAAATATTGATAAGTCCGCAATAGCAGCTCATTTCTGGTCTGAAAATCATGAAATTGAAGATAGCACTGAATTACTAAAATACGTACAAAAACATAGTGAACTCGTCATATGGGAGAGAATATACATAGAAAAACATAAAAACCAACTAATGAACTTTGAAATCCCGCCAGAAGAGAATCCCACAGTTAAGTTCATCACTAAATCAGCAGATGGCAGCAGCAACTCCAGAATTACCCACATCACTGGATCAAGCTTTAGTCGCATAAGAGCAGAAGATGCAAATGATGATTTGCGAAACATGTCCTCAAAATAGGTACATACGTGAAGCAGATGTGTAATAAATATGACTCATCTATAAATTAATAATTATTTCGCTTCACTGTGGTGTTCCAATACAGTTAAATCTCGATATAAGTATACAGTTCGTTTTGAATGCCTGAAGGAGGAAAAATGGAGGAAACATGAACATGAATTAATGGAAAGTATTTAAGGTAGCTGCCAGTAAATTATATATGTATAGGGATTTAAATTGCAAAATAACTCTTGCATCAACTCAGTCTCTAGAATGGCACGCTATCTGCCAAATGAAAATGTTACATCAACAGATAAAAGTTATAGCCAGTAAAGCTTAAGACATTGAGTCAGTTTTGGAAATATAAATACCTAAATGAGATATGTATAACCAAAAATGACAATGTAATAACTGAAGTAAAATTACGTATTATATGAGTGCAAAGGGCAAGAAAATTAAATGCTGTGAATTTACAATCTTGCTGGAAACTCTATGCTACTAATGGTATGGTAAAACTGATTGACTATTATTCTAGTGAATTCCATAAACATCTTCATCCTGCCCCTCATTCTTAGAATCCTGCCTTACTAACCATTTCAGGGATTAATCTTGAGATCTGTGCACCAACCAGATCCATGTTGAACGGAAGATACCAAAGGTAAAGGATTGTTTTCAATGCAGGCAATGCTGTGCTGACCATCATAACCTCGATAGTGACAGAAGAGAAGGTAAAATATCTCTTCACATTCATATTTTGTTTTGTAAATAATGATGATGACGATGGACTAACCATTAATAGATTTGAAAGTATTACCTGTTGTAATCTAAAGCTTTCTTTTCTTCAGATATTCTAACAAATACTACTCATGACTTCATCCGTAGTCACTTAACTTTGCTGCACACTCAAACTATCAAAGTTAGTGTAGCATTTAAGGTAGATATTTTTAAGAATTAAGTACTTTATTTATAACTGTGAACAAAGTGCAACAACATAAACCATATATCTAAACAAATCTGCTACACCAAAGTGTTTTATACTTTAACCCCCAGGTCTTTAAAATCAATGTTTAAGCTTGGACTAAGGCAATGATGATTTAGATTTAGGTATTATGAGTATGGCAATCTGAATTAATTTTAAATAGTGATTTATTTCCATGCATTAAAAATAATACTTCATAGACATAGATGCTGAAAATAGGTAATATATGGAGCTCCTGAAATAATGGTTTGCTTCTTGATCTTATGGGGGTTCTCAAAATTATTTTTAATATTCTTTTTTTGCATTTATATACAGCTGTAGATGTTGATCCCCAAAAAATGATTCCATATGTGATAATTTTATGTACGTATCTAAAATATATTATTTTTAACATATCAGTAAGTAATGCATTGGTTCATATAGTGAATGCATAATAAAATCGACATAACTTTTCTCCCAGTTTCTTTATTTGTTGTTCCTTGAGAACAATCAATCTATAGATTAGAATCAATCTATATTCTTAAAAATGTAGTATTGAGAGCTTCAATTGTAAAGGAAAACTGAACATTAAATACTGAAAATTGAAATGCTTTACATTAGGTTGTTTTTACTAAATTCATGGAGACAGTTGGTGGTACATTCATCTCAGAATAAGGTGCCAAATATATTTTTCTGTGCTTAAAGGCACCAAATATCAAAACTTGCCTCTGTTACAATATATCCTCATAACCAGTATGCTCTCATGCTCTTTATACTTTTCATTCACTTTCCCATGAGTTTTCTAGAAAATCCTCTATCTTATTATGTTCCTTACTCTCAGGTCTGCCAATACTTTAATGCTATTAAAAAAAGCAATCCATGGCCTAACAGCCTGAAAGTGTGAGCCTGCCAACCCAACTGCAGCCTCATGCCCACATTGCAAGGCAGAGGTGGGCAGTCATCCAACCGATATGGGGAGGACATGGTGTCAGCATCTCTCCACCTCAAGCCTGAAAGTTGACACTCTTGACAGGGATTTGTTGCAGCTTCTCACTCTTCTTAAGATGCTGTTTGGGTACTGGTGCTATACCTGGGACTTAAAATCTGCACCCCTTAAGGATGGGATCGAAACAAGTGCATTCCATGCCAGAGTAACAGAGCTCAACTCTCCAGTGATTATGCCATAGTGCAGCACATTTTAAGGCTACTGCATTTTGTAATTTATCACAGTTTTTCATTCCAGACACTATCTCTTTACATTTTTACCATTTCACATTCTATTAAACGTTGGGAAGTGTCATCTAATCTTCCACACAAAATTTATGTTTCTGCCAAGCTGTTCAGTAATATTTTAGGAATAATAAATTCATGCAAGACCTCTTCTTTGTAATTGATCCCAATTATTTATATATTTCTCCTGTCCCTAATATATGTTTATTTTATTCATATTTATAGAACTTTCATTCTCAGAGCCTGCCCAAACTTCTGTTGCTCTATATCTTCCACTCTGTCTTCTTTAGAAAATCCAATGACATTATTTTGCTCCTGTTACCAAACATCTCCCATCCCCATCTCTTCTTAACAATTTGTTACTTAACTTACCAGCTCTCTTCTCTCCATCTCTTTGCTAACTCCTCAGACGTTATTTCTTTATATTGCTTTAAACAACTTTAAAGCAGTAATTAAAACCTTCAATTTTAAACAGCTGAACCAATATTTCAGAATTATCGCCATTGTTATACTTTCTGCTCTTAAGGTTCTGCTAACAAAATATGTTTCCTCGTGGTGAACATTTTTGCTCGGAACTTATCTTCAAAACATTCTGTTTACCATGGCAAAGCATGGTGTGTCGTTTAGGGAAGCTGCTAGTGTATATATGCAACTAGTGGACTTGCATTCGAAACTTGTTACATGTATATAGTTAGTACTTCCATAAACATCATACTACACTTCATCCCTGTTGCGTACCACATCTACTCTTAACCATCCCTTCCTTCAACAAGTAGGTACCTCTGATAGAGTAGATGCTACCATTTTAGATGTTCCTAACAATTTTTCAAATTGTCATGTGGGAAAGGAATGTGGAAAAGGAATAAATTGTAAATAAAGGATTGTACTAACAGTTATTTTAATTTTATTTCATACAAACACAATTTATGCTTTAACAAATGTCAACAAATATGATTCTAAGTGATCAATCTCCATTTGGAGACTTTGCTTTAACAAACCAAGATTCTTAACTAGTTATTGTCAACTACAAAATCAGTGCTATTCACTTCCTGGCAACTAATAAGATGCTTTAAATAAAAATCTTTTAATCTTTTAATTCAAAGCTATGAATTTCTGGTTTTAAATATAAAGTAAGAATAAATTGAAAACTTAACAGAAAAATTATTACTTCTTTTACATAAACAGTATTTTTTCTTTGTGTGCATTCATGTATATTTTGAAAATGAGCATTGAATATGTATTTAATGGTTAGAATAAAATGTTTGCTCTATTAATATGGCACAGATTTTTGTAGATGATCTGCAGTAGATCATGGTCAACTGAAACTTAAAATAAACTGCAAAACAATGTAATAAGGTTAGAAAAATTTAAGGAAGTAATCATTCAAGGTTTGAATGGTAAAGAAAAACTTGAAAGCAAATGAGTGGTTGACTGCTTAAAATCAGTTGATACTTGGTGATATGAAAATGTCTGAAATGAATATGGTGTCCATGTATAATGCTCAGAATTTAACAGAAAGGTAATCTTGCTTCAAAATATTTGGAAGTGACATCCATCCAAAACTCTTGGAAGAACCTGTAAACACTAGCTGTGTCCCAAGACAGAAGGAATTAGAAAGCTACGCAGAAATGGGTGGTATGAGGCACCAACAGGTAAGTGACTAAGCTGGCCTGTCATGTAGAACAGCATCCAACAGATGGCAGAGGTGGGAATACCCTCCTGTATAGTTCCTGTCAAACCTGACCAATGATATGTGTGGCCCTCCTAAGATTTAGGGAGCTGAAAATGGACAATAAAATAGCTATTTCTTAAAAACGGTGCCATAAAGGCCATAAATTGCTATGCATCTTTTGATAAAAGGATGTGGTACTCCCCTATTTGAATCTTTAGATGGGGACTGTCTTAGGAACAACAAAAAATGAAACAACTAAGATCCTGAAAGTAAATGTAACAAAAATGAAAGAAGATGGCAAGAGCATATTACGATATTTTGTATTGCTTTTCTCATTATTTAATTTTCTATGAAAATTTTTTGCAAATAACAATATTGCTATGTTAATTATTCGTAATAAGTAAAACAATTTTAAAACACGATAAAGAAGAATTACTTCTTAGAAAACAATTTACAGTACATCAGATTTGTCTGTCTACTAATACTCATGTTTTATTCTTATTATAACTATGTGAACTTATAATATTCATATAGAAAATGTTCTATCATGACAATAACAAATGCTTATATTAATTTTGTAGCTTGCTACATATATAAATTTATATATTTTATGTTTGTTTTGTCATGCTACTAACTGAAAACTATTCAATATTTATGATATTTATTCTCCACTTTTTATATTCAATACTCAGTTTCTAATTTTTCCATATAAACACAACTATCATTTCATCAGATTTTAATTATTGAACAAATAATACTGCAGAAACCTAAATTACTTTATACACTCTTAACATCCCTGCAGTACTAATTTATGCACAGGAGAACTATAATATATGTAGAGATAAAGTAGTGTTTTATCCAATGTCTTGTTCTTAAAAAATGTTACAATATAACAATAAATTGCTGCTAAAAATAAATATGAGCTATTACCAATAATTACAAATGGTATTTCTGAAAATCATTGTATGTACATGATTGCACTGGCGGCCCTTGAAAGATATATATAGTAACCTACTACTAAATACATTAAACATATAAATTATGTATATAAATTACATATTATACAGGGCATAAATAAAACACAAATAACATCAAAATAGCTCTTGATGAGCTTTTCTGGAGACTCACCAGAGCATCATCAACTGTCTCATGTTTTCAACAATTCATGCAGTTGAAATAAACTGTGCTTTGGCACTTAGCTGTCTTCTAACATAGTATTTTGAGCCTATATTTGTAGGTAGATTAAGCTAACTAAGTAAACATATATGATTTCTTTATTATATAATACTCTGAATTCTAATCTGATATGTTATTAACATTGTTATCCATTAAATTGTATTTAAGTAGTTTACTAAATGACATTAGAAAAAATAAATGCCTGTTATTTTCTAATGATAAACATGAAGATAACATTAAATACTAATATAAATTAGCACACAACAAATTCAAATGTTTCAACACCTTAATGATCGTCCACGACGATCACTGCCAGGTGGAAGTACTGTAACAAAACTAACATTTTCAGAATCACTGCTACTTCCTCCTTCCTCAAGCAGTCTGGAAGGGTTACTGAGTGTTCTTGCAAGTAAGTCTGACCCTACACCACTGTCTACTGATTCTGTTACCACCGTACTACCTCGGAAACTTCCAAAGAAAAAAGAATCAGTAGCGATACTTTCACCTCCAGATTCACTTGCCCCATCACAGGTCTCAGATTCATCAGTTTCACTTACACTGCCCATTCCTGGTCCAAGTGCTTGTACTTGTGAATCATTGGAATCTGTACTCAAATAACCAGAGTCTTCAGGTTTATGTGGTGCTGATTTCTGCACCATGCGTCGCCAAGTTTTCTTTACAGAATCTGAATGTTTATCTCGTAGATGTTTTACCAGACCTCTGCCTGTTGTTCTTCTTAGCTCTATTTTATTATCTCCATCACTTGTTGATTTGTTCCTTGACTTTATACTGGCCCTTGAAGTGGTTCCTTGAGCTTGGGGTTGCTGCAATATAAACTGACTGTTGAGCTGATCCAATTTATTTTGTAAGCTTCTTTCCAAACGGTGACCAAGCGTTTGGCTGCCCCCTACCTCTTCTTCACCTGAAGCTGGTGCCATGTAGAACGGTTCATAATCGGAAGAATTAAGACTGTCCACAGAAGCACCAGACAGGTTCGAGATCGTCTCCAAATTGCGAGATTCTGAGTTGAGTGCCAATTGTGGTAATGCTGGCAAAGGCCTATGCATGTGGTCGGATATCGTTCTCTTCTGACTGGTGCTTCTGCCAGCCGCGTTTTTTGGCGGCAGTGGCGGTTTAATAGTTCTTGGAGGGAGTGGTGGAATCATGTCAACGGTATATAGTGGTCTTGGAGGTGGTGGGTCTTCATACAGTGAACTCATTTTAGGCGGTAATGGAGGGACAACATCGGGCGGAGAGGGTTTGTGGTATACATTTCTCACTCCAGGTGGAGTCGGAGACCTTTGGCGTCTTGCCTGTTTAGCCTCCGGGTTTAATCGAACACCTGTGCCATATCTTCTTTTCCAGGAAAGAGAGTGATTATAGTCCAGCTCACTGGTAAGAGATCTTGTTGAACCTACAACACTTACATTATCTATATCACAACGATGCTGTGTTCGAGCTTCGTAAATCTCACGGAGACTGCCGAATGCTCTGGTGAGTGGCGATGGTGTGAATAAATGGGACAGATCATCAGATCCTGTCTGACTCAAAGAATCGCTTCTAAAGCTTCCCGTAGTACGCAGTAGAATTTGAGCAGGACGCTCTAATGAATCGGCGTAATTCTCTGTACATCGAGTTTTGCAAGGTGAGGGTAAGATATCCTCTGTTTTTATTCGGTTTGGCTTTCGGTCGAGCGTGTCAGGTTCGAAGCTGTCCGACTCATCAGGTACTTGAAGATAGTTATCCGGAGAATCCTCCACTTGTATAGTGAGATGGCCCTGCGTCTCCGAATACCTAATTTGCGCGCTTTCACCTCCAGATGTGTTACTTGGAGAACTGGAGGCGCTGCTGAAACTATAACCATCGTTAACGTACACTTCGCTAACGAGGCTATAGCCGTCGCTGTGACTTAGCAGTTCCGGAAGTGTGTAGAGCTTCATATCATCGCTAGAAGCATTCTCTGCTGTGGCATCCGGGTTAAGTACGATTATTTCATACTCGTGATCTTCTCCAGGTGTTTTTGGTTGCTCTTTTGCAGGTTTAGAATCCAATTTAAGTTTCGAAATTGTCTTATTGCCGGTCTTTTTGTTGAAAATTTCGTTTCTCATGGTGAGTTCTTCCTCCAAAGGTAAAGCTGAGCTAAGACTTGGGCTGGGTTGTGACGTGGCATCTCCGTAGTCGCTTGGAGTTGACATTCCTTTGTTGTCTTGCTCCCTGGAAGACCTCTCGAGGCTATCCGCTTCATAGTCCTCTGGTGTCGACTTCCGTTTTTCTTCTGGACTGTTGCTGCCTGTTTTCTTGAGTGAAGTTGATTCTATCCCTCTTTGTCCGACCATCTCTTTTATCACCGCATCCATTAGCTGCTTTTTAACTGCTGGCCCGCCGGTCAGTATGGCCTTCCTGACAGGCTTCTCGCTGGCTTCGCTCTTTACTGGGGACGGCAAAGGTGGTGGGGGTGGAGGTGGAGGTGGACAGGGTGCAATAGGTTTACTTGTCACAGTGGGAGTAGTAGCTTTAGCTTTACATTTGCTTAAAGCTGAGGATAGTTTCTTGTTGAAATTATTGTCGTTAGCTTTAACGACCAATGGCGGAGGAGGAGGTGATTTGACCTTCTTGATGGGGGTTGTATCTTTGTTTTCATTGCTTGTTGGTTCTTTTACTGGAGTTTCGGATGTTTTTGGAACTGCAGGAGCTTTGCCTTTCTGAGGAGCCTTGGCACGTTCGTTGTTTTGGGTAGTAGCTCTCGGAGGTGTTGGTACCATAGGTGGTTGGGGTGATATCGGAACATCCTCAAGCCATTTGCGGATACTGCTCTGCTTGCTGTCTGTTGGAGAACTACATGCTTCGCAATTTCTTTGTGTGTTGGACAACGTGCATCCTGGGCAACCTGAACAGGTAGTTCCTCTAATGCGGCCGTTCTCCCGTTTTAGACTAACAGTGCCTGTGCCATTAGAGGGCGCTCGTAGCACATCCTCCTCTGGGATACCCATCAGTGTCGGTGAGAACCGTTTCGCCATCATTTTGTGTTTGGCTATAGCGATCACCTCCCGTATCTTGGTGAGGAATTCAATGGCAGCTGGTGGAGGAGCCTGCAAAGAAAAAAATATTTGTAATTAGCAAGACGGGACAAAAGCTGGTCCAAACTAAAGCGACAAGGTGATCAAAACGGCACGTAAAATATATTAAGTACGCGTTTTAAAATACGTACTTTTGCAGTTGAAAGGAATCTTACCCGAATCAAGTAAGATCTGGCGAAGTTTAGCTCCTCTATAGACAAAAATCTATTGCTAAGGTTTGAAAATGAAGAAGAAAATAATACAAATTAAAACATGAGAATCTTAGAAAGAGAGAAAAGTCAAAGAAAGTGCATAAATATTTGACATAAAATAACTTCTGTTTTTTTAAATATTATATTGTTTCTAAAATCTAAAGTAACGATTATCGGAATAGCATAGAGGTAAGAGATGAAGGAGGATTTCAGCACTGCGATCAGGATTAGCCTTGTTCTGCCTACCAAGCCTTCAGGATGTAGGGATGAGGGAAGAGAACATGAAAGGCAATCATATCTGAAGACAAGTGCAGTAGAGACTTGAACGTTTCCAGATTGAGCATCAGCGGCGACCCTTCGATGCCCTCTCCTTACCCTTATGGACAGTTTTTGGTAGAAGGTTCCGTGCTACGAAAGAAATGGTTGATTGGTTAAACCATATCCAACGCATATGTCGCTTTTAATCATCATGCTAGACATTGAAATGAGAGCATATGAGGGACAGAATATTTGTGGTAATAATCCTCCCTACTGATCTATGAAAACCATAAAAAGAGTGACCATTTTATACTCCCCCAAGCCATCGCGAAAAATAACTGAAAAGCTACAACACCTGAGGAAATTGCAAGAAGTTGAAAAATTAGAACCAAATAATACCGGAAGTCTCGGAAATACGTGTACGATGCCACAAAAGACGTCATTTTAAATTTGTGTTTTAAAGAAATTTAATTTTTCGTGTGGAGTAGGTATATGTTTTTGTGTATCTCTAATGAAAGAAGACTTCACGACTATTTCCGGACAATTCCAAGTACACATTTTACTTTTAATTAAAAGTCTTAAGGACACGATGTGTTAATGAAAAGAGCCATTTTGAGAAAATTTAAAATTTCGAGAAATCTTCCATGCAAAGGGTAGTTTGACGTGGCTAGACTATCTGCTAGTAGTATCTTTGTAGGATGCTCAACCTAAATGCCTAGTTTGTTATTTGTCTAACATTTTTGGATATGCTGTTCACAGACACATTCACATTTTTTAAAATTATTTGTAATGCACACAATATACATGGGCTTTAGAACAGTACACTGTAAATACTTTTTACGTTAATTTATTAGTTTATGTGGCGTCCATTACAGTATGATGCAAGATGCTAAAACATCAGTCTTTTGTTCACTGCCAACATTGTTAAATTTGCTACCAACATAATTATTATATTAGTTAATTTATGGAAATTAATCATTTCTTCATACTAACTATATAGGCTACTGTGTTTGATAGATAGCGTCAGCAGGAAAAATTCAATGGCATGGCCGGGATTTGAACCACGGATCTCCTGGTTTCCGTCTAGTCGCTCTAACCCATTGAGCTACCATGGCCAACGTGCCGTCCTAACATTAAATTCTCCAATTGACTCATATATTTCCCCGGTAGACCACTAGGGGCTCTCGCATCCGAGATACACCGTTTGTGGCGACTTACTATCGTAAGTACTTGAGTCCCAGGCTTCATCTCAACCTTCCAGAACCCAGCATACAATTCACAGTAGAAACTGAAGACGGCTGTACTCTACCTTTTTGGACCTTAAAATCACAAAAAAAAAAAAACAATGAAAAACTGAAATTTGGTATGTATAGAAAAGCAACACACAGATAATTACATCAAAGCAAAGAGTTTCAACCCAATTCCACACAAACATGCCAACATCAACAGTCTCACACTGATTAGTTAACCTACCCCTCAGCCAGCAAGAATATCACAAAGGATATCTTCAAATCTTAAAAACATGGCACGTTGGCCATGGTAGCTCAATGGGTTAGAGCGACTAGACGGAAACCAGGAGATCCGTGGTTCAAATCCCGGCCATGGCATTGAATTTTTCATGTTGACTCTATCAAAAACCTTAGCCTATATACAGTTAGTATGAAGAAATGATTAATTTCCATCAATTAACTAAAATAATAAGAGTTAAATGATGAAACCTGGGACTCAAGTGCTTAAGTCGCCACAAACAGTGTATCTCGGATGCGAGAGCCCCTAGTAGTCTACCTGGGAAATATATGAGTCAATTGGAGAATTTAATGTCAGGATGGCACGTTGGCTATGGTAGCTCAATGGGTTAATGCGACTAGATGGAAAGCAGGAGATCCTTGGTTTATATCCCGGCCATGGCATTGAATTTTTCATGTTGACTCTATCTATCATAATTATTATATGTTCCCATCACAACCTTTTTTAGAATATATCTTTAATTTCTTCACCGTCCGCATAGTAATTAAAACAAATTGGATTAACAGATTCCACCGGGAATATATGAGTAACAAAAGGAATGTTTTATATATATATATACATATATATATATAGAGAGAGAGAGAGAGAGAGAGAGAGAGAGAGAGAGAGAGAGAGAGAGAGAGAGTATGGACAGCATATCTCAAAAACGAGAAGATTCGGGTGAAAACCAAACTGGTATTTAAATCCATCTTCAAACTACCTTTTAAATAGAACATTTTTCGAGCATTTTAATTTTCTAAAAAATATCTTCAATGATTTTGATTAAAATATAACGTTTAATATGTGTTCATGATAAATGAAACGTAAATATCTTGAATTTCTGGACACTGTCTCTGTAGACCTCTTATTCTGAATAGTGTTTGTGTAACTGGTAAACGTATGAGTTCAAGAAAATATTACTGCCCACTTGTGTGGTGTAAGGGTAGCGCGTTTGCTTCACATTCAAGAGGATGAGTTCGAATTTTCGTAATGGTGTGTTACCTGTGTAGATTTTTTTTCAGGGCTTTTCCTTAAAATGAAAAATGGAGGTTGGTTATGTAAATTTAAGCTCTAAGAACCCCGAGCTCATCTGAACATCATTTCTTCCATCCAAGTAAAATATGACGTAACCGGTTAAAGGACGTTAATCTTAAGAAAGTACTCTACGAGAGTGTAGATTTCATTAAAGAACACAATTTTCCTTTTTATGTAGTTAATATTTGTTAATATTTGAGATATTTCTTGATTGGTTTGAATGTTCTAAAATAAAAATTCTGAAATTTGATATCTTCTTTTTACCCTCTCGTTCACGTGAAGAGAACGGAATTTCAAATCTGTTATTTAGGGACCAACTTTTAAAACATCTGACTTTCGGCTAAACCTGCTGGACTATTACACAGATAATGAAGCTAGTTACAGTGGAATAGTAAATATAATACAAATAAAATATTTAGTGATTATTTTCCAGTTATCTTAAGAAGTTGATGACAAAACTTCTATCTTCTATTTGAAATTAATTTCGTAGACATTTTCCCACATCTTCAGTCAAACACACTTCGTTGTCACACTTCTTTGTCAAACACACTTCGTTGTCAAGGATACTATGTATTTACGTATAACGAACATCTGAAGACGAAACATACCTAAAACAGAATCAATTGCCGGTATGTCAAAATCCATTACTCGATTTTTATTTTTTAAAATAAATATTTTTCCCGAAGTTAAATTATTAAAACAATTAAATGTTCCCATATATTTAATGGTTTGGGAAAAGATATTTATTCTAAAAAATAAAAATCGAGTAATGAATTTTGACATACCGGCAATTGTTTCTGTTTTTAGGTTTGTTTCGTCTTCAGATGTTGGTAATACGTAAATACATAGTATCCTTGACAACGAAATGTATTTGACTGAAGATGTGGACAAATGTCTACGAAATTAATTTCAAATGGAATATAGAAGTTTTGTCATCGACTTCTTAAGATAAGTGAAAAATAATCACTAAATATTTTATTTGTATTATACTGCTGTACTATGTTCATTGTACCTTCAAGAAAATATGTAATAACAGTAGTTCTACAACATATTTTATCTCGATTAACATGAATTAGATATGAAAATATATTTTGTAAGAATAGTTTGTTGAAGATCGAAAAAAGAAAGGCATGTGAATGTAACATGTTCTTTTGTATATTCACAAAATCACAGAACATGTATTTCGATGAAATGTTTTGGGTGGAATGCGATATTTTGTGTACCAATAGGAGTAAGTTATGAAAAAAACCATGGAAAATAGGGTTCATATGAATATTAAAAATAACTACCAAAATGAATATGCATTTTTTTTCTTTGCTCACATCTTCAGTGGCAAGGCTTAATAACACTGAATGTATGAGGATTTTACATAACTTTTGTATTAATAATTGTTCATGGTTTATTTTCATCTGGTTTATTTTGTTTAGCAATTAATTCTTTTGGTTTATTACAATGCTAAGATATAGTTATTTGAACATTTATAAATTTTGGGCTATAAATTGAATTGTAATTCGTTGTCTAAGAAAACTCTAGTAATGGGGCTGAACACACTCGAAATTGCAGTGAAAATAGAAGGTCAGTGTTGCCAGAGAAGGTTTAACGTTTATGCACTGAAACCCAATGACCAGGGAAATTTTGACCTTTCACCTCGGCATCTCTGCTGCCGTGCATGCAACTTGTTCACACGGCCAATTTCTGCGAGTGCATCGTGTAGCTTGTACAAGTAACGCCCATCTAACCTATGACCTGTGCCTATAAATTGCTTTCATGTGTCATTTTTGCTCAGTGAGGAATTGAGGGAATTCCATAAAAAAGTAAGTTCCGGCTCTTAACTGTTCCTTTGCGTAGTGAACTGGGTAATAAGACCTATCCTACTGAGTTACTTATGGCCTTATGCCACGGTGAACTAAGCTCCAAAATTAGAAATTTGGAATAAGGAATGTGCATCTATTTGCGGTGTTAACTTTGTTCCTTCTTATGCCAAATTAAAGTGGAATCTTTCCCCTTCCCAAATGCCAACGTGTGGTTTCTAGAGATGCTTAAACGATTATTGATTTTATACATGAGTATGTCATTCTATTTTTACATGATTGTAAATAATACAAATAACTATATACGCGAAAATAAAACTGTCAGTGTTCACAAGTAAACGATAAGAAGCTGGTAGCCATGTCATATAATGGCTTTGAAATTTCATTCTCTTTGCATGGTCAAGAGATAAAAAAGGAGCATGACGACTTCCCATTAAGAAAAGTGTAAGTATAAGGAAATTCAAACCAATAAGGCATATCTCGGAAGCGGCTGACCCTACAAAATATGCATTTAACATAAAGTGTGTTTTATATAAATTTATATTTTTTGTGCTGTAAGTTTTTTTCTAACTCTTACGATTTACGACTTATGCAGAAGTTATCTAGAGTGAAGAGGAAGCATGCTTTTGATAGAATAAAAATTTTCGAAACAATATTCCACGTAGAGAGTACTCTGGGTTGCGGATATTTTTGTGAAAATCTTCGCTATGACCTCAAATACTAAGTGTGGTATTTAACCGACTTTTTGCTTTTGGCTTATACTGGATACATCCAGGATACAGGGTTCCCAAAACATGCATTTTCGGTGAAACCTTGTGTTGAATTTTTGGGTGAAGTTCTCAGGTCTTTTCCTATTTATTAATGTAATAGAAGAAGTGAAAAAGACTACGTCGAAAAAGATTTAAACTTAATTTAAATGTACTGTTTTAAATGAAATGTCCTTCAGGAAATTGAAGAAGTGAATAATATAAATAAAGGAACGTATTCATTCAAAATATAGTTTCAATTTCACAAATACTACCTTTTTAGCCTTTGAAAATATTTAGTAAACCCTACAATATTGAGAACAATGTAAGTGTAATAGCAACATTTCACTAAATTATTGAACAAAAATTGTCTCAAAAAGGAGTAGATAGCTCAGTTAAATCCTGGATGCATTCACTGTTTAAAAAGTATGGAATGAAGACTTCACAGAAGTCTTGATGAAGTGTTGATGAATTGATTCGCTTTATCTCTCTGTTATATAACTAAGGACCACACAAGGTTTACTTACCAGTAAGAGCTCAGGTTCGAAATATGCTGGGTTGAAGTATAACTTTCTTCGAGCCGTTGCGCCGTTTGTGATGGCTCGTACTGTCTCAGGACGATCCTCGCGTACTTCAGGAGTCTCCACAATGGATACGTTTTCTTCTGGAAGACGTTCAATGCTGCTACTGTCTTGGGTTTGAAATGGTTCGTCCAGCTGCAGAGAAAATTGCATTCCACAGGAATGAACCATTGCCGAAGTTACTTGAATCTGCATGAGAAATAAAAGTCGCACATAAGAAAGTTTATTTTTAGTATTCCTCATTCCTGGTTCAGCTATTTCAAGTATTTAGATTGGTGTTTCTATTCAGTATAAAAAAAAATATATAGATGCAGCTAACGAAACAGTGAAGAATTGGCTCTGCAACTCAGTCACAGAGCACCTGACCACTGTGTACGGGGACTCTAGCCAATTATTTACTATCCTCTCGTGGTTCTGGAAATATGTGTGTGATGTAATGTAGAAAACCCCAAAGTAACCCAATAACAACTGCACTGCATTTAACATCATTGCCCAATGTGGTTAATGTTCTTATGGAAAGGTCGCGCATAGACCGTTGCAGTTAAAGGGGGAGTGTCAATGAAAAGCGAAAAACCGAGGCAAATCTGATATTCTCTCCACTAGCCCTTGCTCTTTAGGGCTAAAAAGCAACACAAAATGCAATATATTTCGCTGTAATTAATGTTGTTTGCATGGAAAATAAAAATAGATGTAGATTTGTTTCCAGAGGTCTAAATGGAATGGAATTAAGTATCAAAATATGATAAAAATAACTCCGTTTGTATATTTTTAAATAAATATTCCCCCTTCACCAAGTAAGTCCTGAAGCGACGAAATATACTTTGTTCTTCTTACAATTATTTAAAAGGAACCTGGACCAGTAGTTTGACCCTTATAATAACATATCCAGGGTAGGTGAACAACCCAATGCGTGGTAGGTCCTGAAGAACAAGGAAAAGAAAGGTACTGATGGAAGGGATAATAGAAAAACAATTATCACATGATCCTATCATAACGACCGGAGAAAACTGCCAAAAAATCTTCGGTCAAGTCTGGCGGTTATCCGGGGCTTTTGAACCCGAGCCTTCCGAATTCTAGTCACACACGTTTGCCACATTAATCCCACTCGGTTACTCTTTTTAAGATAAAAATAAACAAGCTTGTTTACATTACTCTTCTTGCACTCACCACACTTCAGCTCTATATTATTTGCATCATAATTTCTTAATTATTTTCGTTTTATTTCTTATAGGTATTCACTCCAGGGATCAGCTTAAAGTAAATAGTTCTAGGTTAAACACATGTCAGTAAAATTACTTATAATATACCTGCCATAAAATAAGGAATTAAATACTGAATTTTATCCATTAGGAACTTGTAATTACCATTCCGGTTATCAGAGAGATGAGACCTCGCTTTAGAAAAGAAGACCTGTTCTTGATGAATTCGAATACCTATAATAAATGCATTTAATTCTCAATGGCGTAGATAAAATGCTTACATCAGGTCTAAACAAACTTAGATAAGCAAATGCATAGCTACCAAGCTAGAATAAATCACAAATCTAAAACCAGCATTTGTTTTTGTTGTATGTATGTTTGCTTTTGTAGCTAGGAAGTGTCAAGAACAACTACTCGGTAGCCATTAATATTTACACAAATTTGAATTATTCTAGTTTCCTTTCTTATAGCTCTCATAACTGGTGTTCAAAGGACAGTGTGAGCGCTTAGTAGAAACTATTTTATTGTATTCAGAGCAGAATAGGTTGAATATTTTATCGTACATCATCTACCAAAAGGATACAATATATTCATATGCCTTTCTTTACCTACTGCCCTACACAGTATTCATACAAAAGCTTATTCTTCTTCTACTTCATCTATGAAATGCTCATATTATACTTTTTTGTAACTACAAGTAGGATCATGGTAGACGTAGGCTTAAGCAATTGTCTAGTCCTATAGAATCGAATTTTTATGCAATGACTATTAGCACCAATTCGAGAAAAAAAAAAAATATACTTGAATAATACATTAGATTCACATGACTTTTTCTACAAGATGCTCTTAAAACAGTGACGTTTAGTGAGAATCCATAGTATAGAAGCAATAATGTATAGACTAGTAGTCATGGCAAATAAAATAAATTTGCTTTACTTTAACAACTTGTAAGACATTCTACACCATAAATATCTATTAAAACATCACACGCAGGCTTTAAATTTTGTTTTGAATTCTCTAATACTGGAGTTTCTCTAACTTTTTCGTTGATTTTTCTTCATTTCACAGATAAATGAAAAACCTCGATTAAAAAAATTTCGCGTATAACAAAGGCCCTCTTTCTTCAATCACACGTTTCGTTACTTCCTGCTGGATTCACGCTCTCTCAGTTTCAAAATTGCTTACAATAACATACATAAATAATTAATAAAACATATCATTGTAGCTTTATAAACGATAAACAAACATACCATTAGAAACATCTGCCTCATACGTAATACTAAGCTGCTATATTTATTATTATTATTATTATTATTATTATTATTATTATTATTATTATTATTATTATTATTATTATTATTATTATTATTATTATTATTATTATTATTATTATTATTATTATTATTATTATTATTATTATTATTATTATTATTATTATTATTATTATTATTATTATTATTATTATTATTATTATTATTATTAAAAAGGCCTAAATTGGTTTAATTTTCTTTCCTGACCTTTTAACAAACAATAACCTGAATTACCCGCAGGGAGAAATAAGCAGTAAACCAGTAAATACTTTGTTTCCGCAAAAGGAGTTATATCGACCATCAGCAAACATTCTATGTCATCTGTAGGGGCTCATGAAATGAAATTTAGAGTCTCTTATAACTCTTGGGTTCTCAGCGTCCCATTCTAGATTGGGGGTGAAAATCCGTTTGATTCTTGTCAATGTCAGATTATCAGGTTTGAGGTTCTTTTATGTGCCGAAAATCTACGAGATGAAACCACTGACTTTACTTCCCTTCCGAAAGAAGCCATGATGAGGATTTTACATCACCCTTCACCGGATTTGAAGCCGTGACCACGGGAACCAGAGGCTATCACGTTGCCCTTAGACTGCGGTCAGAAAACTACTTCCAAAAGTGTCTACTCTACATCAAGAGTGTCCCTAACGACTATAGACTGAAACTCCCAGGTGGCAACTCGTACAACCGGCTCCCATCCCGCCTCTAGTCTTATACACACTCTAGGATGTCCTGGATTTGCAAACTTTTCCCCAGTCCGGAGGAAGATATTTACAAAGAGCAATGGATCTGCTCTGAAACTCCCGCCGACGCTTGGAACTCTGCAGTAGGTCTGAAAACCTAGTTAAATGGAAGGTCAGGATATTAGGGAGATTTAATTATCTTTCGCAGCATTTATCTAACAAGCCGAGAAACTTCTGAAATAAAACTGTGACTTAGGAAAGTCGTTCACTGGAGCTGAACCAAGACCTCCAAAATGCGACTACTACCTGAGCCATCACTCTGTCACCATTTCTAAAATTATATCCTTTAAATAATATTCTGCTAATAGTAGCATTCGACACAAAGCAAAATTAAACTGTAGGGGAAAGTGGAGTAATCCTGGTTGAATTTGTAAGCTTAGCATGCTAAGAACTGAAATGTGAAGGCAATTCCTGGGACACAAGCCAAACTACTTACGTTATGTTGCAACATCCTAGAGTTCTCCAAGTCAGAAGGCGGAGAACCGTCGTCATCAGAGGCGTTATCACTGTCAGAACAACAGCTGATGGAATCACTGAGGTAGCTGCCGGTATCATTGTTGCTGGTATGTAGGAGAGGGTTGTTCTTAACAATTCCTTCTTCTATATGCGTTGCTATTTGGTTCAAGTCGCGGCTATCGGATTTACTGGAGCCTTTACCACGACGTCTTCTCATGTGGAGGTACAGAAATACGGATGCCACGTATATGAGGCCCAGAAGAATTGAGCAAACTGCTATGGCGATGTACTCTGACACGCTGAGACCTCGGGAGTCGCTACCGGCTGCTGCATGGGCATCTGCTGCGAATACTACTTCTCGAACACCTGCAACAATTTCGAGAAGTATCTATTGTTTACATATGTCCACTCTTTGTTAAAATTAAGGGCTTAACTTGTGAAAACTGGCCCAGAATGACAAACTTGTCTATCATTGACTCATTTAGATAGGCAAAACACAAGAAGCAAACACCTTACAGTTTAGTAGGTGTAGTGGAGTAGGTCTTTCACCTTACATTTTAGTTCTCTGGAGTAGGTTTATTTCATTAGTTTAAAGAAATCTTAGTGCTGCACTCACATGGCTTTCTCTATTCACTCATGTGCAAGCTGTTCCTACAAATATTTATTCTTCAACTTCATGTTAACCGAGACATACATTTTTAAAAGTGATTTTATTTTATTTTAGGTAAAATAGAACAGGGGAAGTTTCCATCTAAGTAAAAATGTAGGGATCATTCCCTCTGCTCTGTCGTTACTCCTTGGGACGGCCTCCTTCAGTCTCCTCTCACTTCACCCTTCCTCCCGGGGATGCTCCACTTGGGGGCATAGGTACAATAGATCAAGACTTGTGGCAGTTCCATATCCACTCCGTAGTAATCCTAATCCTGATGCTACTGGCTTGTAAAAGAACTCCTGTAGAACGAAATATCCATACCGGCGCCGCTGATATGATCCTGGTAGTTGACAGCGTTGTTAACAATAAAATAAAATAGGAAAGTGTAATTCCTTTTATGCTATAATTAATACGACCTAGAAAAACATAATTTTAAGGAGATTTTTATACTGTAACCATTATAATGCACGCCTTCCTCAGTATTCATAGTTTGCTGTATAGTAATGTACAGTAACTTAAATTATCTGCTATAAAATAATTTATGAGAACTATGTTACTCATGAAACTGACGGAGTGAGTGTTTCCATATGTGAGGCAAAGGAAGATGACAGGAACATTTGACAATCTCTCGTGCTTTTCATTTGTTTATATGCATCGAGGTGGCGTTTAAGAGCACATTCACTTCCGCCATGCCAGGTGGACACGAGTTGTAGGTTACGGGCCGGTAGTGCACTTTAATGCAAATTTTTGTTTTTATGTCTCATCTAGGATCGTTGGAAACATAATTGCCTCTTCTTAAGGCACATAGTACCGAAAGTGAAACATAGTATTACGTAAATAAAAGTGTTTGAAGTTTACAATGATGCAAAGTTCCTGTTTAAGGATTAGCAAATTATGGAGAAGAGCAAAGTTACAAATGAACGTGAGTTGGTGCATGATATTATACTATGACGCTAATATGGTCAATGATGAAACATGTGCGAAGCCCTTTGTTTATTTCCGAGTTTCTGTACACTTCACAGTTTAACTGTACTAGGGATTTTTGTTACTTGTGTGTGTGTGTGTGTGTGTGTGTGTGTGTGTGTGTGTGTGTGCGCGCGCGCGCGCGTAATATTAGCGACCTCTTAAATGCGAATATGTAGGTACATTAAATGGCGAAAATAATTTAATTAACATAACATTAGATCACACTTGAAGAGAATAAAATCATTTATTGACCTAATAAAACATCTGAAGTACTATATTCAGTTGAGTTTTCTTCTTCTGTCTTCTGTTAATACTTACGAAGTATTATTTGGACTGTTTTTTAAAATTGCCTTCTGACGCCTTGGTCCGTAGCGGGCAATTTATGTTTACTGTTTTATAGGAAAGATACGCCATCTGAACGACAAATAGAGCGAGATATGACGATTCTGTAGCGCAGGTGGCAGCACGTCTGCCTCATATTCAAGAGGTCCTAAGTTCGAATCTTAATCCGGCCCAGTTATCCGAATAAGGTTTTTTGCGGAGTTTTCTCTTATCCTGAGAGATTCACTTCGGTAACTCTAAGCTTTTATGGAGCCTGGGCTCATTGAGCATCATTTCACACAATTCATTCATCATTCAATAAACCTAACGGTGGAGGACGTTAAATTAGAAATAAAAACGAAGATAGAATTCAAAAAGGAACATTGGGCAATAGAAATCAATAATCATTATAAATGAAGAGTTGAGATCCTAAGCTAAGAGTACGCGAAGGATCATTTTACATTTGCTACTCCGTATGGTAAACGGAAGTAAACGTTTTGAGTTACCTTGAATTAAAAAAAAGGTCGCTGGGTGTATTTTTTTATTTAACGTCCTCCAACGTAGGTAATATCGAACGATGATTGAAATGGGTGAAATGATGCTCAACTGAGGCCTAAGAGTTACCTGACATTTATCTTTCAGGATAAGAGAAGACGGCGTAAAAGACCTTATCCAGATAACTCACCCGGACCATCGCATCGCAGGTACTGGCAGGCTGTGTTAGCCCGAAGATTGTTGCTGTGTGCCCACCCAGGATAGGGTTTAACCACAGAAAGGATTTACTTTTCGGGATGATTTAGGATGGCTGTTTTTGTTTGAGGACGATGGATTGATTTCGAGGTAGCTTAGTACTCCTCTAAGAAGGATAGAATGCTTTCCTTTAGCACCCTGGCGTTGAAGGATTTAGTTTAATTTTGAATTGATTTTGTATAATTTTGAGACCAACAACTCTTGGTAGATTATGGGAGCTCAGCATTTGCTGCTGCTGGAATTGCTCCGTGGTTACCTCGGATGCCCGCAAACCATGCGGGGGACCCGGAATAGTCGGCGACGACGTCTGGTTGGATCGTAATCACCAAGAGACCTAACCAGGGCACTTCTGTGCAAAGGTAAATGTTCGTATAATTTTGTAGCCCTCACCCGGACCCCTGACTAAGATTTTAACTTGAGACTGGGACCTCTTGAATGTGATCTAGCACGCTACCTGCACACTGCAGAAGTCAAGCGTGTGTGTGTGTGTGTGTGTGTGTGTGTGTGTGTGTGTGTGTGTGTGTGTGTGTGTGTGTGTGTGTGTGTGTGTGTGTGTGTATGTGAGCATAACTAAAATAAAAGTCGGTTAAACACCAAACTTGGTGTTTATGCTCAATATCTTCTAAGGAGCCCACCTCGGGAGCGTAGATGGTAGCGAATCTGCTACACGTTCAATAGGACCGAGTCCGAACCTCGGTTGGGATGAGTTATCTGGATAAAGCTTTTTCCAGGGTTTTCCCCTTTATCTTGAAAATATGAATATCGTGTAGTTCTACGCTCTGATGACCCTCGGCTCATTTGAACATCATTTCGCCCATTTTATTAATCGTCCGATATGATTTAACATATGAGGACGACGTAATTTTTTTCTCTAAGGATGCAACGTTAAGATTTTCAGAAAAATTCCCTTACCCTGAGCTGGCCTTCATATGCAACATTTTTGGAATTTTTTTCTTGAAAATGGCTAACGATTTTAATTATGTTTAGAATATGTTATAACAAATGATGTATCTTGAACTTTCTGAGAATATCTTCAGAAGTCCTCTTCATTTTGGATGGCTTTTTTTTTTTTAACCATTTGGCCATCGAAGGGAATCTATTGTCTCTAATGGCGCACATATACGCCCGAGGCGGGACTCGAACCCGCTACGGAACGCTAGAGACTTACGATCTAACGACCATGGCTACGAGGTAACGGCTGGATGGCTTTTGTATAACTGGTAAACCGTAAGTGACAGACAAAATATTATTTGATAAGAATGCAGTTCTCGTTAAAATACATAATTCATGTCAAATATATTTTTATGGAGGAAATGTATTCGAGATATACTGACTTTTAGCAGTTTTTATAGTTTTTTAATTATACTTTTATAGTTTATTAATTACAAGCTGGTGACTGCAAGGAATGCCAGAAATGTATCAGGGCATTATAAGCACTAATATGTACGTTACCGTTACTCACATGTACGCACTATCCATGGCCCAGCAATATAAAGAACGCGTTGTATTTAGGGATACACAGTAAACTCAATTTTATCTCTTCATTCTACAATACCTAAAATATTTAATTCCGGTTGTTTATCGTAATATGTTTTTATTTAGGTTATATGCTAACGGTATTTTTAACTGTGGATTTATTTATTCTGCGCTAAGAATATAATGGTTTTCAACAACGAATTTCATGTTCTATAAATAAAGGACGACTCACGCATACCATCGTTAAATGCTGGAACTAATAATTTGTTTGTCTCAGACGACACTCCTTATTTATTTATCCAATAACGTGCTATTACAATTAAAAAGGAATCTGCTATTCAAACAGTAGATCTAGCAACAGGCTGTCACAGATAATTATACTGCTCGAGTCAATCCATTCAAACCTAGGGGCAAAAAGCAGTTTTTATTCACTTAACACATCCAGCATGCATATTGGCCTTGTTGTAACGTACCAATAAATGTTCCAAAGTCAATAAATATGGCCATGATTGCAATTGCAAAAGCACATTTCAAAAACAAAATTTATTGGTTTGATAGGTGGTATGTGTTGATTGTGTATAGATGTTGAAAAATAGGTTATGGGAAAAAATGGAGTTACTAGCCAACGGATGCACCCTCCCCCCCCACAAGAACTAACTTACGTACGGGATTGGTGCTCCCAGGGCCCATAGACACCGGTCCTTCAGATTTCGGAGATTGAGTTAGGACCAACAGCCCTGCCCGTAAAATAGCAATGTTCCAATTCCTTTGGAGGATAACCGAGAGTTCGGCGTCTTGGGTCGACCCTGTGCGGAACCGTGATGTTCGATCCGGGGCATGCCGCGCCGTGGCTTAGTGGTTAGACCGCTTGGCTCTCACCAAGGCGGCCTGGGTTCGATCCTAGGCGACCGCAAAGTGTGATTTGTGGTGGACAACACGGCGCTTGGGCGGGTTTTCTTCGAGGCTTTGCCCCGCTATGTCATTTCACCGGTGCTCCATCTTCATCTCATGTATCACCAGTGTCACCACCTGCGGTGCCGTATGTAGTAAAAGTGGGTGTTAAACACTACATATTTTGATCCGGGGCTAATGGCGCTTTCCTGGTTGTATTCTTCTTATCCATCACTTCGAGAGGAGACCATGCTTGCTCGGTTTCGTGTTATTTCAACCATGGCTACATTCTCAATGCCTGAACTACCACAACCACCACCACCACAACACTGCATCAATTGCAATGTGCTCGTAACTGTGAATGGATTTGTTGTTACTATTGCGACTCCTTATCAACTAATAATTTAATTTCTATTTTAGGAGACGACTTTGTCTCCATAGAACAGCTCTTTTTGAATGATAAACTATTTTCTTAAAAACTTCAACTGAGCTGTTCCAAAATGCAGTTAATGCTTATATTTGCTCAGTATTTAGTTTTTTAATGAACTCATTTTACCTGTTAGGTTATATAGGACAAATGAAATCGCTGAAATGATGCTCAAATGAGCTCAGGGTCCATAGAGCTTAGAGTTATTCAACATTCATCTTTCAGGATACGGGAAAAAACCCTGAAAAACCTTATCCTGATAACTCACCTTGATTTGAATTCGTGACTTCTTGAAGGTGAGGCAGATACGCTACCACCTACGCTACAGAGGCCCGCATCCAGTACTTACGGTTGAAATTAACTAGTTTCCGAAACAATAAATGAAGTGTACTTTGCCAGGCTTGTTAGTTATTGTTTATTATAACTTATTTTGTTTTGATTATTTGTTCTGGTTTTGGTTCAATACTTCTACCTTTTGTGCCTAACAGTGAATAATGTATAGCCAGTGTCACACTAATGACCTTAGGAATTTAGCACCACCTAAAATTGACTGCTGCTAAAGCAGTTCATACACTGAGGATTTCATTGTTCTGGAGCTATGTTGGCATAGAACACACCCAAAAAAATACTGCTGGTGTTATCTCATTATAAACTAAGCTATATTTTATGTGTGTTTAGAATGCCACGACTCACTTATAAAATTTCGCAAAAAATATTCTCATGATGGACACATCCGTTTAGCGCCTATTCCCATGAAATGTAACTCGGTAAATAATGCAGTCAAAACCACTAAGCGATGAGCATCCAGTAGCTTGATCTTTTAAGTAATCTCCACAACACATCAGCCTTGAGGATGTTCCCTATCTGAACTGACGGAATGTTGTATTTCTTTTCAATCAAGTAGTATGTTTTTATTATTGTGCTGCTCGAATGGTTACCAAGAATTTATCTTTGTTAATAGAAACCTCTCAGATAACGCACTGATTACTCCACGTGAAGATAACATCTATCGTCATTTGTGATTCTTGCGAATTCCAATGGTTGAAGTGATGCGTTCAATGGTGCATAGCTCAGGTTCGGGAAGCGTGGAAGTTTCCCTCTCACTGTTTCGAGAATGATCAGTGCGTTATCTGAGAGGTTTCTATTAACAAAGATAAAGCCATGGTAACCGTTCGAGCAGCGCGACTATACCCATATTATTCAAATTATAGCTTGAGAAGTTCTCTATTTGTGCATGATTTTTTCATAGAAATAATAAACCAGTGTAATGCTAATATGAACCCTGATATCTCGAGAAACTAAACTGTTAGCTATGTTGCGTGGAGGTTGGAAGGAAAATGGGATGGATCCAGACATGTAGTAAAACAATATTACTGTTTAGCGATTAATATTGCGTCCCCCATATCTACATTAAGATTCATCTTCGTGGCTAGATGCTCAATGATGTCATTATGTGACTTGAAAATGTCGGTAGTAGAAAGGAATAATAAAAAGAAAAAGAATAGGAAAACCTTTCTGCACTGTCGTTACATATAGGCTAGGTGAAGGAGATAAGTTACAGTAATGACAATAATACTTATACAACTTACATGAATGCACAGTAATTTAAAATCCTGAGTTGTCTCGTAAATAACTCCCCTCTTTATTTGCTTTTTGTTACTTCTCTATTCCACCGAAATATTTTTTTCAGGTTTTACCTGATATCCACGTTTGAGACTCTCTGAACCTCCGGAAAAAATCAAAGAAAGAAGAAGAACATTCTTAGAGAAAGTTCCCGTGTGTCTGTAAACAGCATAACTCAGAAACGAAAATATCAAATTCGGTAAGTTAAGCATAATATAAGCGACACTATGACTTTCAAGAAAATATTTTTCTCAACTATTTTGATGAAGTGCATATGTTTAACCTGCGAAACATAACTTATATTTATAACATATACTTCTTCATCTTCCCTAGTGTTATCACATCGTGATGTTAGGGGATTCTTGTTCTTCTATCCCTTTAAGGCAGGTCTGAGGAACCGAAACTTTGATAGAGAACCAGGATGGGTGATCAGTCCGATGCCCGGTGTGTAAGAAAGAAGTGGATGATTGTATGAGGGCGAGATGAGCGATAGGGAAGATGGTGGAGCAATTGGTGGAATGCTGGCGGGGAAACCGGAGGACCCGGGGCAAATCCACCCCAGTGTCATGTTGTCCACCACAAATCTCACTTTGCGGTCGCCTGGGATCAAATCCGGGCCGCCTTTGTGAGCCAAGCGGTCTAGCCACTCAGCCGTGGTGCGGCCCCTATAACACACACATTTCATAAGAAATTAAAAGCATATCTTGAATATTTTGGGAATCGTTTCTGAAGTCCTCTCTATTTTCAATGACAGTTGCACAACTGGTAAACCGAGAGGGATACAAAATATTGCTCTAGAAATTAAGGTACGCAATAAATGTTGATACCGAAATTATGGTTTGCCAGAAGTAAAGAATCATGATGGATGTCAAAGGAATGTTGGTTCTTTGTTACGACAAGGGCAAGGCCAGTTGAGTTGGGGGAAAGTGTTATAACAAAGCAATCTAAGAAGCAGTGTCCTTAGAAGATTTCTAAAGTGGCTCACTGACTAGTATGAATAGGAAATTCTTTGGATCATTTACAATGGCGACAAAACAGCCACAAAGGGATTTTGGTTGAAAAGGAGCTTCCTGAGAGTGAAAGTTAGATATACACACACGTGCAGCTGCGCTGAGGAGAGCACTCTTCGGCGTGGAGCCGATGTGGCCAGTTCGCGGCTAGGAAGCCATGAGAAGTGTCTGAGGCGTGAGGCCGATGAGAGCGGTCCGAGGCGTGAAACCTAGTAGGGCGGTCAACCTGTTCTGTGTTTGATAATTGTCGGTTCGTAGATATATGAGGAACGAATAAATTTATCGAGTAATAAATTTTCTGCATTCAGTAACTCTAAACCGAGATTCGTAACCCTTGGTCGGCAACTTTCATTTCGAGGTTTTAAAAGAAGAAGCAGTAAATAAAGTGGAAACGGGCATTCCAGTGTTATTAAAATCTCCTTCTCACACATCCACGCATACCCTGAGAGAAACCTCATTTCTCGCCGACTTCTGTGTTCACCCATAAATTATTTAGTTACAAATTGGCGCCTCAACGTAGAAATCTTTGTTCGACATAAACATTTCTGCTTCAATGCCATTAGTATAAAATGCCCCTGATCCACATGGAGCCACTAACTTTGATTTACACGTTTATTCTCACGCCTAATTCAAAGAGGCATGTTCAATTTATTACATGAACACCATGTACAACAAATTTTCAATTAGATTGTACATCTAATTTCGGAGTTATGTTTTAACGTATTCTCTAAGCTATTATTGCGTGTTCCTGCAGTAAATAATGCATATTTCGGTAGCAGGATGATGAAACCTGTTTGATCATTTGCAGAATTTATGGCATGCTGGATGCGATCCAGTTTTACTCTGAGATGTTTTATGATAGCGTTCTTTAACCAGGTAACCATAGCGAGCGTTTTTTAATCTCTTTTGAGTTTTTTTCTGAATTTGTATAGCTACTTGATATAATCATTCGTTACGTTTTCTGCAGATTATAATTACGTGAGTAGATCAAATGTAAACAGGACTTTTTTCTTGAAATTCGTTGAACCAAAGCTTTACATATATGGTTTCCTTCATTTGAAAGGTATTTTTGCTGATATTTTATGGACTTGTTCTCCCATAAAATATGTCTTCAACACTTATACATGAACTATCCTACCTCATCAATACCAGAATGTAGACTTTCCAGTGGTATTTCGTTGCCTGTGAATGTTATGGCTCCAGATGTTCATGGCCGTCTGGGTGCATCCATTTTAACAAGATATTCCAAGTTGCCGTGTATGATAAAACATAGTTGCATTTTGATAATACGTAATTTCAGTTCAAAACATATCAACTATAAATGGATCAAAGAATAAAGAGATAAAAAATTGATAAAGAAATAAAAGGGAAACCTGATATACATGCTACACTTTCCCAACTTTGCCTATGTCCATCTGAAGTGATCATTCTGATTAAGTTTCATTAATTCCTATGATGCATTTATTTGGTCCTAGCAATTATTGAAATTTTGACAAGCTACATTTAAAGCAGCTAAGCACTTGAAGCACTTTATCAGAAATATAGAGAAATAAATTCAGTAATCGTAGTCATCAGAAATAAATTAACCTTCTGGCTGTTGCAAAGAGAGGGGTCGGAAACCTTCACACAGCTTCCACTTATATTTGAAAAAAAATTCTAAAATGTCTAACGTCACGAACAAAATTGTCTTAGTGTGATCTATATTCTTTAAACGTTATTTGGCATCCCTTGCAGTTTCATAAATAAATAAAATACAATTTTAGTTAATAGATGGAAATTAATCATTTCTTCACACTATCTGTATATAGGCTAAGGTTTTTGATAGAGTCAACATGAAAAATTCAATGCCACGGCCGGGATTTGAACCACGGATCTCCTGGTTTCCGTCCAGTCGCTCTAAACCATTGAGCTACCATGTTCAACTTGCCGTCATGACATTAAATTCTACATTTTACTCGTATTTTTTTAATGTTTAATTTTCTTTATTTTACGTCCTCCAACATTTAGTCATATCGAACGATGAATGAAATGGATAAAATGATGCTCAATGCGTCCGGGATACATGGAGCTTAGAGTTACCCGACATTCGTCTTTCAGGATAAGGGAAAACCCCGGAAAAACCTTATCCAGGTAACTCACCCTGACGGAGATTCGAACTCGGGACCTCTTGAGCGTAAGGCAGACATGCTACCATCTACGCTACCGAGGTGGGCATTTTACTTGTATATTTCCCCGGTAGACCATTAGGGGCTCTCGCATTCGTAGGTCAAGTACTTACAAATGGAAGTCGCCACCAACGGTGTACCTCGAATGCGATAGCCCCTAGAGGTCTACCGGGGAAATATACAAGTCAAATAGAGAATTTAATGCCAGGACGGCATGTTGGCCATGGTAACTCAATGGGTTAGAGCGACTGGACGGAAACCAGGAGATCCGTGGTTCAAATCCCGGCCGTGGCATTGAATTTTTCATGTTGACTCTATCTATATAAAATACAATCCCAACTGAGGGAATCTCGCAGTCGTTCGTCGAAATATTTGTGGTACCTATACCTTTTATTTTTCACGTCAATATGTCAGACATATACCTATATTTGAAAAACGTAGAGGGCGGTTTATGTTTGGAGAAATTTTCCGAAAAACTTGTAGCATTCTCTGAAGATTTCGTACAGAAATACCAGTTTTGATGTTTATACAACTTTTTATTTTTGAGTTATGCTGAATACATGTACACGCAGTAGGCCGCGCCGTGGCTCAGTGGTTAGACCGCTCGGCTCTCACCAAGGCGGCCCGGATTCGATCCCAGGCGACCGCAAAGTGAGATTTGTGGTGGACAACACGGCGCTGGGGCGGGTTTTTGTCCGGAACCTCCGGTTTCCCCCGCCATCTCATTCCACCGGTGCTCCATCTTCATCTCATATACCATCAGTGTCACCGCCTGCGGTGCCGTATGTAGTAAAGGCGGGCGTAAAACACTACACACGTACACGCACACAATCACATTAACTTAAGAAATACGGACCAAACATTTTTTAAATGCTTTTAGTTAAGGATTATGGTGCGCCATGTAAAGTGTATTACCGGAGAAATGTCTGCATTCAATTTTGGGTGGTACTTGCTCTACGTATGGTAGGTAAATACTGAGAAGCCTGTTTTTAACCCACCTCTGTGCTGTGGCGTTAGCGTGTCTGTCTCACATTCAAGAAGTTCCAAGTTCGAATCTCGGTCTAGATGAGACATTTTATGGGGTTTTTCCTTATCCTGAAAAATGAATGTCTGGTGATTCTAAGCACTGTAGACTCTAGACTCATTTAAGCATCGTTTAATTCATCGTCCGATATGACCTACGTTGGAGGACATTAAAAATAAGCCTGGTTGTATTAACTAAATTAATTTAACTCTTATATTAGCTGTTTATAAGTAAGGATATTGAATATATTCTTATTTATACATGGAAAAACCTAATATACTGAGTTATTTCAGCCGAATTACGAGAATGATGAATTTGTGCAAAATATATATTATTCCATTGCATATTATTTAGTGTTTATATTTAATTCCCTTAGCCTATCAAACAAAATCAGGACATTTAATATTACTAAAGCTATTGGGAGTAATAATGTTTAGTGTGTAATATTCACTAATCTCGGTCGTTTATCTGATATGATTTCAAGGATGTGATTTTGTAGGGTAAAATAGCCCTTCAGTGATCTACAATGGTATTAGTATATAATTAATAAACCACATGTTCCAATTGTGTTTTAATCAATTTAATTAATATTCTTGAAAAAATGACTATTGTATTCTCATTTTATTGTACTTTGAGGTTAATTTTTAAGTCATTGTCATGTTGCAGGCATACAGTGTTAGTATTCCGTGGCAGATTCAATTGTTCATTCGTGATCTCAAGGCTGACACAATGGATTTTATTTTAAGCAACACATGTAAGATAGTAATTACTACATATTTATATAATCTGTTACATATTATTCATGGGATAGTCTTAACTTCCATTCGAGGTTGCAAGTTTCATTAGATAAAGTCGTAAATTCTTGTAGGATTATCTATGATAATACAGGTCATGAATATGTTTTGTAACAACAAACATTTGAATATAATTTACATCTGGTTACTTACTTGGAGTCCCAGCTACTCGAAATGCTACACAGGGTGTGAAGATACCCTTGCTTTGGAAATCACCCTCTCCTCCCACATCCTTGCACATAAGGTGAACCAGCATGAGACGACCCTCCATGCTAAGTCTGAGATCAGTCTCTCCCAACCACTGAAAACAAAATAACAATTATAAATGTCAATTCTAGAACTGAATCGGTCATTGCAAAAGTCATAAGTCGGATATTTTTACGAAAATAATTCTATACTAGACTTGCACGTTTAGAGGTAGATAAATAATGCAAGTTTGCAAGGACATGAATACACATAACAAGTTAACTGTCAAATTAATCGATGGTTCGATTAAGGAGTATTTTCTTTTGCATATTCGCGAAAGAAACACCTGCATATCCATGGGGGTAAAGGGCCTATCAGTTTGAAGAAAACTGAAGCTATTATGAAAGTGAAAAAGCGCGCGTTATTTAATAATAGTTTTGTACAAGGATTTTACAATGGTCAACTGACACTGTTAATGATCATTATGATGGAGAAGATTAAATTGATTTCCATTTTACAGGTTTTAGCTAGTTCCAAGTTTTATGAAAAGGTACTAAAATGTTTATTAAGAAAAAGTAACGATTTTTATTGAAATGTTGTAACATATTCAAGAGCAAAATGTATAATAAAATATCAGTTTATAGTACAATTTGGATCATTAAATGTATTGTGTAAGTTATAAAGTAAAAGGTTTAAAAACATTTTAATGCAATTACTTTTAATAACAGTATATCCATTGTAAATAAGGTAGGTGTCTCGATATTTGAAAAGACAGAGTGTTAAAAATGAAAGTTTCTGTGAGTATTCCTATTCTGTTACAGTCTTACTGGAAACGACATTGAATTCATGAAAGAATAATCAATTTGTTTTCATTCTAAATAGTTATAATTTCTTCTGTAATATTTGAATTTAGTGCTTCATGACGTTTTTGCAATGACCGACTCAAATTGACTAATTATTTGTTTGGCATTTTACGAAAACATGTTTAAAACCTCTTAGAACCAAGGTCATTATGTTTACGGGAACTGTGTTTCGCTTGAGATGACGAGGTTATTGACTATATCCTGAATAGCGATGGTAATACCGCAAGTCCTGTCTTAATCGTTGCTTAAGGTGACCAGAACCACTTGTCACGCATGCACGATCTGGGCATTACCTGGAGAAACGTGCGTCCTTCATCGCGAAACAGCCTGAAGGGAGGTTCGGTGTAGGAGTTATTGTGCAGGTCCACCCATCCTCCCCGCGTCAGGAACTGAGCCCCGGACACCACGCAGATGGGCGTCGTCGTCCCTGGTAAGAAAGACATAAAAAATGAAGCGTTATTCTAGCGAAAGATATGCAGTCATAGCAGTCACGATCGAGGCATGAAATCGTGAATTATCATTTCTTACTGCAATGAAAGCACATAATTCATAATTTGCACTTCTGGGTTGTACCTACAACTGTACTTTGAGGCGGGTGTGCACTACTGATTGGGATGAAGTTCACAATAAATGACATGGTATGTTTTCAGAGAAAGATTTAAAAGAATATATTAGAAAGGTCTGTATTTTTAAACACTCAATTTTACAGTTTCTGGGCTTGTAAAGGATTTTGGAAAACATTACACTTTACAGTTCTGAAAACTCTAAGTGGTTTTTTCCCCAAAACTGAACCACTTCTAAACAGTTAGCACTCCTTTTGTACTATACTTTGGGATTACATATTTCTAGTCAAATAAAGACATTTTAAAATGTCTTGTAGTTGTATAATAACACGTTTGCCAAAAAGGAAGACATTCTTATTTTATTTATTTGTTATGAATTAAATTTAAAATAATAAGTAGAAATTTCAGAATTTAATATAAGAAAATAAACGTACAAAATTAGTTTTAGTTATGTAACTAATAAGATATCCTACTTACAGATGCATAAATTAGACTGGAAAAACACATCATCTTTGATTTCCTCCCCCCATATGTTCATTTAAATTATGTAATTTTAAGACTTAAGATTAAGGTCATTAAAAGTGATCTTAATGCATCAAATACCTATTGTGCTATAATAAAGGATTTAATTTTGAGATGCCTCTACACTAGTAACATCAAACACAGTAGAAACTAAAATTTAAGTCACCTTTTATGGAAGTAGTTAACCTTAACTGCATTAAGAAACAAGTTACATCATTGTTTTTAAATTTTATAATATGTTAGATTCATTTTTCCAGTCCGAAAAGAGTAATGTTGAGCCTAAAAATCTCGGGGAAACTCCAAACATGTATTTACGATGAAATCTCGATGTCTAATTTGTTTTAACTGAAATTCAATATTTGATAGACCTAAGTACAACTCCGCTTAACTGAACTAAAAGGATATAATTATTTCGAATGAGGCATTTTTTTGATAATCGATGATAAGAATTTTAAAAGAGAAACAAGAAAAAGAATTGCTGTATAATAATTTCTTCCACACTTGCCGTGTGTAGGCTAAGGTTTGGATGAGTAGAGCCAGACTGAAAAATGCAATGCCATAGCCAGGATTTGAATCACGGATCTTCCGCTCTCCCTACTATTGCTCTAAACCACTGAGCTACTATGGCCAACGTGCCGACGTTGGAAAATGAATGGCCAACGGAAAATTTATTGTCATTTTGGCACGTTGGCCATAGTAGCTCAGTGGTTTAGAGCAACCGCACGAAAAGAATTACATTCGAAATGTATGTATTTGTGTTTTATGAAACACTGCTATTGTATTAAAATATGTATAACATTATTTAGCTCGCCTCGGTAACGTAGATGGTAGCATGTCTGCCTCACTTTCAAGAGGTCCCGAGTTCGAATCTCGGTCAGAGTGAGTTGCCTGGATAAGGTTTTTCCGGGTTTTCCCCTCATCCTAAAAGATGAATGTCGGGTTAAGCTCCATGGACCCTGGGCCCATTTGAGCATTATTTCTCCCATTCTATTCATCGTCCGACATGAATTGAAAAAAAAATGTCGTAAATCACAAAAAAACAGTATTTAAAAAATACTATTTCATAAAATATGTTTTTTTCTGCACTTTCTTGTTACAACGCTTAGGTACATCTGTTGATGTTGATTCATGTTTTCTTTTGCTAAACGTAAGAAAAATTTAAAATAAGTTTTGTATTACTTATAGTGTAATATTTAGATATTTAAATACACATTTGTACTCTTTTTGAATTTATTTCTGATGCTTTAAATCTCTTTTCCGCTGTCACTCAGTGCCTTGAAGTTTCGTTTAATGTTTATTAAAGCACGCTTTCTTTTCACTGATCTTAAACACAAATAAATCACAGCGATCAATACCAACAGTAAAGTAATTGCAAAACTCCGCATTTCCTTATTTATGGACGTCTTTTAACTGTTGTGGTTGTCCCATGCTCTATTGGGAGTGAAAGACCGCTTAATTTTACTCAGGAGCCTCTTTATCAGACTTGGGATTCTTTATCGTGCCGTTAATCTACGGCAGGACACCACCGTCCACAAAGATCCATCGTCCTTCGCCGACTTGAACTCGCAACCTTGGGAACCAGAGGATAGCACTTTACTCCTATTATAGACTGCGGAGATGAAGATAATATAATAGCTCTTCACTGGAACTGCTGGCAGTAGATGTATACACTGTAGAACGATATTGAAGACGTGCGAAACATTGGCATCTTTAGCATCAATTACATGGATGTCACATTTACTATTTAAAACTCTGATGGCCTAATGGCTTACGTATCTATACGTTAACAGTTCTGAACTTATTCTTTACTAATGCAAGGTTCGATGATGGATTTTCTTGTTTATGTTTTGCTTCTGTTATTGATAATCTTTGAGATAATACTCTGTAGCTTTGACCACCAGCTCATAAAATCAAAGCAGTACAAAAATAAATAATACCGTCTTGACAGCTAAAGACTCCATTGAGAGCAGCAGAACGTGTTTTTATTGGCATGAATATACGAGCTACCATTCAAAGTGAATGGACGTCACATTGAACCCACAATGGTTGAACTGATGAGGACCAAAACCTTTCAACGGTTAACGCCTCTTGGTTCTGGAAACTTGTTTCTTGTACCTGGTGGATGATGTGGGAAGACAAACCTATCTGAAATGTGCTTCATAACGAAAAGTAAATATGGATGTCACAGATTATAGGTACTTAGCATCAATTCCATCACATAAGCATTGAGCTGTTTGAACACATGCTAAAATGCCATCAAAGATTTTGTTCCTGGGTAGTAATTCTGTTTAAAACTGAGCCAGATGGCTCCGTGATAATATGTAATACCAGCATTCGCAAGGTCCCAGGTTAGATTCTCGTCGGGCCGGTCACCACTCTCACCGTTTTTTTTTTATGGTTTTCCTATGATGTGATGCTGGAGCTTTCCTCTTCTATCATGCATTTCCTGTGCTGACTATTTCACTAATATGCAACATTTGAGTTTTTGTCTGGGATTTTTATTTTAATATGTCATTATCCCTAATTTGAGTAAGCTGAATCAGAATATGAATTTATTTTTTCTCCATCACGTACGAATCCTTCACAATATAAGACTTAGTAAAATGTGAATTTTTATACTCAGCTATATCGAATCTATGTTATTATTAAATATATGTTAGTAAATCTACTGTCAACACAACACTCTTCATAATAAACTAATATTTAACATCTGTTCTAAATAATCACATACATTTAACATTACACCGGTTTTTTACACTTTGGCCACACCGTGGCTCAGTGGTTAGACCGCTTGGCTCTCACCAAGCCGGCCCGGGTTCGATCCCAGGCGACCGCAAAGTGAGATTTGTGGTGGACAACACGGCGTTGGGGCGGGTTTTCTCCGGGACCTCCGGTTTCCCCCGCCATCTCATTCAACCGGTGCTCCATCTTCATCTCATGTATCATCAGTATCACCGCCTGCGGTGCCGTATGTAGTAGAAGCGGGCGTTAAACACTACACATTTTTTTTTTTAACACTTTGCCTTGAAATGCACATATTTCCATTTCCTTTATGTCCCGGTGAAATCGTTCACCTTGCTGACACAGCCGAGATTTTTTAGAAAATAAAGTGAAAATGAGAGTGCAGGAAAAGTACTTTCACACTCATATTGCAACCCAGCTTTTGAAATTTCTTAAGCATTATCTTCTATAAAATGTTTGTAATTAGGATCGTTGTAATTTCTCAGAAAGTTTACGATGACGCTCTCATAACCAACCTATGCCCGTTTTTCAGTATATGCTATCGTTTCTTCAAATAAATTATCAGAAAACAACTTCGTAATTTGCGGCCCAACTACGAAATATTCCCTCTTAAATTTAGCTTCAGATATTACAGGAAACTTCTTGTAGATTTATTTGTAGCAGTTCTAATTCATATTTAAAGCCTTAATAAATTGCTTCTTAAGCCTACTTTTATGTGTAAAGAAGGTAAGAGAAAAAGTTTTGGAACTACAAGACACTCATGAATATTTGAATATTTTCATTTCTGACACGAGACTGTCTCTCTGCTTCCAATGTTTTCTTCTCCAATGCTAGAATCCGACTCTACTATCCCACTCACAAATAAAACATGACATTTTAGTAAAGCCTTATTGCTGATCTAGTTGCATGCCAATAACTTTTAAATCTCTGCATAGCTGCCACTTAAGCTCTGCATATTTGACTTTTTCTATAAGTAATTTTAGGTTATGATGTGTTTCCTTGAGGCGAACTGAATGAGCTACTGGAACTGATGCATATTTATACAACATTAGACATTTCAGACTAATTTTAGTACTCCTGTATGTTACATTGGTGTCATTGTTGTAAAACATATTAATTCGAACAAAGAAATTATTAGTATTTCTTAGTTTCAAACAATATTTATGCACAGAACTACATCAAAACATTTTACGTATAACTACTAATTGTAAAAATATGGTACGTGGAAGAAGAAAAAACGATTTCAGTTTTGGAATCAGCACATCACATTTAGTAAAGCAGACATGTTTTGGTGGAAACCCCAGAACCAGGCATATTAGTGTTGCTTTCATTTGTTTCGTGGTGGTGGAGTCAGGCGACAGCGATTGTTGTGACGGAATTGTGGAGTTCTTATCGCCACAACGAGTTCTAAAGAGTTCCCACTGCCGTTTAGTTGGCTGACTTTCTAAGGGTGGTTTGATAATGGTGGAAGCAGGCTCGCGTCGGCATAAGGAATGGTGTCATCCGGAGTCTTTAGGGACCCCATCCTTGCTTGCGCGTCGGCTCTGGTAGCTTTTGGGACTCTCCTAAGTCCCAGTGAGTCTACGTAAAGTGCTGAGCTACAGAGGATGGGCCCGCTCTAATTGTAACTCTTATTTATCTAACAATGACAATGTACTTACCAGCAAAGCTGATTTCTGCGCTAGGATACACAATTTGTCCTTTTAGTGGCAGGAACACAAAAGGAATTCTTTGTACCGTGGATCCACTCACGAAAGGAGCCAGAGGACATTCTGTAAAAAATATAAACATAAAACATTACAAGCTACTCTCTGGTTTATTGATATTTGCTAAAACTATAAAATGTCATAGACAACCTTGATGAAAAGTCCTTAAAGTGTAAAATTGGGAAGTGCTGAAAATTGATTACTGGACTGATTTCAGTTTCAGTACCTTACGCACTAGCTCAGCAATAGGGAATCGACTCATTTAGGATGCTGAGGATCTCTGGACCAAGTTACCGTCGTAACAGCGGACTTTTTCACATCAGATTAAACCACCCAGTCTTAGCCTACACACTGTCAGTGTGAACAACAATAATTTCAAACTCAAGAGAAGAAATTTCATTATACGCGGGCATATATGAGGTTTTACGCACGAGAAGGGCGAAACCGCCAATCAGACTTCGAAACAGTTCGCGTGAAAAGTTTCAACTTCCGTGAGACAGATAAGGACGACATCATTATAAATATTTTTGAAGTGAAACTTCTTTAGGGGCGTTTAGCACTTTTTTTTGGTAGTGAATTAAACTGAGCCGGCACGCTGGAATATGTGACGCGCATTCGGGTGAAGTCGGCTCGAGTCGGTTCAATCCGAACTAACCCCCCCCCCCCCACACGCATTCGTTATTTTTTCAGTCTTATGTTGTCCATACCGCAATACACGGAGATTTTCTGTCGCACTCAACAGCGTATCAACAACACGTATCCAGGTATATTTTAACATATTTCAAATACTATGAAAAACTCAGAAACCCTACAGGAGTTTCATTAAGACAATAATTGTCTTAGGGCCGTTCATTACAGACGTCTGTCAAGTGCCGGTAACCGATCCGGTTAGATAACTTTCTGTCATTTAACAAGTCGAAAACATGTCAAATTCCACTTTAAACAATAAATAGTCAAAAGGAACAGATAATATCACCGAAGTTCGGTATTTGGATAATTATAGCCATAATAACGAAAAATAAAAAAAAGTGTGCAAATTGGTAATAAAAGTGTTAGGAATTCGTAAAAGAGATGTTTCATTTAAGAACTAGTTATTTTTACTGACAATTTCTCTTTATTGTATGTAGTAAAAGGTAAAACACCAATAAATTAAATGTAATAATACGTAAATAATAAAATTACCACTATTAAAATGACATTTTGCGTTTTGCATTTACAACTTACAGGTTATGTTTTTCCACAAACTGAAAGACCGACCAACGGTCAAAAGATTTCATATATAAATTTGATTTTTTATAGAAAAACAGATTTAAATACATATTATTTAGTTTGGAAAATAAACATTTAAAGACAAAACATCGAACAAAAACATTTAAATTGAATAGAAAATGTATTAATACAGTATCAATTGTGACAAAACATTTGAAATGAATATGACATGTAATAAAATATGCATTAAAATATGTACGGACGTGTAATGAAATATGGAGTAATGAGTGTATGTACGGATATGTAATAGCATGTGCAAAATGTATACTTACGTAACCAAACATTTCCGAATATTCAAAAAATTTACAGATAAGCAAATGAAATTCACATAATTATGTTATAAGATATGTATGAACTTGTATTTTTATTAAAACTAAAAATGCAATGAAATATGTGTATCAGCAAGAAACAAAGTATGAAAAATTATTGTTAAATAGCATGTATTTTAATATAAAAACAAAATACATGGAAAACAGTATGCTGTGTGATTTGTGATACCGAAATTAAGGTTTGCCAGAAGTAAGGAATCATGATGGATGTCAAAGGAATGTTGGTTCTTTGTTACGACAAGGGCAAGGCCAGCAGTTGTGGGGAAAGTTTTTATAACAAAAGCAATGTAAGAAACAGCGTCCTTATCAGTTTTCTAAAGGGGCTCACTGACTTGTATGAATAGGAAATTCTTTGGATCATTTACAATGGCGACAAAACAGCCACAAAGGGACTTTGGTTGAAAAGGAGTTTTGAGAGTGAAAGTTACATATACACACACGCGCAGCTGTGTTCAGGCAGAACAGTCTTCGGCGTGAAGCCGATCAGAAGGGTCTTCGGCGTGACCGATTAGAGCGGTCCGAGGTGTGAAGCCTATTAGGGCGGTCAACCTGTGTTCTGTCAACCTGTTGGTTCGTATATATATATATATATATATATATATATATATATATATGAGGAACGAATAAATTTATCGAGTAATAAACATTCTGCAGTCAGTAACTCTAAACAGAGATTAATAGCCCTTGGTCGGCAACTTTCATTTCGATGTTTGAAAAGAAGAAGCAGTAAATAAATAAAGTGGAAACGGGCATTCCAGTGTTATTAAAATCTCCTTCTCACACATCCACGCATACCCTGAGAGAAACCTCATTGCTCGCCGACTTATTTGCTCGCCATTAAATTATAGCTTCAAATTGGCGTCCACAACGTGGAATTGTGTGCACCTATAAACTTTTGTATCATTTGGTTATACTTCCTTTATACATCCTTCTCTTCGCACGGTCGCAAGTCCGTAGTCATTTAGTTTTTTCAGAGTATTTTCATTTGCGAGCACACTTAGCGTAAGGCATGAAATGTTTAGCTCGCAACTGGCCTCTTTGCGCAAGAATGAGTGTCAACATTACATTTTTAAAAATAATTTTAAGAATAATTTATAATAAATAGTTTTTAAGTTTTCACCTCTGTTGTGTGGCCTTAAGCATTCACAATTTTTTATTATAGTGTTTTTATCCATTTCCCGCCTTTTCTATCATGCGTGGGAAGGTGAAATTCTTGAACTCCGTGCGTTTTACATTTTTATTGCAAGTGATTTTGAAATTATTTAATGCTTCAACTATAAATATGAATATTTATTGTTACAGATACACAGTATATCCATATTTAATAGTTGAATTTTTATTATTTAGATCTTCCGTCAATACTTCCGTTTGATAAATCCATGGTAACCATTCGAGCAGCACAATTTTACATACACTCGCCGTGTATTACCCTGGACATTTAGGAAGATACTTCGCAGTGGAGGCGCTGTTATATGTTTACACCGCACGGCTGGCTATCAGAGGAGAGGAGAAGTAGGCAGCATGACATACAAATATGTGCATTACTGAAGGCAGAAAGTATGCCACGCTAAGGAGCAGGACAAATTGATTAATTCAATTGTGATGTGAAGATTTCGATCCCTAAATATTCGTTTTACTCACTGTATCTGTAGATTTCCATCTGTGGCGCTGTTGTCTAAAGGATGGATATCAGCAGTGATGTCTGTATCGCTTGCTGTTGTCATCTCTGGAATCCATAAAACTGACTACGGTATTACCTTCCTCTTCATCTCTGTTATCCAAACCCACATTGGTTATTATTCTTTCTATTTCCTCTTCCATCTCGATGCCAGTATTCTTATTCTATGGATTTAATTTTCATGCACACATTTTTCCAATCTTCTTCAGTGTTGTTTAGTCCTTTAAGAACAGTTTGATTAGTCCTTTAAGTACGTTTAAAGGCATACAACACACATTTTTCTGCTACTTTTTGTTTCGTGATATTCGATATCAGTTCAATGGGGTTTAAATCACAGTGATAAGGCAACAATCTATATTCTGGCGTTCCACTAAAATGTACCGCATATCTTACATATTTTAAAACTAAACCACATTTCTTTAATATTCGCCAGAAAGTTTTCTGCCCACCACCGAAATTAATTGTCCCATTTACTACATAGAATAACTTCTTCACTAATGTAATTTCTTTCCTCACTTCATAGTACTCTAAAATAGCTATCCAAATGATCCATTAAAAACTTCTTTTTCCATTTACGTTGTGTTCCTGGAGTAGTAATTCGTGTATCTGAAACTATTTTGAAATTATTTAAGATTCCTTTTATTATGGCCTTTTTCCTACTGCCTTAGCCGTTCTAACCACTGTCCTTTGCAAAGAAAAAAACCGTTTTGCTTTCCCTCCGTGCAAAAACTGGAAAACATTGCGAATAGTTCTGAATAATCCTTCTGCTTTGAGAGTTTACAACCCTCCGAGGCGACTTTTCTTGATGTTTCCATGTTTCCAAATTATTATTACAGACACCTACTGCCCTCCTCGGTAGCGCGGTGGTAGAGTGTCTGCCTCACGTTCAAGAGGTCCCGAGTTCGAATCTCGGTCAAGGTGAGTTACCTGGATAAGCTTTTTCCAGGGTTTTCCCTTATCCTGAAGGACGTATGTCGGGTAACTCTAAGCTCTATGGACCCTGGGCACATTTGAGCATCATTTCACCCATTTCATTCATCGTCCAATATGACTTAACGTTGAGGACAAAAAATTACAAAAAATACACTTTGTGATACGGCACTACACTATACTCCGGTACTCATGCGTCACATTACAGCTAACTAGATTAACAAAATTTAATACTCAGCCTATAGTCAGCCATTACAACACGTTAGTTCCTACTACAGCCACACATAAACAAAGCTCGAGCTATTTGTCCCGAGTACAACATGGCAAAGCGAGAAGACGTATCGGAAAAAAAAATCGCAATACAGAGATGTTTACCTCAGCTTATCGCACATACACGGAGACTCCAGTGTATGTATAGTCTGTTCAGATATAATCATGTCTTCTGGACAGCAATGTGTCATACATCAAGCTCGAGTAAACATATCATATAGACACACTCAGCATCCAATCGCTCTATTTGTATTTCGTAACTTACTGTACATCAACTTACTAATATTCCACTCTTCTAATCGGCCAGATAAGACCCGATAAGAGGCGATGGCAGCGCTGGACAGCTGAAGGTCGATACGCCTCAACGTTATGTCGAGTATGTGTGACAATTTCGTGTAACAACTCCTTTGTTGACACATATTTACCGATAGGCTTCCACGCTTTACCATGCAGTGCCAAGAAAAAGCTCATGGAATATATAGAATGAATCGATAGCAGAAGTTCCGGAAAACCAATCTTAAGTTGCTTTCTTATGTACTATAAAGATTAAGGGAAGATAGATGATCAACAGGAAAGCAGAGAGCGATTCGGAGCAGTCAAAAATATTTATTTTAAGCTGCAGCTAATGTTTCTCATAGCAAGGGACTATTACCACTAAATTATAAGTTGAATCTTTTAACATTCTACCTTGAGATAGCTATTCACGTTGCAAACTTGAAGGTTTGCCTCAAATGCAGCCTACGCTAGTCCGTTTCCATTCGCCCTACAGAGACTGCAACCGACAGTAACCGATTCTACTACGTCATCCACAAAGAAAGGCATCTATTGTCGGGTACCACACAAAATCGTTGTGTATATAAAGCAGAAGTAACTTCCTCGGCAGTGTTTGTGTACAATTTACTTTGAGGCGACCGGCTGTCTTTGCTTAACTTGCCGTACGGTCAAGTATTTTCAAGTGGCGAGACCATCGCCTGTCTGCTGAAGGCCGTCTCTATGGATTTCCTGGTTACCAGACACGATAATTATAGGCTTTTCATCATACCCCGCTAATACTAAGGTTGGGGAGTGCTTCGATTGCTGCTATTGCCAAAACTGCTCACCGTTCAATGCAAATTTCTTTTTGTATAACTTAAGAGAAAATTTATTGATACAATTTAGAAGCTAAAAAAATGACATTTTCAATAACAGTAAATGAAGCAGATATTTCAATAATTAACGGACAACATGTTATATGAAGCTGCATTAAGTTGTATTTAATTAATACATCAAATTAAAGTGTAACTCACAACAGAAGTTCTACTCCCAGAAATTGCACACACTTCAAATGTGTGCAACATATGTTTGGGTTTTTAAAATTCCCTTCGATGACGAATTCTATACGTTCGATTCAGTGTTGCATTTCAGCCAGTGCATAGTGAGGTGGTGTTTCATCTTAAATAGAACGCTCAAAATAATCACTAACTGCACAATAGATGGTGATTTTTGCTAGTTTACTCACTCAATACTTCTATTTGTGGTCGATGCTCACACACAGTCTGCCCATCACAGGAAGGCAAGGCAGAGGAATGTGTAACGAAATCACTTTTGCTGTGTTTATGCTCTCCTTCCGGATATGATAAGGATGCTAGGTTTATTTAAAATACGCAGTGTTGTCACATAACTCACAATACATAATACCTATCACTGCAGTTGCTGAAACAAGCATTAGATCTGGCAACATGGGTGACTCATATACACTCGCATACACTCATTTCATAGTAAACAGATCCATGATCAGAGCTGATAAACAGTTGAAGCCCAATCCCTCTTCAGGCCCCGCTTGCCTTCTTGTGGTGTGCAGACAGTACACAAATTAGTACCATGTTCATTCGCTCGAAACAGCAATTCATTATTTTTTTAAAAAAATTTCAAAATATTTACTGTATACCGAAATTTCAGTTTTTCTTCTCATGGATCTAAAATCTACAGAAAAAGAGCAATACATCAGAATTGCCAGTTTTATCACTCATACAAGCAGATTAGTGAGTTGACATCGTATAAGGAGTGGTGGATGAGAAATTGGTTGCCTGCAGCGCTGAAATTGATCACTCATAATTGTTGTATCAAACATTTCTTCTAAGGTAGATCTGGTAAGAACCTAAAATTGTCACCAACGAAATATTGCTACCATAAAATTCATATTTCGACACATTTGTCGATATCATAGTTGCTTTCGTCAAAGATCGTTTACATACAACAATAATAATAATAATAATAATAATAATAATAATAATAATAATAATAATAATAATAATAATAATAATAATAATAATAATAATAATAATAATAATAATAATAATAATAATAATAATAATAATAATAATAATAATAATAATAATAATAATGATGATGATGATGATGATGATGATGACGATGACGACGAAGACGACGATGAGGATGATGATGATGATAAAGGACGCCGGGATAGCGCAATGGTTCCGTTCGCAGCTACCTTGCTAAGAGTCCCGAGTTCGATTCCCGACTCTGGGGTGGCGACTTTAAGTCGGCCCTATCTACGTCTTCATCTCTGTCTAGCATATGTTAAGTCTCCCCTATGCCCAACGTGATTCGGAGTCCACGGTATAAGCTGTAGGTCCTCTCACCTCACCGTCATCTTCACTATCACCCTACACTGCCCTCTGGGTGCCTCCACCTGAAAAATGGGTCCGGTCATCACGTGGTGAGGCGAGGTTACACCGAAGGCCAAGGTTGCCACGTGGAGAGTGTTGGTAGCCAACAACAATATTTAATAATAATAATAATAATAATAATAATAATAATAATAATAATAATAATAATAATAATAATAATAATAATAATAATAATAATAATAATAATAATAATAATAATAATAATAATAATAATAATAATAATAATAATAATAATAATAATAATAATAATAATAATAATAATAATAATAATAATAATAATAATAATAATAATAATAATAATAATAATAATAATAATAATAATAATAATAATAATAATAATAATAATAATAATAATAATAATAATAATAATAATAATAATAATAATAATAATAATAATAATAATAATAATAATAATAATACACATAACTTCACTTGTAATTTATTATGGTATAATTACATTAATGACATTTCACTTATTGATAAAAAATATACCATACATAGACACTTGAGCCTTTTTAATACCATGAATGGATAACTGGGTTATGCTTTTCTCTAATGATCTTCAAATTTCCATAACTTTATTCATTCATTATTCATTCATTAATAGAATAACTTGTGTAACCTTCGCTACAGAACAAGTAAAGCTGTCTACAACTGTAATATGGGAAACTACATGGTTACAACCTCTAGGATTCCATGAGTAATAAAACGGCAAAAAGGTTCACAAATATGAACCAGTTCTTGGTATACCTTGTGCAAAATAACTGCGTTATAAGAAGCATTTATTAGGCACGCAAATGTAGATTATCAAGTCCAAGAGCAAGTTATTCCAGGTTAATGACGTTTGAATTGTGCACGTTTTATTGTTTGTAACAGAGTTTTGCTAATATAAGGCTAAGGCAACGAATTTATTACTTAATTACTCGAAACACAACTATAATGCAAATTGTAAAACCAAGAGTAACTATTTTCCTAGTGTTTCATTCAACACTACTTTAGAAGCAATGCTTATTATGAAACATCAGGAGCAGTAATAAAACGGCTCCTTTCATTTTGTCTGTCGTTTCTGTATAGTGGAGAAAGTATTGCACTGGACTGCAAAAAATACCACCTAAAATACACGTTTTGAGTTCTGGAGGTTAAAAAGAGATTTGAACAGCTCCGTTAGTTTCCTTATGTTAGTGGATGAACCACATAAATTAAAAGCAAATTACAGTAGTTAAACGCAGTATACTTCTAATGATCATTTTTAAGGCTTATTACCATCCCAAACAATTTTTGCATATAATTTTCTTCTTATTTATTTTCTCGTATTTTAATGACTCAATAAACTATGTATTTTGAGCTGCTAGTGTAATAAAATGATCATCTTCCATTAAGTAAGTAATCTTTATTTCCATTTCAATTACAAATTGTTATACATTTAAATACCTATTACTACACTGAGATGCTGGTTATTGGGCCCAATAGACTCAAACTCTGAAGTTGTCTAGCTAATGAATCCCTATTGGCAACCTATCTAAAACTAACTTCATCTTCATTTTCGTCATATTTATTTATCTTTATCAACCATTTGGCTCTTACTTTACCCGAAAAGTTACCAATTTCAATTAAATTTTTCCTAGTTTTTACACTCATTAACTTCATTGCTTGATTTTTTTGGTAGCCTTGCCCATTCTTTTTTACCTATCTTCTCCCTAAGCAACCTAGTTTCTTCACATTCTAAAAGCAAATGTCATTCTTTGTCCCTTTGGTGACACAATGGGAATTTCTCCAGATCCCTCCCTCTTCCCAAACCCTTCAGTTTCACCACCCATGTTCTGACCCATGCAAAGCCTTCTCTTGCTGATTTATCACAAATATCAATGTATTTTTCCCTGTTCCACATCACTTTCATATCTCTATAAATTTCCAGTGAGCTTTTCAAGTTGGAGCATCCTAACATTTCTTGCCTTTCGATATCTTTCGTTCTTAATCTAAGTTCTTTCCAAAATCCACTAGACAATAATTCCCTGTTTTCCCACATGGCACCCAACCCTAATTTTAACATCATTTCCTTTATCTTATTTAGCCACGAATCTTTCTGATTTAGTTTTTCCAGTACTATCAAGCATTGATGCAGAATATTCTGCTCATCTTAACTCCTACTTCTTGCACAATATTTTAACATCATTTCCACCATTATCCCTCTAATTCCCAGGCTTTCCAGTTCTACTTGCGCCACTCCATCTCGTGGTAAGCCCAAAACTTGTTTGCAAAAGTTTCTATGTAATACATTCATATTTGCACTCCCTCCTCCAAGCCCCATATCTCTATCCCATATAGAATTTTTGCTTCTACTACAGCTTAGTAAATTCTCTCCAGCAGTTTTATTTGCATTCCTGGTAATTTATCTATGCATGCTTTAATATCTTTTAATGCAATTTTACCTTTTGCCATTGCCATTCTCTTCTGCTCTTTCCAACCCCCTTACTGCTTAATCGTACTCCTGATAATTAAATCATCTTCTATTAAATAACTTGTGACGTCAGCTTTGTTCTAATTAAACGGGAATTCATAATGACAGTTAACTTATTGCAGAACAAAGTGGCACAGAACGAATACATTTAGAATATTGCAAGTAAGATTTTCCATAACGTTAGCCGTTTCCGAAATATTCATTGTTGGTATAGGTACATATTTACTGGGTGCCGTACTTTTCTTAATGCATTTTAAGATGTACGACTTTTTATCTCAATAACGCAGTGCTAACAAAAATCAAACTTTAACATTAACAACTGTGATTTTTCGAGCTTTGTATGTAATCAGTACATATTGGCTAATTGAAAATTATAACTAGCCTAACATCCTCTCACTCGAAGCGGGATATGTAATAAATTGTAACGGGTAGAGAAAATCGAATGATATAATTATCGTTCAAGAATGCTGCAGTTCAAATCTCAGTTACAGCGAGTTACTAGACAAGGTTTGTTTCAGGTTTTCCCTTACCCTGAGAATACAAATATCGATAACTAAAGCCCTATGGACTCCTGGCTCATTTGAGCATCATTTCATTAATTGTCCCATTTAATCTATCAGGTGAAAAGCTACCAATCTCCTTTAGGCTCTTGATGGCGTTGTTCAGTACCTTGAACAATGGACGGCGTGCCGGCTTGATCCTGGATTTCTTCGCCAGGAGTCCTTAGCCTTCTTGGGCGAAGTCATCCGACGTGGTCTAGGGAAAACACGCTAACCTATGGTTTTAGAGGACGGAGTCAAACTCGAAAACGGATGATGGGTTTTTCCAAGCATTAAAATCTTTAGCGTGTTACTACAGAAGCTAAGTAAAATATTGTTTACGTCAATCCGTCAGGCAAATAACAATTTACTGAAAATAATATTGAAGAAATACAAAATAAAGAAATATTAACTATGTAAAGTGTGGTTTGGAGTATTAAGTTTTATGAAAAACTGGTACTTATTTGGTACTCACTAATTTTTGTTATGATATTCATAGAAAAGCATAGCATTTCTTCCTCTCTGTTTAAATTCAGCACATCTCCAAAACTATATTGTTTTCTGGAGAGAGCCTTCACCATATCTTAGCTGTAAAGCTTAGAAGAAAGAAATGCATTGATTGCTCAATAAAGCTGTATTTTGTTTACTACCTGTTAGCTACCTCAAAAATAACTCCACCTTTCTTTGACACGTTATTTGGCAACCTGAGTGCCCCTTTGATGTAGCCATTTCACTGTTTGCTATTTTAATTAAGGACCTTAACGAGGCTATGAAATGAAAATGGAACAAGTCGACGATGACTAAACAAAATTCCTGCGGTAGGTTCTCTCAAAGCGCCGCCCAGTAGGGTCTAACAGCGATAATGTAACGTTATAGTCCTCTTCCCTAAGGTTTGCTATATACTTTCATTAAGCTCTGCCTCTTAGTAAAAATTATTGACAATTAGTTAACATTTTCCTGCTAGTTTGTTTGGGCTACATGCACGGTCGATGTATTTAACTGGAATCGTTCAAGAACACGCTATTTGCTTCAGTTTCGGAAAGGAACACCTCTAAGCATTAATGCAAAGTATGCAATGTGATTATAGAAATCAGATAACATTATTAAATCAAAAGCTATTCTGATTTCAAGGAAAAGAAAAGAAGAAACCTGCAAAATAAGCATATATCTGAACTACAGGATCATAGAGCAAGTACAACAATTAAAGTATCTAGGGATATTATTTGATAACAAACTGAACTTTAACATGCATATAAAACAGGTAACAGATAAATGCTTAAAACTTATAAACGCACTAGCGAGGACAGCCAAGCAGAACTGGAGTTTAGGCCAAGAAGCCCTTCGAACAATCTATAAAGGTGCTGTACTTCCGATGCTGCAATATGGCGTGCAAGTATGGGAAGTAGCGATCCTAAAAAGAAAGAACATGCTCAAATATCAACGCGTACAAAGACTAATGAACATAAAAATTGCCAAAGCATATAGAACTGTGTCATACGAAGCGTCCTGTGTTTTGGCAGCAATCAAGCCAATAAATATAAAGATTCAGGAAGTACCAGAGATGCATAAATTCAAAAATGAAAAATCGACATTAACAGAAGAAGTTCCGAAACTAAGCGAGTGGCCACATCCTTCAGAGAGAATGCGTGTTCAAGAAGCACAGGAATACATACAGTACAACATAGAGATTTATACCGACGGAAGCAAGATAAACGGAAAAGTCGGAGCAGCAGCAGTCATTTTCCAAAATGGGGAAGAGGTTAAAAAGCTCAAGTATAAACTCGATGAGTGCTGCTCCAATAACCAAGCAGAACAGATAGCAATTCTAGAGGGACTTCGAGCAATAGCCGATAACAGCTTAGAGCATACAGTGGGAAATAAATTAGGCGTAGTGAACATGGACAGCCAGATTACAGTAGACCTTCTTAAGAACAGTCAAATCCGAAGCAAAATAATAGAAGAAATAAAGGCCAAGATCAAGCATCTGCAGGACAACGGCTGGACCATCCACATAAAATGGGTAAAGGCGGGACTACGCGGGAACGAAATAGCAGACCAGTCGGCAAAGGAAGACAACGGGGAGATTATCTACAGCGAGATACCTAGGACACACATAATCAAGGAGGCAGAAGAGAAAGGACTGTGAAGGTGGCAAGACCAATGGGAGAACACAACAAAAGGAAGAATCAGCAAAAAGTTCTTCCCTTCTGTGCAAGAACGACTATAAATGAGGATCCCACTCAACGGACAGACTACCGCCATCCTAACTGGACATGGGAAGACAAGGGACTACTACAACAGATTCAAAATATCGGAAAGTGCAAAACCAAACAGTGGATCATTTAATATACAATTGTCCTCTTCTGAACAGTGAAAGACTAGAACTAAAAAAAAAAAAAAAAAAAAAAAAAAAAAAAAAAAAAAAAAAACATTAGACTAACGGGTGGACAGTGGCCGGCAACAAACAGTGATCTAATCAAGCACTACCAAAAACAATTTTTAAAATTCATAAACAAAATAGACTTTGAAAAAATGTAAAAGCATAACCAACTTGTAACACTTGTAAAAATTGTAATTACTACAACTAGTTGTAATAAGTTTAAGGAATGCATGTAGTGTTACGATGTAACGGAGCATGCAGTGTAATAAATAAAAGAAAGCGGGGGGGGGGGGCAGGTTGTGGGTTAGTTCTTGGAAGTAAAAGTTTATACCTAACAGACAGCTTAATACGAGAGTTATCTATTTATGCAGAGCTTTCACTAAAACCTATTCCGCACATTGGTGTTTTATCGGTAACTGAACGTGACATAGCCACCCAAGAACATATTTGAACTTCTCTAATAAAATCTAATAAAATGATAAAATCTTACCCTACAGAAGATGCTGGAAATGTCTCCCTATGGCTACATCGGTCAAATCATGCAGTTTGACACGTTTAAATGCGACGATTATAATTGTTTTATTTGTGATATTTTCCTTTCTGGGTTGTTTTATAAATTATGTATATCCCTCTGGCAAACCCACAACTAGAGATCCCGCACTTAGTGAGCTTGGTGAGCAAGGATGTATGTTTTGGTAACAATCACCCTTCTTCAAATAAATAAATAAATAGCTCATAACATCACTTAAGGGCAAGGGCCTCCCACCCACTGGTGGTGTCAGATCGGCCGTTTCTTACAGGGTGAGCAAATCCCTGAACAGTACCAGTTCTTTGTACTGGTTGTCATGTATTTCCTACTTATCTATCCTTAATTAAAACTAATGTTATCACTTGCTGTCTATGTCACAATTCTTCTTTCCTAATTTTCTTAATTCCTCTCCATCGTAGCTTACTGTAATCAAAACTTTCTGTTAATATTTCTTTACACTTATGCTTCCACTGAGGTCTGTCTTTTGCCGTTCTAATCCACTTTGCATCTAGCCCATCCTTGCAACTCTTGGGACCAGCGTAGCCTAGGACGTCCTCTGCTTCTCCTCCTTGTCGCACGTCCTATACTGCTATGGCGTATCTTCCTTAATTTGATTCATGAATCCCGAACCTGTAAGAGCAGTTTGTTAATCCTGTTAAGAACGCTCATAATATTTCTCCTCTCCCTTCAGTAAGAAAAAAAAAGTGATCAGAATATATCTTCGTACATTTCAGCATCTCATAAAAACTCGGACGGTTAATAACCTTGCACAAACTGTAGGATAAATAATGGGAAGTACCGTTTGCAGCCACAGAGAACCAAACACCACAGGTGCGGGACAATTTGTACGTGAAAGCTCTATATGTCAAGTAGAGAACAAGCGATCACTCGAAAGGAGAACATCTTTTCAGGTTGTTCATTCAATGTGCGCAGAACTACAAATGATTTTGCCCTTGAGGTGAGATTTCTAATGCTTCAGCATTCTCAACAGCGAACCAGAAGACAAAAAACTGGACAAGATGTCACAAGATGAAAGCACAGCATCCGTCATTTCTAGACAGCAACATGTTGAAAACAAATCCACACACTTGCTATACACGACAGCTTGGGTAATGATCCACCATGCCCAGTACGTGACATTTTAAGGGTGGAAGAAAGAATAAGCACACGAAACAGTTCACATAAGCATGAGTTTGCATTTATGACAGATACTATATTCTATTTTAAAGCTTCGCCTTCTTTTAGACATCATGAGATGTCTGTGATACAATGGGTAGATCCCGTTTTGATAGGCAAAGTGTTGACAAGCAGATGTTTCATTTCTTTTTCCTTTTCGTTTCTTTTCTTTCGTTCTAGCGTCTAACACTAGAATAGACGCTTAAAATGCCATATAAAACGTCGATGTTCCTCAAAATTTGTGCATGTACCTACCAATACCAGCAAGTACTAGCAAGTTTAGAATGGAATTCCACATTATTCTCCTTCAGAAATTTTACAACACATAGTGAACATTTTTAATAAATTCTCTTCAACCAAAATAATTCCTTAAAGTAAGCCATAGTAAGGAAACAGTTTGGAACGAGAGAAGTTTAGAAACCATATGAGTGAAGCAAGTGATAGACAAACTCAAGCATATTGGGTTTTATTCAAATAGCTTCTACTACCTACTTTTCTACAAAATATTCTTACAAAAGCTAATTTTCTGGCTATTTCTTCTGAATTCAGAAAAAAACTTTTAGTTCACATTTACACATTTGGTTGTACAGCAGAGAAGTTAAGTGATAGTTTTAAAGAGCGTGCCTCTGTGTGATGGCTTTGTATCACCGTACTGGTTGCATGACCTTGACAAAAATAATAGTGATTTGCCACTTATAAAGAGTATTTGCATCTGAATATTAAAATTAATAACAAAGCATATGCTGGAAAAGTTTAATGGTACAGAAAAGTTCGCTGGACAGAAGCAGTGTGCTTTAATGAGATCTAGAGATTGTTGTCGACTGGAAGGAAGCTACAACAAATAGTGGAAGAATATAAAATCCCCATGAATTTAACCAATACAATTAAGTCATTATATTATAGCACAAAAATAATAGATCAAGGGAAACGAAAATTAGATGCTAAGATGGGGTTGAGACAAGGCTGTGGTCTGTCACCATCTTACTTGCTTTATACTTAAATAAAATCGTGGAGCAATGGAGGAATAAATGTAAACCACAATGAATTACCTTAAAACAAGTGTAGATACAATTATATTTGTAAATGACCAGCTACGTTGGCAGAGAATGGTAACCTGAACGAGATAACAAAAGAATACCTATAATATGGGAATTTTGGTAGAGAAAACTAAACTAATCGCCTCGATAGGAAAGGAACGATGTAGAGTAGAGGAGAAATAATTGAGCAGATATTTGGGATCAGCGTTAATAGTAATTGATCAGAAATAGAAGAAAACATAACATCAAAGTTCATGGTCGCTTTAGGCGATATTTCGGTAGAAATATGAGGAGGAAAATTAAATTGAAATTGTATAAAATAATATCTAAGCCAACACTAAAATATGCATGTGAGAATTGGGTTATTCAAAACAAAGACAAATAAATATTGGAAGTATCTCAAATGAGGTTTCTAAAATCACTATTGGGCATAACTAGATGGGCTCCGAAATTTGGCTTTAAATAAATTGGAGGAAAAGAATATTGTAGAAGAAATCCAATGGAAAGGGCATGTTCACAAAGCACGTTCGGAATTACCATGGCCATCACTGCTTTACAAACTTTTAAAACGAAGAGATATCCGACAAACCCATGCGAGGTGAAGAGATAATTTCATTAAGATTTTTGTCCATATTTTACAGTTTACCAATTATACAAGTCATTCAAATGAAGGGAAAACCCTACAAATACATCTTATTTGTCACAGAAATATGTCCAATTTACTGTATTTTAATGAGCTATTTTTTAGAAAATAAAAGTGTTTGAAAAATGTTCAAAGTGAAGTTTGCTTTTTAAGAGGAACAGAAAAAAAATCTTAAATATTTAGATTTACTAAACATTTGAGTAAAGGTATTTATGGATAGAATCAACATGAAAAATTCAATGCCATGACCGGGATTTGAACCACGTATCTCGTGGTTTTCGTCCAGTCGCTCTTAACCTTTGAGCTACCATGGTAAACGTGCCGTCCTGACATTAAATTCTCCATTTGACTCGTATATTTCCCCGGCAGACCACTAGGGGCTCTCGCATCCGAGATACACCGTTTGTGGCGACTTACTATTGTAAGTACTTAAGTCCCAGGCTTCATCACTTAACTCTTATTATTTTAGTTAATTGCTGAAAAATTAATCATTTCTCCACACTAGCCGTATATAGGCTAAGATATTTGATGGATAGAGTCAGCATGAAAAATTCCATGCCATGGCCGGGATTTAACCACGGATCTCCTGGTTTCCGTCAAGTCGCTCTTAACCTTTGAGCTACCATGGTCAACGTGCCGTCCTGACATTAACTAAAATAGGTATTTATTATTATTATTATTATTATTATTATTATTATTATTATTATTATTATTATTATTATTATTATTATTATTATTATTATTATTATTATTATTATTATTATTATTATTATTATTATTATTATTATTATTAAGAATAATTTTAAAATAGTTAAGATACGCTTGTCCACGTGTAGCATTACACTTACATTTATACTTATTGTATCGTAGAAGGCTTATTCGAATATTCATTCAGAGTTGTAGATCATCTATACTAAATATGGAAACATTATCTCAAAATGCATTAACCTCTAACAAATCCCGTTAAACAGGAATTGCTTAAAAGCTGCGTATTCAATGCACCGTGAGAACCTTTGGCATATCACGTACTGTATGCGACTGGTCAGTGTTTTTTTTTTTTTTTCCCAAACGTATTAGCTGAATCACAAGCCTAACTTCCAGCTGATGCATAGGAATAATCCATTCATGACGAACTGATTACTCTGCATAAAGGCATTAGCTGGAAGGATTTTAACACCTCCAAAATGAAGATTTCTTATGCTATAAAATGTACGAAAGACAGCTTCTTTATAAAGCAAAACCCATGTTTTTACATTCAACACACTACATCTATCATATTTCCTGACAGCATCAGTTAATAGGATCGGCAATGGTCTTCTCTTTATTCTTTCTGTTTTTTTAAATACCTTCTCTATAATTATCTAATATGCAGTTTTTGTCAAATGCCTCCACTATAAAATACACAAAGTCTTTATACACGTAATTTAGATATCTTTTTCATGCGTTTTCAAACATATAATAAAGTTACCTGTCAACTTGTGCACTGTGTGAAGTCTTTCTAGCAACAACTCAAATTACAGGTACCTTCTTTAGCTCAGCAGAAAATACTTTTTGTTTAAAGTACTTAATATTCAACGCTTCAAATTTCTTGAGGTAAGACAAAATGGTCATTTATTGGTTGTGTACCTCTTCACAAGCATTTAAGTGATTTATTGGACAGAGGACTTCTCTTGTAATAATATAAACAAACTCACAAAAAGCTGTTAACATCCGCACGTTTTCCATGTTTTACATCATAAAATTTTATATTATCATGTAGCTGCACTGAATATAGCATTAAAAGCCGATGTTGCATATGACTTTACAAGAGTTCACGTGCAATGTGTTTTATAGCCACAGATTTATGATCAAGTGATTCCCTCTAACATTATCCACAATTACACATTTGCTATATTTTCTGAATCCATAAATATTAATAAAGAATATTTAATATGTAAGAAAACTGGATGTCATAAGGGTATTTAAGTTATCATTTGGTTACAAAAACAAAGATAGCGAGCACAATAGATGTAGGTTCCACTCATTGTGGCACAGTTTTCTCAGAAACTATTTATAAAAATTTACTAAACACTTTAAAAATAAGTTTTAGAACAAAATATATGAATAGTCTCCTGGTTTATTATTTCAAAATTAGTTTATTACAATAAACAAAAATTTTCTGAATATAACTATCTACAATTTTAACTAATATGTGAAAAATGATCAAATTTGTACTGGAAACTATCGAAAATGTGGTTTAAAATAACATTTTATTAATAGGTCAAAACATTTCTGAGAAAGTAGCACCTGAATGAGTGCTAAATAAAATGGCTCTCAGACAATAAAAATATTTTTAAAATTGGCAACTAAAGAAATAGATTATTAATATGTGCATAAAGTGAGTTTATTTAACTTTATATATATATATATATATATATATATATATATATATATTGGAAGAGGAATTTGGGACTATTCGTCATTAATTTCTCTCCAACTTAATCCACACGTTCGGACGCAATTTGGTACGGGATTTTTATATTTGAGATGGGATGCACGTTGACTTTTCGAAGATCCACGTCGCGAAGCCAGAAATAACAAATTCGTTATTTTTTTTATTTGTTTCTTGATGTTTGTACTTGGTTAACTAAGAGTCATTAGATTCTTGGTTTTAAGGCGTGGTTCGGAATAAAGTTTCGGAGAAGTCAAATTTTGTAACTATTTAATTGTATTATTTAGATTACATTTTACTTGAACTTCCTTTCCCACTCACTTCCAACATATCGATAAATTCTTACTTTGTTGTATTTAAACAGATTCAAACTACAATATTATTTAAATGTTCTTGATTTTGCACCACTATTCATCACACTCACCATTACGAAACATCTCTCTATCCCAAGATTATTGATTTTTCGTAACTATCGTTACTCTTCTCTTAATTTTGTGATTGGCCGATTTAATTTCACGTCACAACATTACGTCATATTACGTCATACAATTATTACTTCGGCCAATCACACACTTACATATATTTTTATAACCCCAAAACTACTGTTACAATATATAATTGTAATTTACGTCCTCCAACATTAAGTCATATCGGACGATGAATGGAAAGAGTGAAATGATGCTCAAATGAGCCCAGGATCCACGGAGCTTGTTACCCAACATTCGTCTTTTATGATAAGGGAAAACCCCGGAAAAAACCTTATCCAAGTAACCCACCCTGACCGAGATTCGAACTCGAGACCTCTTGAACGTAAGGTAGACATGCTGCCATCTACCATACCGAGGTGGGCACTTAACTTTATATTTTTGCAAATTTTACACAATTATCTAAAGTAGTTTGTAAAATACATAGAGTTAAACATTGCTATATTCTGAGCATTTGAAGCAGATATGTTAACTTTTCAGCCCCGTAAATCATTAATAAATAATGCATATTAATTTATGAGAAATTCTTTTATCCCAGCATTGTTAAAAATCTCCAATACATTAGTTTTTAAATGATCTGCTCTTTCTTAAAGTCTCCTTTTAGTGCGGCCTATATAAAATAACTTTTAGTAAAGCTGTTTGTCGGAGAGTTAACACTCAAAAATAGTACTTTAGCGGTGTAATAAGCAAAATCCAGATGGCCACACCCATAACAGGATTTAAAACAGAATATTTGACCATAGAACATAAATGTAAACCAAAAAGTTTATCTGACTTTAATGCCGAGATTATTCTGGCAGTAACTCCAATTCATTGTGTTTGGCTCGAATAGAAATTCCCTGGGAAGTTTTACCCATATTTTCTTGTTTGGAAACGGGAGCTGAGTATACGCATTTTCATCTACTCCATATCTCATATTGTTACGTCAACGCTTTCTATGGGACATTAATACGGTTCATATCGCAGGATAAGAGTATTTCGACACAGTACTTATAATCAGTTCATTTATTTGTTTTATTTAATAAGCTTTAGGACATTATGTATAAATAATACCTTAGTAACGCACGTAGTCTAAGGAAAAAGAGTTTCCCTCCCCGTACTGCAATCCCCTTGTTAAGTGGAACACATCACATTTAAAATTCAACGATAAAACCGCAAGAATAGATGAAAGTGGAAACTAGGCTAGGATGTCAACGTATAATCGCAGATTTCGTTGCTGAATTACTGTTATAATGATACGGCATTCCTAATAACAACCATAACGCACTGACCTTGGGCTACTGGGTCAAAGGCGATCCCCTACAAGAATTCACGAGATCCGTCCGTATATAGAACCAAGGTTTTCACGCGCCATAAAGGAATTTTGGGTATCACCTGGTGCATTAGCTGGAAGCGAAAACAACACAATTAATGGGATATGGCACCCATAATGTCAGGCTTTTATATCTGATGTTATCCTCCTTCGTTTAGTGAGGATTCCGTTTGTGGCAGATGAGAGCTGAATACTGCTTGAAATTACAGGTTACGTTGAGCACGTGACGCACTATGTCAAGGCCAAAACACTTCCTGAATTCAGTATAATAAACATGTAGAAAGCCGCGATATGGCACTAAAACCTGCCCAATCAAGAAATAATCATCTACCTCTATATGTTCCCAAGCAAAGGTCATGTACATTTCGCCAATTTCACCGTTTGGGCCTATGTGGACGCTGAGGTTAACCTTTGAACCTTAAAATGATACAAACATAACCTTTGAACTTGGACAGAAATCAAGACGCAGGGTCACTTCATCGCCTACTTTCCACTTCCTGTTAAACTTCTGTGATTTATTCATTTGTTTCTTGTGCATAATAAATCCTTTTCATATACTTTTCTATTTTATTTTTATATGAGTCCAAAGTCACAATTTCTTCATAGGTGACTCTTGCCTTCTACTCAAAGTAATTAGGGAGAATACTGCATTCCACCCTTAAGTTTTATACCGAGATTTCAGTGAAGATACACGTTTTGATGTCCCTGAGTAAAAAAGCATTTTTAGAAAATCTATGCTTCTCTATTAGGTCTGCTGTGTGTTTCTGAACGACATTACTCAAAAGTGAAAAGTAAGTTAAATATCAAACTTGATATTTCTGGCATAAGAAATGAAGATCTTCAAATATTTCGAAAATTTTGGGTTTTTCAAAAGTGACTAACGATTTTAATTCAAATGTCACATGTTTAAGATACTTTTACGACAAATGGAATGTAATATTGAATTTCTGGAAATGTCCTCAGAAGTCCTCTAATCCTTAAATAACTCGGGAACCCTAAGAGGTAGACCAAATGTTACTACATAAAACAATGAAATATCGTTAGAACACTCTGAGGAAACCATTTCGAAGGAATTACGATTTATTTAAATACATATTTTGGTATCCACTGAATCCAGAATATAGTTTTAGATGTGTTATATCCACGTAACATTTATAAACCATTCTTGTATTCTTGTAAAAGTATTTTTCCCAATTGTAATCGCAAGGGGGAAGCAGGGGATCGAAGTAACAGTCAAGTTCTAAAATGTTAGCTTTGAAATCCCTATTTCCATGGCTTCACGAAAAATAACTAATGTTGCTAGCACTTAAAAGTTATAAGTACTGAAAAATTCAAATCAATACCAAGGTATGTCATGAAATAGTATGGGACCATTCACAAAGAAAATTAAGCACTAACACAACGACGTCCAATTTAAGCAATAGGTTAACGTGATATGTTTCATCACATTGACAAATGGAAACAGAACCAATGCTGAGGAAGTGTGAAGCAGGTGAACTATAGCGTAGAACGATTCTGCTGTAAACATATGGAAGGCAAGAAAGAGAGGCAGAGAAACTGTAATGGAAGCTCTTAGGCCCATATGTTTACAACAGTACCGTTCTACTTTGTGACAGATTAAATATGGCGGTCGCTTTGATGAAAGAGGTTATGCTTATACAAATATAAAAATGAACAAGGACTACCTTCTTAAAGAGCATTACTATCACAAAAATGTACCATGTACAACCACAATTTGTGTTTAGTAGCGAGTTTTATTGATAAACTCTATGAGTTTACATAGAAAAGCAGTTAGCGAGTCCACACATGGCGCACTGATTACTCCACGTGTACATAAAATCTATCTGTCATTTGTAATGCCTGCACATTCCATTGGCTGAAGTGATGTGTTCATTAGTGCTTAGCACAGACCTGAAAACTGCGGAAGTTCCCCTCTCACTCATACAAGACACTTATACAAGAATAATCAGTGCGTTATCTGAGAGGTTTTTACTAACAAAGATAAAGCCATGGTAACGCTTTAATACACTCTGTTCAGTTGCAGTTGCTGGACTGTAAAGTGTCATACATTGTGACAGGGAGAAAGCAGAGGAAATAAAAATCCTTTTGTGTCAAGCAACAAACATTGTTTTTTGTTTTCTGTAATTTACGTCCTCCAACGTTAAGGTGTATCGAACGGTGAATGAAATGGGTTAAATGATGCTCAAATGGGTCCAGGGTCCATAGAGCTTAGAGCTACCCGGCATTTGTCTTTTAAGGATAAGGGAAAACCCTGGGAAAAAGCCTTATCCAGGTAACTCAACCTAACCGAGATTCGAACTCGGGACCTCTTGAACTTCATACTAGACATACAGCTGCCAGGTGATCAGTTTGCGTGTCGTCACATATTGTACACCAGGTTACAATTTCGCTCTTCTAGTAAACAAGATAACAAGCGAACGCAGTGCGCGTCAGTGAAGGTCAGTACGCCTCAACACTCCGTCATATAGTTAGTAGTTAATCTACCTGGGTATTCATGATGAATCTTTAATTACTTTTCTAGACAATAATGTTTCTGATTAATTTCCCGTCCATACTGTCATGGTGGAAAATTGACCTTTTTTTCATTCAATGCTGGTAACCTGAGCTCTGTATCTTTCGTGCAGTTTCCTGCAGTATAGCATCAACTATGTTAAAACTCCTAATTTAGATATATTTATTCTTTCAGGCATGGAAAATAATCATATGATTGTGTTTGAATTTTAGCATATAAACTTTTCTGGATCTTGTAATTATTGGTTTGTTTAAGGTCAACAGTAAGTCTTGCATAATCGATCCTGAGTTCACCAAAAGGTTAACATTGCTACTGAAACCGTCATATAAAAATCTAATTTTTTTGATGATATTATTTGTATTATTCATTGTCATCGAAAAATAGGGTGGGATGCAAATGCCTTGGAGCATTTCTGAAATAGAAAAAAAGGAATAAAGGACAACACCTACCTTGTCTCGTATTTTCAAGTTCTTCCTCGATTTCCAGTGAAGCATTTATCACACTTGCATAGCAATATACTTTGATTTCCACTTAGTCGAAGGGGACTCTAATGCAACTGTTTATAATTTAACTAATAAACAACTGAGTAAGGGCGTGACTTTCTCATTCTGAGTCCATATCCATGTCAGTTAAGACTATCCTAGCTCGTAACGAATCAACTGATTACTCGCATTACGTTCTTATTGTATGTACCTACTTAAGAAAGATAAAGATATCTGTAAGTTCAAATATTGTAAAACATTCTTAAAATGGTGTGTATAGGTATTAACTTCATTGATATTTATTTCATGTAGGCACATGTTTTCACGAATCCGGTTCTCTTATACCAACTGGTGTTCAAGTCTTGTCGAAGTCGTAGTTCTGTAGGTATAAGAGAAGAATGAATCCTATTGTAGATATTGAAATATTCCCTGAGGAGCATAGCCTGCAAAGTGAAAATCAAAGTACTTCAGTTTTTGAACGATGCAGCACTTTAGAAAAGTCCATTGTGTCCATCAGTTTTACAAATGCACTAAATTTATGAGCTTTTTGTTCACGTTTTAGACGATTTTTCCACCCTTACCAGCTCCTGACATCTTTTATGTACTGAAATATTGAAATTAAAAGCAATATTGCTATCCACTTCATGTTAATAGCAATAGAAAGTTAGCCCAGAAAGAATCATTTTTATTTTTTCTCCAGGATTATATGAAGATGTGGAAACGACAATTAGATATTTATAACGCCAGTCTGTTTTTGTGTGTCACAAGCTCACGTGGAAAAAAGGAGTCGATTAGTTTTAAATGCTAATGGATGGCTCAATGTGGGAAAACTTAATTGATATATCTTAAAAATAGGGATAGAGAATTGAAACCATGGAAATGAGATTTTTGAGATCTGGTGTGGATAAAAAGAGGCCGATGAAAATATAACAATAGAATTAAACTTTTAAACTGACAGAGTAAAGCAAGATAGAAATAATTGGAAACAATACATATGAAGAGTGCACGAGGACCGCATATCAAAACTGGTTATGAACTACAACCCAAAGCAGAGGAGAAATGTTGATAGACCGAAAGCAAGGTGGCCTCAACGGTGTAAAAATGAGAGCAGGACAAGTTTTACGAGGCTTATCTGTGAAGCTGATGAATGTGATGAAGATAATGATAACCTGCCACATATCTTAACCGAAATCGTTAATCATTTTCTTTTGTATCGTTAGAGTGAACAGTTACTTTCTATTCCCGTTATTTTTGTTACTCTTGTAATAATATGTATAACGCTTGCGAAATATAGCATTTGCTTACTTTGGTCAACCCTTGAATCGTCTGCAATTTTACCAGCTAATTGGTGCCTCTACTTGTCACCTCACGAGTACATTTGAACGAGATAAAGTGTACCAACTCAAGGCTGTGTTGGACACTGAACCTCTTCAATTGTTTACTTTGATGGGATGTTTGGTATTGATACGAGTATTATTGGATATTAAAAGAGCAAAAAATTTGACACGAGTTTTCGATTTTCTTATACTGCGCCAAGCCTTACAATTTAGAAATTATCGAATATCCTTCCTCCATAAATTCTGAAATAAATAAAAATATGTTCAAACTAATGAGAAAATAATAACTCATATTAGTTTCATACTTCAGTAAAGTAAATGTATTGTGACTTTTTGGGTTCTTAAAATTAAAAGTCAAGTTTGCAGAAATTCAAAATGCTCTTTATTTCCTCAGAAAGACAGTTTGTACACCCTTGGCAGCAGAATGACTTAACATATGCCAATACAGTCACTCGTGGCTTCTGCGCACGTAAACAAACGAACAAAATCACTCGCAGTACACTTCATAGGTCCAAAATTAACAGTTCTCCATTTTCAACTCACTATACAAGTCCAATTACAGCTGTTCCCCTGCGTTGACAGCAGTGGCACTTTTATATCTCCACTCATTGTTCTAGAAATCAATGGAACGTTCGTAACAATCAAGAAAGCGAAACTTCCAGTCATCTATCTGTCTCTTTCTCTGTTTCGGCAAGCTTTTATCTCCGTGTTGCACTATCTGTGTATTTGCGCGATCCGGCCGCGCCCGTCGCAGCAATGCCTCGCGACAATATTTAATTCAGGTATTAGCAACTGTTTGTTTGAAACATTGTGCCAGGTATACAAATTAAAACAAAAGTATTAAAACAATTGATATGGTAACACCATTACCTTTCCTTCCATATGGAAGGTTTAAAATAAACTTGCAAGCGAAAATAAAAGTAAATAATGTATTTAAGGATGACAACTTCTATTGTAATAATCATTTCATTAGGGAAATCTTCTAACGATATTGTCACCCTGGTGGTAGGCTCGCGAAGCCGATGAAAAATGATGGCCGATCGTTACCGGAAGTGAGAGACAGATGAGAGTAGTTGTTAGAGAGAAAATAAACAGTTTGAGGTTAGCTAGCAAATTGTGATGGACGAATGTATTTGCTGGGAGAATAAAGTGTAGTTTTTGTGTTTTATAACCTCGTTTTATCATTTCACGAACCCACAAAGTCACAATATAGTGAATCTCGACAGTTTCATACATATAGCCTGAGATAAGCCTTAGGAACTTTGCTTGATTAGAAAACAGAAGGTAGTCGTTGACCTTGTCTCTTGTTATTTTGACCGCTGGGCTGATTTAACGTATATTTCTCATGGCATTGATGAATAGCGGAATAGTTTTAAAATAATAAATCTCGAAACCTGACAACGCTCCCATTTGCATAGTACCGGGTTATGGAAGTTCCTGTAAAATTATGTCAAAAGTTTACTTCGATAACCAGCATGTCTGCTGATTTACAGTGATTAAATGTCACCTTTCGACATTTTCAACCATATGTATAGTCTAAAGCTATTTTCCCTTTTACGAGCAAAGAAATTTTATGTAATTGCGGTCATTAACAGCGGTCATCAGTTATATCGCAAACAAGTTGTTAGTCGTAAGCTTAAGTGAAAATAATGAAGTAAAGTCTCTCAGGACATAACAGAAATGAAGGAGCCGCTGACCTGGCTAAAATAGCTGCGTAATCTGAAAATGAATTTGAAAATTAGATATCCTACTCCTCAGGCAAAAAAGGAGCTGAGAAACAAGAAGTTAAAGAAATGGTATTCAGTTTGAACATGTTTGACAGATAACAGAATTATTCACTTTTCTACATTCATTATAGTTCATTAGTAAAATATTATGAACACGTTTTTTATTAATGCAATTTATAACCAGACATATGGAATCTGAACATTGTTAAAAGTATTAATTCACATTAACTACTTTTGTGATGCATCCAACATTTGAAGTTAGTGTGACATAGTAAAAGAAATAGCTTAAACCATTATACAAATAATAAATATATCCGTTATATACATGTATATACATATTAATCATTATTTTGAAGTCGATTCAAAGAAAATTTAGAAACAAAATGTAATAAAAACGGCATTTGTCCGACTTTTGGATAAAAATAGAGTTTTGGTTTGACCTGAAGGCTTTGACTTAGTTCATTAATGTTTGTAAATAACAAGAAATAGCACAGAGCATGGTGTATCTCTTTGGTGGGCTTTGAAGGTTGGTACAGGAATTCTTTATCCGCAGTTAATTTGTCTCCATCTTAATCAGCCACACGTTCGGGCGCAATTTGGTGCGGGATTTCTATGTTTGAGATGGGATGCATGTTGACTTTTCGAAGACCCACGTCGAGAAGCCAGATATAGCAGGGTTAATTCGTTGTATTTTGAGTTGTTTCTTGATGATTGTGTTTGATTAAATAAGAGTCATGAGAATCTTTGTTTCAAGCGTGGTTCGGAATAAAGTTTCGGAGAAGTCAAATTTTGTAACAATTTAATTGTATTATCTGAATTACACTTTACTTGAACTTCCTTTCCCATTTAGTTTCAGGATACTTCCAACATATTGATAAATTCTTACTTTTTTATATTTAAAAAGTTCCAACTATTACATACAAATTCTTGATCCTGCTCCACTATTCATCACACTCTCCATTACAAAACACCTTTACCAAGATTATTGATTTTTCGTAACTATCGTTACTCCTATCTTAAATTTGTGATTGGCCGATTTAATTCTACGTCAGAACATTACGTCATACGATTATTACTACGGCCAATCACAAAATTACATATATTTTTACTTCTTTAAATTACGAAATAGATTTACATAATCATTTTTTTTATAAATTTATTAACTTTTCATACCTTTTCTAAATATAACTCAAAACTACTGCTACAAGGTAGAATTGATTGTAACATAGTTAAAATACAACCGAATTGTAGAGCTAAGTGCGATCCATTTAAACCTGAACCATTTCAATAGGCCATAACTTTTGAACCAATAATAGGGCACACGTGCAACTTTGGGGGAATATAATACACAATTGGGAGATTACATCATACTATTTACGTAGAGAAAATGTTGGAAGTGTCCTCAACCAGCATGTTTGCATTCCTCTCACCATATTCTCTGAAGTTTTACGGAAATGATATTGAATTGAGATGTTATTTCCAGCAAGATGGAGCGACGTACCATACATCTAATGACGCCATGGAAATTATAACCAGTTTCTTTGATAATCGAATAATATCAAAAGGTCTGTGGCCCCCCAGATCCCCTGAGCTAACCTCACCGGAATTTGTCTTGTGGGGGTATCTAAACCATAAAGTGTACAATATGCCAGGAACAATTGATGTTCTGAAGGAATCCATTGGAACCGAAATAAGTAACATTGTCGAGGATACACTCCGTAAAACTTCAGAGAATATGGTGAGACGAGTACAAACATGTATAGATGCTGGTGAAGGGCACTTCCAACATTTTCTCTGGGATGTAGTGTGATGCAATCTCCCAATTGTTTATTATATTCTCCCAAAGTTACACGTGTGTCCTATTATTGGTTCAAAAGTTATGACCTATTGAAATGGTTCAGGTTTATATGGATCGCACTGTATAATACGCCCAAAAGGAGTTATTGTGATGATAAATAGGGACTAATCTGTTACTTTGAGTTTCAGTACATTTGTAACTGTTTTATTTTATTTTAAAGGCTTTTAGAAATATGAAAGTAAACTAAAGATGTTAAAATGGCACCTCATGTAAAACCACAAAGCCTATAAAAGTCTGTTACAAAAAAAAAAAAAAAAACGAATGATTAGATGAAGCAAAATACAAATGATAGGTAGATGGAGGTAAAATATTCACATGACCGAAACCTATTCTGGACTTTCTATACTATAATTACAGTAAATTATCAATACATATAAGATAGTTGTCTTAGAACTTAAGCAGGTAGCTGGCCATAATTCAAGGCTTGAAAAATAAAGCAGGGAATTTCTAAACCAATGTTAGAAAATAAATCTCCTGATTTAACATCGACATATATTTACCATAATTTATTTAAACATATTTTGCAGGGTTTTTAGTCGTGGAAAACAATTTCTCATTGTTCTGGTTGAAGCCGCAAAAGTCAAACAAAGTAAATCTGGCCTATACCGCAAAAGTCTTTGATTGCTAATGCTTTGAGATATTTAGGATTATGACTATCACGATAGGCGTATTTGAAGAAGCTAATATATAAAGAAATTTGATTTTTTATGGTGTTAAGCTATATTTCCAGATATAAAAACCAATAAAACTCATATATATATTGTTTCGGATTTGTATTTGGGTTTACAATAAACAGTCATACAGTTATATGACATTAAAATTATGTCTAATTAAAAAAGAAAACCTTTTCCCCTTTTATTTGTTTCACCGCTTTATGTTTCTGCACTATTACTGCCTTCCCTGTTCGCATTTTCATTTGAAACACACAAACACACACACAATAGCACAAACATTCATGGCGAGGCAGATCTCGAACCGGCGACCCTCTGAGTCGAGGAACGCCTAGGACACACAGTCTACGACCACAGCTAAGAGGACCAGCTGTTTTACTCCAAATTTGGTATTAAGTCCCGAATCTTCCAAGCGTACGACTCGAAGATCAGCCTATCGAATACACCTAAATGTGAATGACCTTTGTATATCTGGTAAACTATATGGTATAAACAAAGTATTATTCCACAAAATACTTATTAAAGCTTATAGTTTATGTCAAAAAGTATTTGTGGTGTTATTTATTTTAGAGATATTCCTAAAATACGTCATATTCTTTTTTCAGCTGCAAATGCTATTTATTTTTCCTTTTTTATTTTGGTCATGCAAAGAGAATGGAATTTCAAAGTCATCGCAAAGTGGGCGGTTTCCTTAATCACTTTAGTTTACTGTAGTCTGCTTACACCTACATCTCAGTGTGTAAATGTGTAATGAAGGTTTCTTATATTAGAAAGAACCGCATTGAATGGGCTTTTTATTAATGCAACATCAAATTTATTTTTATTCTTTTAGCTTAATTTCAATATAAAAACATGAATAAATGGACTTGCAGTAATCTTGTTGCAATTTTACTGATAATTTGTGGTTTTTTTTTGTTTGTTTATACAGCAAAAGGACATGTGTGGAACTATATAATTAGGTAAACAAACAGCATCGCAAGAGAGAAAAGTGGTGCGATAATTATCTAAAATAAATTTTTGAGATTCTATGCTAGCAGTTCAAGTATAGAGAATGCAAAATAAGTGATAATAAATGAAAGCAAATATATGCTAGAAGTAATTATGATAATGTCTCAGAATTTATGCCTTCACCTTAGGTCCTTAATTTTGCAACATCAGTACACGTTTGTGTTTCCCCTGCGGATATTCTGTCGCTGATTATTATTTTTTTCTGCACTAGAGAGCAGGCCAGACATCGCTAATGCTGAAATTGTGCACTGCCCATTAATCTTTCCGAGTAGCATTATTTATCACACGTTCGTAAACTTCTTTTTTGACTTGTGGACAGCCAGTCGATGTCAGAACCCGTGCAGTAACACGTTTATAACATAGAGAAGGTTTTTGTTCCTTATTTTTTAAATTTAGAAATAGTTTTCCGAATGTGGCATCTATGTCACACCATTATTCTATCGTTTTTACACCTTAAGAGTTTTAAAACTGATAAAGATTAGAAAGCACTTTTAAAGCTAAGCGTAGGATTGGTACGCTTGTCCTGGACTGGTAAGTAACTGGAATAAAAATCACTTTACTTCATTGGGATCTGTGTTGGTTGTTTCATGGATGTACATATGTTCGATAGGTCATTGTTTTTGACGACGCTGTCGTTTTCAACATCATGCCCCATTATTCTAACACACTGCTAAAGTTAAAGGTATAAATAATGTACATTTTCTATAAATCGAATATCTTGGACACTTTTTAGTAATGAATTACTATCCCTGCACATATGAATATCAAAGTCTTAAATTAAATCGGTTTGTATAAATTATTCACTCAACAAATAACAAATAGTTGCCTGTAGACAATACTGTCACCCAAATATCAGAAGGCACGACCAACTGACAGCTGAGTGGGGGTTAGGAGGCATTAAGACCACGTCTACCCATTTATCTTGTGGCGCTAACTGAAGGGATGGTTAGGAAAGTATCACGAGCCACTCTACCGTCTCTTTCCCCTCCTCCTGACGTCTGGAATAACAGGGAGGGTTGTTCGAGCCGCGAAGCTTCGAGATGTAGCGATCTGCCTATATAAGCGGCGCATTATACGACTCAGGCAGTTCTCAGTTCTCAGTCCTGAGTTCTTAGTCGGATCGAGAGAGCGAGTTGTCGCTGAGTAGCGAGTGTTACGTAACTGTAAGTGTTGCGTAATTGTGAGTGCTGCATAATTGTGTGTGTTACGTAACTGTGTGTGATACGTGTACCAACTGTAATTCGGTGAAAATAAGGAACATTTTAGTTTGTGCAACTGGACTTTTAATTTCACGAACCCACAAAGTCACAATACTTTTAACATTAGTTTTCAAATTATGATTAATATAAACACTTATTTTATAACATTTTGCTGAAATTTAATTATATTTGACCAGCCCATAAGTAACATTTGTTTACAGCAACAAAGTTTTGACACTTTATACATATAGCGCTTGTAAAGAAAGTGGGTACCATTCTCTTAATAGGTGATTTCGCTGTATCAAATAAAACGAATGAACAATACCATTTCAGTCTGAACAATTATTTTACACCTGCACGCCTTTGAGCATCATTTCACCCATTTGATTCATCATCCCATATGACTTAACGTTGGAGGATGTAAATTAATAGAAAATAGTTTAAGCTTTAGCATCTTATAATTCTCCTATGGATCGATTAAGAAACTTATGCAGAACGGAAACTTTAAGCATAAGTTTTATTTTCCGTTTATTCGTTAAGTGACTTGTTTCATCTTAATTTAAAATTTGTAGTATTCACTGTAATTTTAGGCTAAAGTTTAGATGTCACAATAATAAACAATTGATCACAACTATGACATTTATGGCTAGACTACTTGGTATCATTCGTTCAGGTCTTCCATTTAAACATATTAACCGTTACTGTTTCTGTTTTATTATACCTTTAAAAATGTAATTTACTTTGTATTATTGTATTTAACTTCATAAAACAGAATAATTTTGTTTCTGTTTCCAAAGAAATGCATTGATAAACATTCGAACTTTTTTGTAAAATACTGTGGTAGTTTGGTTTAAACATTTAGTGACTACTTTTAATGATACATTTTCTTTAATTTTTTTTTTCGTTTAAAATAAAACGAATATTCTGCCTTTGATTGCTCTTCATGTACATTAAATACTTTTCTGAAAGAATTGTTTTGGGAAACAAACACCATGTTGAAGTTAATGCTGTTCCAGACTAAGTAAACAATTAACAGCAACGTTGGCAACAGAGGACATTCTACTCCGCGACCAGCCTCTGACTTTATACCCAATTGCTAGATAAACCGTGACGTTCTCAAAGACTATTTAAAAGCTTTTAAATAAGTCTATCCATTTTATTTAAATATTTATATATTCGTTCTGAAATCAATAGAAACTTAAAATTTAGTTTTATTTTACTAGAGAGAATTCTTATTGGTAATATATTTCAAGTTATAGGTCATATGGGACAATGAATAATATGAATCATATGAGTTCAAAGGACATAGAGATTAAAGTTACACGATACTCATATTCTCAGAATAAGGAAAATCTGGACTCATCCTAATGAAGATTTGAACTCCGGATTTCTGAGTGTAAAGCAGATAGACTACCCACACACAACAGAAGCTGACAATATGGGTATTGATGCTGATATCTCTCTCATCTGTTAACTATTGTATATTAGTAATTAATTTTAAGTTATCTAGTTTTGAAATATAAACGAAAAGCCATTTCTAAATTCGGCAGCATGTTTTTCTTATTCTGGGAAGACAATATCGGGCAACTTTGGCTCTGGTCTCGGAGTCATTTTAAAATAATTTCACATATATCATCTACTCGTTTGATCCTCCCAGAGCCATTCAACTTTAATATTTTGTTACCTTCTAAAGGCAAATTATGTGTTCAAATGTTTTCGGTTTTATATGAATAGCCCTGTATATCAAATCTAGCCAATTAGATGTGCTGTCCAAGGCGTAGTTTTAAGTGCAATCCCCTGCCTAATTAATGAGGTGCTAGAACCGAGTTTTCGTTCTTCCACAACTTGCGTTACAAACAAGTTAGTGTAGGTGGAGCCTTTTCCAATTTCCGAAGCTGTTAGTGCGGTGTAAATAAACCACAGGCCATCTTCTCTTCCAATAAAGAGGCTGTAACTACGGTGCCCAGGCAATAAAAGCGCCTTTAAAAATAAAACACCAATTCTTTTCTTGTCGTTTGATTGCTTTACAGTAAACTCTTGTAGGATTGCCAGCAATGGTACATAACTATATTTATTGCAGACAACTTCAAACACTTCCAGCTCATAACCACCTGTCCCGGGATCGTAAACAGTATGACTATATAGACCCGTGTTTCTGAAAATACGTTCATAGGTCAGCGGGCCTTTCTAAACTGGTACTTCTGGTTCGACATGTAGAATGGACTTTTGTACCGTACAGTGCTTAGCAGACGGGCCTGTCGGCTTGAGGGCTTTCTTCTGCAGTTAGAATTACACTGTGGTCTATGAGATGTGATATAAAGAACAGAGGGGGTCACCTCGCCCCCGTGAGCTCGCAGGGATGTGCTATCAGTCTTCTAGGGGAAAACATGAAGCGTAGGGAGACCACAGGTCGGCAGAGGGTGGAGCCAGTAAAGCCAGAGACGTACAGAGTTCCTTAATGCCCGATTTCACCAATAGATGTTAAGACTTAATACGAGTTTAGCAACAGTGATAACAAAAATTGCATTTCACCAACAAGTGTCAGCTTAACACTCGTGTTAAATCTCTTGTTAAACTAACAAGCCAAATTTATGTTGTTTAGTCCTTAACAATTGTAAATAATCAAGAGGGTGGGCGTGAACGCAGTTGTTGATGTCGATTTGCTAAATTTAAGACCGTCTAAGTGGCATTCGTAATAGAGTAAGGCCTATGAGGAGAAATCATTTTGAAGAGCTATCAGAAGAAAATTGTCTACAGAGGTATATACTGTGGAAAGAAGTTGATATGAAGGTTACTGCGGAAGAACAAGAGAGGTTGGAACATGCATCGAAAGGAATATGCCGATCTCGCCTTTGGTTCAAGTATTAATAACTTTGCGATTTTATAATTCACTGAATTCACTGTCCACCTCCCGTCGTGAAACGTTCAAGTCACTTGTCCTTCGCATCTCGTTTTAAATTGAGTTGATACTGACGAAGTTGTTTCGCCCATGCATTTGAATTAAATTCGTTTCCAATTTTTCCCACGTAACATCTTTCTCTTTTACATTCACCACATCGATCCTCTTGTTTTCCACGACATCCTTATCCTTCGTCACCAATTCAATTAAAAATTTTTTCTCCATGGATGAGAAATTTGACTCACGGTTTTTGTTTACGATTTTGTTTACCCGCCATTTATTGAGCTGTGTGCAGACGAAAATGAAAACAAAAGCGCATCTCAGTACTTCAGAAAATAATACGACTCATCCATAGCCTTCTATAGCTGTAATATTTACAAGTCTCTTGGCGTTAACACGCATTTCTTAACATTTTCAGAAAACAGGTTAGTGAAATGCAAGAAATTTAACAGATTTGTTAGCGCTGTGACAATTGCTACGTTACATTTGTTAACGTCGATTTTAACATCTGTTGGAGAAATCGGGCATAAGAGTTGGTTAGATTGTCACCCAGCGAACCACCAAAGCTTATCACCAGTATACAGGGAGAGAGCGACAAAGCGGCCTTAGCCTGCGCAGTTCCTTCAAGGAGAGCGAGGGAAGAATGTTTACAAGTGCACGCATCTGTACTATCTGTCTGCATCCGTAACTACCAAACCTGAAAGAAGACAAGGGAGTGAAAGAAGGAAGGGAAGGAAAGGAATTCTTAATTTGAGAATTCATCTCTGTATTTGCCTAGTGATAGGGGAAACCACAAAAAAGCCAAATCAGACTGACCGTTCGACGGGGATTAAACCTACCACATCCCGAAGTATGCGAGTTACATACTTATCATTGTTCCACCTCTCTCGGTTCCTGTAGTCCATAGTTTGGAAATTCTTAAAAGGTGCTTAATAAAATTAAACGATTAATGCCGGTCACACATTAGCTAACATCACTAAGATAAGAAGTGTTAAAATGGGAAATTCCTTATAAATTTGTAATACGAACGTTGCATAATGTCGTCATCTCCAACACTCTCTAGGTATTATATATGGTCTATAACCTTCCGGTAATCTCGTTCCACCAAATGATGATGGGACTTATTTCTGAGACCTAAAGGTCGGAGTCCATTACCTTCATAGTGGGGTGATGATAAACAAAGCAGTGGAATGAGAGGACCTACAGCTTTTACATTGGACTTTGAGCCACATTGGAGGATACTTCACATACTCCGGAGAAACCTTATCCAGATAGCTCACCTTCAACTCGGGACCTCTTGAATGTAAGGCAGGTAAGCTACCTCTATAACCACAGAGCTGCCTTCAGATACCGTTTATTTTGCGAGTAAATAACAATACTTATGCCCGAATTTTAGAAAACATGATTTTTAGGAAACACTTCAATTTTACTGTTGGAAATATTCCTAGAAAATGTTCGTCACATCATAGCCTGAGAATTAATGCATGTTTTGGAAATAATCCGTGGTGTTAGTAATAGAATAAAGTTGACCCATTGTTTCTTCTTTCGGGGGAGGGGGGTTCCTGGGTCACCAGGTGAATGCCGAGTAGGTTAATTACATCCCCCGAATTTCCGATCCCATAATTTCATCTCTATTATCATTTCATATTAGCTCTCATCTGGGAGGGTCTCTTTCGGGCAAGAAATGTCGGCGGGAGTCTTGGAGCTGTCGTTACTCCTTGGTCCAGCTGCCCTCTGTCTCCTCTCGCCTCATCCTTCCCACCGGGGTTGACCACTTGGGGCTTAGATACCATAATGCACAGGCCCAGATGCCGAATCCCCTCTGTAGTAATCCGAATCCTAAGTAGTCCATGGCGTAAGAGCTAGTATTGGGCCTGGGCCTGACAACCCGATTATCGGCCTCCGCCCAAATATGAACGCAGAGATAGGCGATATGGCGAAGAGATGTGGCCAGCATTTCGGGATACCCAGCCGCAAAGTTGGCTTTCTTTGTCCAGGCTTCGCTATCATTGGAGGTCCTCAAATTCTCTAAAAATTCTCGGTGTTATTTACGATAAATAAAATATTTAGAATACAGGGAATACAACTAACATTAAAACTGGAAAACGTGGTAATAAAATGCGAAGTTTGATGACTGCTTTATACATAACTGCCTAAAATTACAGGTGACCATACAGATACATAATACATATAATGAGTTAAAATGAAATGCTTAAGCTAGCATAGAAGTTTAGTTAAATAATTACATCTAAATGATGATAATAACAATTGCATATAGCTTATAGGTTGCATTATTAGGTAATTAATTCTAAAACATTTAAGCATATCCACAGAAAGCTGCTGCACATAAAGGTATAATTTTTTTAGATTGTGGGCGTATGACTTATGCTGTGTTTAGTATATTGTTAGTATATAGCCAACTTCCATTCTGTTGCAAATTATTGTGACTTTGTGGGTTCGTGAAATGAAAAGTCCAATTTCACCACTCAAAAATGTTCTTTATTTCCACCGACTTACAGTTTAACACTTGCCAATTACACAGAATTACGTGCTGCACACAATTCCAATTCACCAGTTCGTCCGTTACAATTTCCTTGTACTCGCGGTTACGTAAGCTCCGGTACACATTCACAGTCACGTACAGTCTTCCGTTGCACAATCTTCTCGTTCATTAACACGTCACTGACTAACTCTTACACCAAGAACTGACTGTCTCCTCACTCACTAACTGACAAAACCAACTCCACTCTGTCCGTCTGTAACCCTCTTTATATAGGAATATCGCCGGTTTCTAGTGACCAGGGGAATGTTCCAGATTCCGTAATTTCGAGAAACAGGTGTAGAGAAACAGACGACACAGTCATGTTTTTCCCCTGACCACAGCCTGTCACCACTATAGGACAAACGAGGCGAGGGCGTGGCTAACCGAACCTTCCCTGTCCTGCTTCACAGGGTGTTCCAGCGCTCGCGTTACACTGCTCCCTCCTCAAAGCTGTTCGCCCCGAACAGCCCCATCGTAGCGTGCGAGGCGGTCCAGGTGTACCACCAGCATCTGCCCGGAGTCTGAGCCAGAAGTAGCGCTGCCGTAGTTTGTGAATCATACGGTTCGCTCCCAGGTGTCCTCCTGAAGTACCTGCGTGCACTTCCACCAAGACTTCCGGGACCTTGCTCCGGGGAAGTACCAACTGTTCTCTCTGCGCCTTCCCATCGGGTGACTCCCATACCCGGAACAGCACGCCCACTCTGGTCTTCAACGAGTCCCATTGGGCCCAGTACGACTTGTAGGTGGCGCTTCTCGGTGCGATGTCCTCCCAGGTTGGCCTCGTCCCTGCCTCCACTTCCCTCAAGAGTGGCCCCAAGTCTGCGTCCGCCAGCTGCTCCCTCCTCAGGCCTGCGCTATCCCAGCCTTCAGCAGGCACTGCCACAACTACTCGGACTGCTGCGGCACGCTCCTTCTCTTCCACTGTGGTGCACTGACCGCACTCTACTGAACAGGGTCTTCGGGACATGGCGTCTGCGTTATCGTGACTCTTCCCTCTACGATGTTCCGAGGTGAAGTCGTACTCCTGCAGCCTCTGGACCCAACGTGCTGTCTGGCCTTCCAGGTTCTGCGATAGGACACCTCCAATGCAATGGTTACTAGCGTCGGTGTCCACAATGAAGGCGCCACCCGGTTGTGGGAAACCCAAAGTTGGAGCACTGCACAGGGTCTCCTTCGGGTGCTGGAAAGCGTCTTCGGCGTCCTCCGTCCACACATAAGGCCGGTTTTCCTCCGTCAGGCGGGTGAGGGGTTTTGCGATGTTGTCGGCCTTTTCCTCTAAATCGTTAAGGCCGTCGTCTACTTGACCCTTCCGCTTGCCCAGATTCGTGACGTCATCCCTCACGCCGGCCAACCGTTCCTCAAACTTGGCGGCGAGAGCCTCGTTCGCCACCTTCATTTCGGTAGCCAGACGGTCATTCGCTGCTCTCATTTCCGTGGTTAACTCGGCCTTAATTTGTTGCATCTTCTCGGTGATGTTGTCCCTAGCCGTCCTGATTAGTTTCAGTTCCGCGGCCAGGTTATTTCTAGTCTCCAGCTTCTCTGTTAATTCGGCCTGCATTTCTTCCATCTTCCTGGTGATGTTGTCTTTAGCCGTCTTCATTTCTTTCAGTTCCGCTAAAATCTTTTCTAACGCTGCCTCCATCGTTGTAATGTTCGGTGATGTTGTTTTCCCGCTTCCTGACACCAGTGTGACTTTGTGGGTTCGTGAAATGAAAAGTCCAATTTCACCACTCAAAAATGTTCTTTATTTCCACCGACTTACAGTTTAACACTTGCCAATTACACAGAATTACGTGCTGCACACAATTCCAATTTACCAGTTCGTCCGTTACAATTTCCTTGTACTCGCGGTTACGTAAGCTCCGGTACACATTCACAGTCACGTACAGTCTTCCGTTGCACAATCTTCTCGTTCATTAACACGTCACTGACTAACTCTTACACCAAGAACTGACTGTCTCCTCACTCACTAACTGACAAAACCAACTCCACTCTGTTCGTCTGTAACCCTCTTTATATAGGAATATCGCCGGTTTCTAGTGACCAGGGGAATGTTCCAGATTCCGTAATTTCGAGAAACAGGTGTAGAGAAACAGACGACACAGTCATGTTTTTCCCCTGACCACAGCCTGTCACCACTATAGGACAAACGAGGCGAGGGCGTGGCTAACCGAACCTTCCCTGTCCTGCTTCACAGGGTGTTCCAGCGCTCGCGTTACATTATTTAGGTCTTAAATGACATTCCTTTAGTCAATAAATGAACGTCTTAGTGAAACAAATACTTCCTAGAAGCTTTCAAATTCTAATGCAACGTTAGTTAAATTATAAAGCAGTACCTGCTTGTATTACATGTAACATATTGGCGTACTACTGGGATATATAGAGCAGAATTTTAATAGTCTATAGTGAAACAAATTTAGACTAGTGTTACAATTGCAAACGAAATTACTCTTGATATGTTTGCCATTGCTGTGTCGTTTTTGGCTACCTAGGTCAGTTTAGACTAATTTCCCCCGCCATATGGACAGTTCATCCTTGTAAAGGCCCCTGTACCACTTCCGAAAGTAGGCTGTAATACGCTCTTGCATATTAATGATATTGTCAGCAAATATTTTTATGCAGGTTGTTTCGGTGAGCCACAGAGGTCATCAACATCTCTGGTCACCAACATTCTTAAGTGGCAATTAATTTAGCGGAGAAGTCATGTCGTCTTTATCGGTTGACCACGAGGGTCAAGCGGAATCTATGACATCAGAGGTCACACTGTAGTATGGCCGTCACAGCTACCTGACCGGTAATGGCACTACTCTGAGAGAGTTGGTGACCTGCTAAGTGTGACAGAATATTTAATTATGGACGTAATGACTTGGCCAGGGACACGTTGCTAATTAAAAGGTGGAGGTACAGTAGCTGATTTATCAAGCACGAGAAAATGATACTAAGAAAAAAAAAATACTAACTATAAAGCTGTTAGTTCTGGTTGTGACCGAAAAATTTCCATTACTTTGGAATTCCTTTTATGTTGAGTTCCGATATTTTGAACCAGCTTACTCAGATCGTACAGTATTTTTAATTTCTCTGTTCTTTACTTATGATAGAAGAAGCTTGGTATTTTATAGGAGGGCCAAGACAAGTTAAATTATTCATGCCGATTTCATTTGTGATGTACAAAGACTGGCAAAATATTAAATGTAATGTCATACACCATGTCTAATATCATTATGTGAACAAGTAGATGCTTTTACTATTTTTAATATGTAGAATTCAATTTTCGTGGCAATAAATAATCATCTACAATATTTTGGAAATACATTTATATTTCATGCACATCTTCATATGTTTTCAAGCATTCTGCTTTTAAAGTAATTCCCGTTAGCAATGAACGGGTCATTCCAAGTATTCCATTGAACACTTTACTGTGAAAGGCAATTAGAAAACAAGAGCCATCTTTTTTCAGGAGTTGCGTTTAGAAAAACCCGTACCGTACTTTGCAAGTCGGGCACAGATGTAAAATTTCCTTTGTATGACGTCATATGCGAAAATAAAAATCCTTTATTTCTGAACAGCTTTTCTTTTAGTGAAACTGTACTGCTTCGTATTTTAATTATTATACTAAAAATACAATACTACAGTAACTTCTTTTTCTTTATTGTCTGAGTTTAAGGGCTTCATAAGGCATTAAATATATAAACTTCACTAATTTGTTTGACATTTTCTTATTAAATATGGATAGAAATTAGAAAGTACGTATTTCAAAACTAATGAACCTGCTCCAAGCGGACTTTGGATGGAATGGGTGAAATGGTGCTCAAATGGGCCCAGGATCCATGGAGCTTAGAGTTCGCGACATTCTCTTTTTAGGATAAGGTAAAACCCCGGGAAACCTTATCCAGGTAACTCACCCTGACCGAGATTCGAACTCGGCACCTCTTGGACGTGAGGCAGACATGCTACCATCTACGCTGCCAAGGCAGGCTTTTAATTTTATTAGTATTTTTATGTAAATGGTTGTTTATATTTATCTGTTTTACTTTGTCCTTATGGTAGCCCATAAAATTGGGAGCTATTTTTCAATAAACAAATAACACAGTAATTCGTAGTAGCTTATAAGCTTAGTACTCCACATTCATGCAGACAGAAAATGGGTGCAGTGTAGTACACCATTATCACTGTATCCATTGTATTTTTCAATCAGAAGAAAACTAATTTCAAAAGGCTAGCAGATAATTTGTGTTTCTGTATCAGTACTAGATGCTTCCACACAAATTTGCTTCAGTGGTTGATTGATTTTTTGAATATATGAACCAGTATCACCAACCTATGATTCCCTAGCCACCAGAAACATTTGCTATGACGTTAGAAATAGTGTTTCGTTGAGAAACGTGGCATTGATTACCAATAATAATAAGAAGAAAATCTTTAGTTTGGTGTAATTGTTTTTCAGCCGTGTTTCTTTTTGTTAACGGGTACAAGTAACGGTCTGCTATTGCTCTATTTAATTGTAGTCACATGTTAATGGTAACGGTTCCAGCTAAGGTAATTCTGTTACAAGGAAGCATATGAGGTAATGAAATGTTACCAATTCAATATATTTTTGTTATTTCATTTTCCTGCAGTGGTGTAGTGGGCTAGAGTGTGGCAGCTCTGATTTCCAGCCATGAAATTTTCCCACGTTCGATCCCGCTTAAAGCACGAGTATTCTTCCAGTGTTCACTTTGATGCATTTCTAGAAGATAAGAGTAGGGCAAAGGATCTTTAGGTCTAGATGCGAGGCTTGTAGAGAATTCTCTATTCTTTACAAATATCTATTACTGCTGATATTTTATCATCATCTTCACTCCATGAATAAGACACCTTGTTCCATTTGTTTTCTGCTGTCTACCTACATCTCTTCTTCCTGCTAGTTTATAATTTAGTGCTATTTTTGGAAATCTATCATTTTGCGTTCTTTCCACATGTAACAGACATTTATTTCTGCAGTTTTATTTCTTCGTTGATTGATTTAACTTCCAGCTGTGTTCTTATTACATCATTATTTATGTGGTCTTGCTTTGTGCATCCTTTAGCTCCTCTCAAGAATTTCATTTCAGATCATTGTGTCTTAACTTCCATCTTCTTTGTTGTAACCCAGGCTTCACTTCAGTACAAAAGCACTAGCTTTGACGTTGTTTTATAAAATCCATTTCTTATATCTGTTCTTGTTTTATTTCTTAAAGCGTTGTGTAATGTTCCACGTATAGCTTGAAATCTTAACAATTTCAGGTTAATATCTTTTTCTCTAAACCTACATGTTTCACATTTAAGGTATATGAAACTTGAGACCTGTTCTAAAGGTTAATCATCTGAAATAATTTTAGATCTTATTTGTTGCCCCATAAAGCCATTACCTTTATTTCTGTTTTAGAAATGTTAAAATCTTAGCTCTTAAATAGTAAGCTTAATTCATCCATAGCCCGTAAATTATGTTCACTTTTCTGTGTTTTATTTTATTTTATTTCCGCATTAATTGCATTTATATATTAACTGAAAAATGCGAAACAATGCTTAAATACTTTTTAATTTTTAATTTATTTTATTTAATATCTTTTTTGTGCATATTCCAACATTTTACAATTTACAACTTTTGGCTACATTTGTGTTTACCTTGTTCTTACCTTGGCTTACATGACACCCTGGTCTTCTGCTCTGCCAGGTAGCTCTTAACCTTCATACCTCCTTGATTACTTAATTAGTCCCATTCTTCCCCCTCATCCTCCTTTCTTATATTCTTTACATTTCTGGCTCATTTTTCTTTTATTTTCTGCAAGAACTCACCAATACTTCTTACCTTCTTCTCCTCCCTGCCCGTTAACATTTTTATAGCTACTATCTTTTTCTTCTCTACTTTCTCCCATTTTTCTTCCTAAACATTTTTTTTCCATATTGCAACCTCCTCGCACTCTGCTACATAGTATTCTATGCTTTCTTTCCCCCCACACAATTCACAAATTCGCTTTTCCCTACCTCTTATCCCTCTTAGACATATTGTTCCTGTTCTCATCCAAGCTAACCCTTCTCTCTCTTGCCTGTTGTAGTAATCTACATATGCTTCTCGTCCCCAATTTCTTTTTATTTGCTTGTAAAATTGTAATGATTTCATATTTTCTAGACTTACCCATATTTCCTGTCTTTCTATATCTTCTATTCTGCATTTTACTAATTTACCCACATCACATGTATTCCTTTGCTCTAATCTCCATATATCTCCCATTCCTATTTTTTCCATAATTCCTCGTATCTCTGCCCACCAACTATTTGAGTTGACTAATCTTTTTTTCTGTCTCATGCATAATTTCATAATTTCCCCCTCTTCTTTGGCCAAACACCTATACCAAAATTTTATTATTCTTTCCATTATTATTCCATTTCTTCTTGTCTTTCCTAATTTTATTAAGCTACTTCCCTAGGTGCTGATCTGGGTAAGCCTAGTTGCTCTTTACAAAACCTTCTGGAGTTTCAGTCCACCGTTTTGTTTACCAATTACATTTCTGAAGCTATGCATTTTAAAGTTTTAAGTTAGAAAACGAAACAAAAATCGTCAAATGAGTTCTGAAGAATCATATACACTGTGTGACATCTAGTTGATATTTCTGCCCCTATTGCATGGTATAATGGTATGTTACGATATTTTGACAAGCAGAACAAGTCCTATGAAATAGTTCATATTTAACGAGTTACAGAAATAATGCGTAAGTTTGACTAGTATGTGCATATAAGCTTTTGTAGTCGTTGCTGTTACTTAAAGAAACATAAAAACACTAAGCATTACTGAGTAAAGGTTAGGTTGATTATGATATCATAAGGTTCGGAGAGGGGCTTGGTACCGCGACCAATGAAATCATTTGTGTCTATGCCCCTAATTGGGCGCCGTTGAGAGAAAGCACTGAGATGAGAGGATACTAGGAGTAGATGGAAGAGAGTCAGCAGTGGAGGGCAGGATCCTTAACTATTATAATTTGAGCTCCCAGTGACTGCTCGTAAAAATTAGCTCTCTTCCCCCCTCTGGCTTACACATTCTCTGAATGATCTGGGACTGGAGAATTCCCCGGTCCGGAGGGCAAGGATTTATAGAGAGCAATGCAACTGCCATACACGCCTAACCTCCCTCCAACACTTGGAATCTTGAAATGCCCAACAACGATGAAAGGTGAGAGGAATGGAGAAGGAAGGTGAAAAGGAGAGACAGAAAATTCTGGGGATGTAATCATTCGCCAGAGACCCAGGGAAACCCCAGAAGAAAACTTTTGGTTCAGGAAGATAAGACGTATGAGTCGAATACATGATCTACCAAATGCAAGGGTTACATTACTCCTGGTTTTATCTGTGGTGCAATTGTAACTAATTCTTGTATATCACTTTGTTAGTGTTTTATTTTGCATTGGTACTACATGTTTCACAATTAGGAATGTGTTGTATGTATTTGTTCTTTCAGTTTGAGTTCATTAACATTTTCATTGTTTTATTTTCTTTGAAAACAAATATTTTTCTTGACTTGCTTAGAGTGAATTGTGACAGAAATCTCAGTGTCATGTTGACCCAGGTTTTATCAGCTTTCAAGTGCTGAGATGCATACACATTCCTGTTAAGGCATTATAGTAATAAAAATGACCTTTCAATTTCATTGCCAGAATACACCTAGATTAGTTCCACATCATCTTGAACATCTAATTAAGAATTTATGTTCCTACTGTGAAACGACGGATGAGCTGCAAAATATGGTATTCAGACAATAGTTAAATGTCTAAATACGAACAGGTTCGTTGCCAAACAGCTGTTTTTAGGTTTAAACAACGTTTTAAGATGATTTTTACATAGTTGAGAATACAATTTAAGGCAAATTCGATTCACTTCTTTTCTCTGTGCTAGTTTTGAAAGATTCAATTGAATTTCACAAACTTGGGGGGTGACAGAATCGACCAAGAGCTACCCAGCGGCGAACTCCTTCCCTGGAAAAGCGCCAATCGAGGGACTTTTCGTGTGGCGTTTCATTAGAAATTTTAAATTCTCTCTGGATGCGCAGGATCCCAAGTGGATACGACGCTTACATGTCATCGCCAAAGGTGGAAGGAAGCCAACGAAAACTTGGTTGGCTTGTACGCAGAACACTGGCGTCTGACATCTTCTCTGGAATATCTTTACCCAGATATACACAATTTTTATGTGTATTGGGAATCACTGCCTGCCGAATCTAAAACATTCCGCACAAGTCTCTTTTGGTAGAATCTAAAAAATTCGGCCGGACGTGCTTCTAGTAAAGTCAGAAGTACTATGAATACTAACAGAACCACAACTTCATTTCTGTAGTTGAAGATATCGAAACTCCTCCCTTTAATGAAGAAAAAGTGGCAAAAGAGGATAACAATACAGTTTACTGAACTTATTAAAAGAAATGAAACTTTTCATGTAGATAAAGCAAGTTTGTTCGTTTATAATACCAAGAATATTAAGTCTGTATGATATTTTCCATAATAGGTATCAATAAACGTTTAAAAATTATGTAGAAATACCCTTTTTCATTCCAAACTTCTGCTCTAACATATCAGTGCTATACAAAAAGTTGTTGCTGGAAAAGTTGAGGGAATTTAGTTATTTTGGCCCAGTTTCTTTCTTCAAAGTTTTTTCTGTTGCAGTGTGCTCCACGATACGCAATCCTTGGCAGTCTCACAGAATACGATAGTTTTCATCTACCTGTACCTTTTAATGCAACAACATAAACAGATGCTTTGTCAAATACAGTGCTGTCCGTATTTGTTTAGCAGTTTTATTGGTGGTAATGAACAAAGAATCTTTGGAAGATAATGCATTCTTTTGCTAAGTGGTTTTTGTTCAGGAAGGCTAATGGATGCGCTGCAGAAAAAGAGATAGCTATATACTCGCTTATTCTCTCAGACTTCCCAACAACTTTCAATCATGTTTTCCTAAATTCATCTTACATGCGTTGTTATTATAAATAGTTAGACCACGGTTCACCATCATCTGATTTTAGTACAGAATATAAATATAATTTGAGGAATATTAAATATATGTAATGAAAATAAAACTAGAGTATATAAGATAGCTATTTAGTAGGAGCTTAAGATGTATTAAATATGATTAGCCAAAAATTTCTGATGGGTGTAACCGTTTTCACTATGCATAGAATTCCATCGATTTGTTATATGGAAGCTGCTTTAATTGACATTTAAATTTAGAAATAAATATGTACTGGATGAATACTTGATATGATATATTTTGTGTGCATATTCCAAAATTTCACAATTTACATTTAGCCTACATTTATTTGTCTTTACCTTGTTGCTACCTTCTCTTACATGGCACCCTGGTCTTCTGCTCTGCCAGGTAGCTCTTAACCTCCATGTCTCCTTGTAACTTAATTAGCCCCATTCTTCCCCCTCATCTTCCTTTCTTATATTCTTTACATTTCTAGCCCATTTTTTCTTTTACTTTCTGCAAGAACTCACCTATAATTCTTATCTTCTTTTTGACATAGGAAAGTTTAATCCATTTTATACTTATTATTTAGCTAAATGATGTATAAAGTGTAAAACATGTTATGCATTTAAAGAGGCTCAGGATTAAATTTGTGTATACGATACTACAGGTGTTTAAATTTGAAAAGAAAAAGAAAACATTTGAATCCTAGGTGCAATAAAATACACAAAGTTGTTGAAAGGTAGAACCACTTAGGTCTTCTAGAAACACAAATTCTGTCTATGCAAAGCACTTTTCTTCATCAAAAGCAATCATTTTAAATGGGAAACGTCACCAGTAATGCGCGAAATCAACTATTTGAATGTGAAAGAAGTCGTTCTCTAAATAAAATATGCTTGACCACATTTCTGAATGTTGTTGTCTGCTATTCTCATTCTTTAAGGGCAGCTGAACTCTCCGACAGAGTGAGAAAAGAACACTATCTATGTAGCTGTACTTCGATGTTTGACATCTCAAACTCCTCTAACGAGAAAATCCGGCTTGTAAAAAATGGGTCTGCCATCAAGAATTAGAGTAGGAACACCATAAATACACTTTACGGTTAATGCCATACTCGTAACGCCTTGAACTTGTTTGTGACTTATTTTATGTGAGCATTTAGCTAAAGCTTGGAATTGTGTGATCAAATTCAGCATTATTCCACATGGTAGTAAAATTTGTTGTCAAGATAATTCCCACTCTGTAAGGAATATAGCAATCTTTGTGAGGTTTCACCAAAATGCAAGAATAGAGTATTGCCATATAAGTAGTGTAGTTTGAGAACACGAGATAACGTCTAGTATTTTCTACTTTCGAGATGCTGCAGTGCATCTGAATCGTCAATCAACCAATTGTTAAAATGTCGAAGTGATTTCATTCTGGTTTCAGCATTTTAATAGCTGCCACATTTATTAAGTAATTAGATTAAAAATGGTGCCCAAATATTTTTTTATATTCCATTTTCCAATTGTCTTTATCTTCAATTTTTTTCTCAACATCTTATATTTTTCAAATTGCTTTACGTGATGCGTATATCAACCAATTTTTCTTGATACTGATTTGGTACTTTTCGGACACAGTTTATATCCATTATGAAATTAAATGCTTTAATGCTTAAAATGAGCAAAACAGACAATATTTGATTGATTATCTTTTACAACTAAACTAATGAACATTTCCAAAAATCACAAATCAGAGATTTTATTGCAGGTGATACTATGTACCCTGCCTGTGATATTTTTTATACTGTCTGCAATTTTATTTCTCTATGTCTGTCAAATATGCTTCCAACTGCTGCATCAGTTAACTATGAGATCTTTTTCTCCGGGTATTCGTGGATGTGGTGAGAGATAAACCTAGTTAATTTAGCTGGTAAATTTAATAGAGGTTAAGAACCGAGCTGTTTAAAGCAAGCTTCCGAACAGTTTGAGAATGTAGGATTGATCTTTTTCTGAACCTTAATACTAGAAAATGTAACTGTTGAGCTCTTGCATCCGCTAACTTCTGACTTCTTATTTTAAATTTTTCCATAATAAAAATGAAAAGCGTAGGTTGCTGTAAGTTGCAGAAATCCTTATCGGAAAATCGTCGGAAAATCTTGAGAACGCCAATAACGAGCTATTAAGAATCGATATTTTTATACTCGGGAAACCGTTTTAAAGACATTCTAATCCAATAATTTCAGCTACCTTATTTAAATACCAACTTATCAGCATCTGATATCAATTAGGTTTAACACAACTGCGTAATGTTTAGCCGCAGACCACATAACCTATCTCAACTTATATTAATCATGTCTACAATCGCTGAAATTATTTCGGTGTAGCTCATTAACACCCTGTATATCCCTAGTACGGTATTTAGACCTTACGAGCTACCAATAGTCGGTAACAAAACACTTCTCTGAGACAGGAAAAAAAGTTACAGACGATTTTTAGAAATATACGCCTTTTAATAACATAATTCCCGCGTGTTGCATTACTGGTCCAACAATTTTCCTACTTATTCGCATATCGCCAATATCATGAGCTTCTAAACGCCACTTTTACTTTGTGAGTTTCTAAATTCTAAGAATTTTTATCTTTGTAATTTCTGAACATATTGAGTTGCAAGCATCAGAGCCTTGAGCTAATGAATTTCTTTTTGAACTTAGTTCACTGGAAATTCTAATTACCTTAGCTGCTCTGATTCGACTAATTAATTTATTTTTGTGTACACAGGTGCTACTAATAACTTCTTCCACTGTGTATTGATTTTAAAAATATAGAAATTAATTCATGGATTATGTATTTATCCCCTATATTATTAATGCGGTATCGCATCTTAGTGGTGTCATAGTTATAATTTGAGCTGAAAACTAGCATTATTTTGAAAGCTTCTATACATTTTGGTGTAATTTGCACAAAACTGTTTCATGTTTTATTATTACAGTTTAATTATGTTAAGTGTAGTATACCAGGTACTAAAAGTAATAAAATTACAAATATGAAATTAAAATCTAAAGTATTAGTAAATAATTAATTGATAATGGTTTAACTTAAAGTCCGAAATTTTGGTTTTATTATTATTTCTTTATAGGTAAGTGGGAATTTGAGAGTCCAGTAGCTTTAAGTGATAGTCAAATTTTTAAGAGGTGATCGCTAAGTGATGCCTTTGAAATTTCGTTCGCTTTTTATGACCAGATAAAACCTAATAACGTATTTTGAGGAAACTATAATTCAAACAAATAACAAATAATATCTCGGAAATACTTCATACATTAAAAAGATAAAAAAAGAAAAAACTCTTTCACCTAAATTATGTTTAAAAGACATCTACATTTTGTGTAGTACAATTTTTTGTATCTGTTACTGTTTCACCGGTAATGCAAAATATATATAAAACGAAGAGGAGTTCTGAGAATATTCTTAAAAAATTTGAAGTTACAAATTTCATTGAAATATCTTAAAAATAAGGTGTTTCAATCAAATCCGTTAGAGCCATTTTAAGAAAATCATAATTTTCGAAAAATGTTCCATGTACATTGTACATATCTTTTTAGGGATCTGAATTTAAATGTCAAAGCTAGTGATTAACCACCTTTTGTTTTTGTCGTTTACGAGTTATATTTTCACTGACACACACATACATATACACACATGCTCATACATACGGATTTTTTTAAAAGCTCTTTTTTCGTTTTGCTAGACCACAGACATCTGATCGATTTTTTAGTACATTCGATAAATTCTATTTACATACACACCATTGTCAGATTGTCACTTTACACGTGTGACTTAAATACTATCTGAGCTAAAGTGTTCGTACTTTTTGACATTACAGCAACCCAATAACACTGAAACATATGGACAACGTATCAATCTCTGTAAGATGTTACGTTGACTGAAATAAAAGAGAAACGAAAGCGCAAGAGAGGCAGAACTGACTAGAAACAGCTCATTGCAGGGTTAGCAGTTCCCCGTAATACTGCCACGCAGCCGAGGAAAGCTGTCTATAAGAGAGAAAAAAACCATGCTCCTGAATAGTCAATATCATTTAAAAGCACAATGTAAGCTGCTTAAAATGCACAACACATAGTTCCAAGCTTTAACGTTATGGCAAGACCGTTAAGGTTATACAATCTCACCTCCAGGAGTACAACATTTTGAAATTACTGATAATTGGACCCAAACTATAGGCACTATAGGCCTCTGAGTTGAAAAGTAATATATTTAAGATGTATTTGTTTGAGTTTTACAAAATGTAAGAAACCATTCATTTTATCTGTAGAAAGAACAAATGAAAAAATGCATGAATGCATTTTCAACCTTTTTCTTTGAATTTCTAGTTTGTCGTTTGCCTTTATTGCCATTAGCAAACGAAAACTTACAAGAAATATCTGAATAATTATCCTTTTGGTTCTCGTATACCTGCATCTAGATAAACGTGTTGCTATTCGCTAACAACGTGTGTAACTGCTCACTCAAGTTACGAGAAACGCCTTCAGAATATATGTAAGGTCTAAAGGAACGCGCAGTTTGCTGTCGGGGAACTAAATCTCATCTACCAGAAACCGGCCATGTATGTAGCTTGGAGTAAACAAATGATAACATCTTGACAATATTTGCAATTGTTTTATTCTGTTACTGTTAAAATCCGTAGCTCCGCTTGGATTATCTCGATAACCGCTAAGGTCTCTCTTCTCTCTCCCTCCCTCTCACCGCCGTCTCTCTTTCTGTTCTAAAAAAGCGCGTGTTTGAAATATTCACAAAGATTTCTTTTAAACATTTATAAATATTTCAACAGAAGTAACTAGTTCTGTAAACGTGTGAATATAGCAAGAAAACAGTTGAGGTCATGAAATTCAGATCTTCTTGCCTTTTCTCCAAACACTTAGCAAATAGATAAAGTATTGCATTCCACCAAATATTAGATATCAGATTTACACAGTCGGTTAAATGTCAAACCTGGTGATTCAGTTTAGAGTGTTCAAAAGATTTGGCAAAGACTTTCTAAAATTCCGTTCACTTGCATGGACAATTGTTATGAAAATTTTGATTTTCTCAAAAATAGCTCTTACTATTTGGTTAAAATGTCACATGCTTAAGATACTTCATGACAAATGAAATATCCTCTAAAGAACTCTCTATTCTGAATGATTTATCCTGAAGTGATAAAGCGTAAGATAGCAAAATCTTGCTGCACAATCTTGCTAAAGCATACAATTTATCTCAAATACGTGTTTTTCTTGTGCTAAAAATTTGGAGCTATTTATCATTATTGGCTGAATCTTTCAACAGTAAGATTTTGCTCAGATGGAAAGTCATTATTCACTTTTTTCTTGCTGGTATAAAGAAAATGGAATTTCAAAGCAATCACTTTGCGAAATAAAAGCTTTTGAATATCACTTAAGGCTATTGAATTCTCTATTTTATTGAATCTTAGAGAAAATACATAAAACTATTTCTGAAATATAATCTGTATTAATATCAAGTAGATAATAAATAAGCTTTTATAAGAGTATTTGTGAAGAAAGGATAGATAAGGTATGGGAGTGCAGCTCGTCGGATTTTTTTTAATGGAGAAAAGTATAATTTCATGTTCCTGAATAATCATTCATTGATAGAAAGGGAGTGAAAGCTTTTCTGTTCATAAAGGAGTACTTACTGATTTTGTTACGGTATATTTTATTGTTAGCAACATGTGGTCCTAATTCAGCAAGTATTATTTATTACTGGTACTATTACTATTGGTGAAAAATTATCTTTTAATTGATGTTCTTACTGCCCACATCCACCCGACGGCCTATCTTAGCAGGTGTCCCTCAAGGTTCAGTACTAGCACCACTACACTTATGATCTTCCTGCCATAGCTCCAATTTGCACAGCTTTATATTCTGGTGACACTGCTCTCTTTTATTCTTACCCCAATATCCCTCATGCTATTCACTAACTACAAACTGTCCTGGTTCGATTAGCTCACTGGTTCTCTAACTGGCGCATTTCCCTCAACACTAAAAAGACAGAGGTTAAGAACTTCTCTTTACGTCCTTATAGTGATCCTCCTTCACTACAGCTGCTCGGGGAACAGCTCTCATAGGGACCAACCAGTGTGCCAGTGAAGTATCTTGGTGTGCTACTGAACACTCGAGTAACTTGGAACGCCCACATCTGTCGATCTGTTACACTTGCGTCTGCACGACTCTCAAAACTGTATCCTCTATTCAACAGGCGCACCTCACTTCGTTATGAATCCTTCCTTCTTCTCCACAAATCTCTAGTCCGTCTCATTTTTACCTATGCAGCTCCAGTCTGAGGTGGCACCAGCAAGACTAATCTCCCCGACTGCAGGTGTTACAAAACAGGGTGCTGCGTACAGCTACATATGCTCCATGGTTCGTCAGATACCAAAAACTTCATCACGAGATTGGTATTCTACATCCGCCGGCTGGCACGATCTTTCTTTTACCATCTCCAGGAGGTCCCTGGAGCTGTTGCGTACAATCTCGGCGCTCTTCTCGCCAACCAACTCGCCTCAAGCGCAGACTGCCACAAGATCTCCTGAGTGACCTCTCCAGTACAAACGACCCAGACTAGTATACCTATCAAACGTTAAGTCCTCAATTTGTGTTACAGTGATCCTGCCATATTTAGCTAGATGAGTCGTTCACGGCTACCTCAATTATGTGTACTGCTACTAAGTGTCTCAATAACAAACATATGTAAAGCATACTTGCTGATCGATGGATTAAAAAAGAAGTTCTTACTGCCATGCGGCCGACCCAATAGAATGATGCTGTTCGCATACAGCGGCAAGAACAATATCCGTGAGGTATTAAGAAAGCAAACATACAGTTCAGAATGTAACATGACAGAAATCCTGACAGAGCCAATGTGTATAGATGTATGTGAAAACGTAAATTTCCACTGAGCCTGTAGCTGTTACAACACAAATTATATCGAACCTCGTCTTACTACCTGTGACACCATTGACACCATTGACGAATCTCTCACAGTTGATAAGTTGATGAGACATTAAATGTCTCATCATAAGGTAAATTCCTCACCTACCATAGTACCAGTCATGACATACCAGAGCTCTATAAACAGTCCCACGTCTCAATATTTGTTGCTTTTGAAGCTGATGAACTTCGTTTACTGACGATGGAGCTAGCTACCATGTAATCAAGCACGTCGGCAAGTGTAGCTACACATGTATTAACTACATGCAAGGTGCAGCACTTGTCGTGCGTGCATTTACGATGCATTTTACAAAGAAAAAAGAAAAGTGATGTTGGTCATCGTTGGAACATAGCCAAGTTGCTACTGGTCAACGTAAGTTTTATAAATACATTTCTATCTTTCTCGTTGCACCACATCAACTTTCTATCCTCAGCGGTGCGTACTTCTTTCTTGGCCCGTTATGGCGTTACTTAAAATATCTATTACACTTTGTACTTGAATTTGAATTGGTTACTTAAAACTCAATTTACCAAGTAGTCGCCAATATTTCCATTACGTACTTACAACCATTCACTTAAAAAGTGAAATATTTATTTTAGTGCAGTATTATGTCGCTCATAATTTTCCTGCAGTCAGTTTTTTACTTTGAGGATTATATTTCTTGTTTAACTAAGAGTTTAAAATACGTGGTTCTCAATAATTCACATGGCGTCCCCCCTTTTAAATAGCATTTTGTTACCATGTGCTTTAAGACTTACTTACTTACTTACTTACTTACAGGTTTTAACTTTCGAAGCATTATACCAAGTAATTTAATAAACCGTAAACCAAAGTGTTAGTTTGAAAGAAAAATATAAATATATAAAGTACGCATGTAACTAAACAACTGAATAAATACGCAAATTTATAAATGAAAATTAATTTGTTGCACTCACACGACTTTCTCCATTCCTGTGCAAATTATTCATACAAACTCTCGTTACTATGGTTAAAGTTCATCGAGATTAGTATCTGCGGAAATTATGTTATTGCCAATTGTTTTCAGGTCCAAGGGAATAAGAGAATATACAAGGCTTTAAGGAATAATAAAATCGTTTAAAGCTGGTCGCTCTGTGATTGCTTTAAAATTTCGTTCTCTTAATATGGCTATGAGGAAAAAATAAGTGAATTCCAACTTGAGAAAACTATAGGTATTAGAAAATTTAGACAAATTACAAAGAATATTTCCGGAATGATTCACTACAAAAAAGGTACAGCAGACATAAATTCTGTGTTTTAACGAATCCTACAATTTTTTAGGTAATAAGATTTGGTCTATATCCTATTTATTCCGGGTTACGCAAAAGTTATCCAGAATGAAGAGGACTTGTGAGGACATTCCCAGAAAATTCAAGATATACAATTCATTTGTAATGAAAACATCTTAAACTTATGATATTTTAATCAAAATCGGTAAAGCCCTTTTTGAGAAAATTAACATTTTCGAAAAATCTTCCTTGTAAGATTAGTTTAGATTGGGGGAATTTTCTTGTAAATCGTGTTGCATCTTTGAAAAATTCTGAACCTAAATACTAAGTTTGCTATTTAATGGAATTTTTGTGTTCGAGGTAATGTTATTCATTACCGAGCAGGGTGGCTCAGGCGGTTTCGCCTGTGTCCCGCATTCGGGAGGCTCGAGTTCTATTCCCGTGGCCGACCTACCTGACCTATGCGTTTTTTCGGAGGCTTTCCCGTGTTGTTAGGCGAATGCTGGATAGGTTAATTATATTCCCTGAATTTCCAATCCCTACATTTCATCTCCATTATCATTTCACATAATTTCTCATCTGATGGTCTCTTTCATTGTAGAAATGTCGGCGGGTGTCTCGGCGGTGCATGGCAGAATGATATGCTGTGAGGTAAATTACTTCCTCCTCTGGTAGGTCGGTTGCGGGTCTCCGCTCCTCTGCTGGGACCACTTTGGGACCGCCAGTCAGAGAACTTTCGGCTAATGGGCTCGTTGCTGTCCCGCAGTAGGGGAGCGTGTTCGTTGTCCTGGCCTATCGGGGGAAGTCTCTATCCAAGTAAACTGTAGGTAGCCTGCCCTCTGCACTGTCGTGGCTCCTTGGGATGACCGCCCTCTGTCCCTCACCTCATCCTTCCTCCCGGGGGTGCTCCACTTGGGGACATAGGCACAAAGGGCCCAGCATGGTGGCCTACGTACTGAATCCCCTTCGTAATGAATGGTATTCATTGACGCGCACGGGCGTATGCACACCTCCTCCCCCCTAAATACACACACGGACATACACGGACACACACACACACACACACACACACACACACACACACACACACACACATGCTTTTTTCTAAGCGTCTTTTTTATTCAGGAAACCTCAAAGTGTGTAGTCACATTGAAATCTCGTATAGAATTTTTGAGTGGAATGCAATACTTTCCCTATTTCGTAAATGCATAGTAGAAAGAGTAAAAATTGCTTGTATATGTAGAGAAATTACTTTTATCGATAAAAGCTACAACTTTATCGGAAGTTTGTAGTGTTCCTTTATCAAGTAAACATAAGTTGGAAAAAGCACAAATAATAAATAAACACAATAATACTAAATCAACAAGACAATTTAAAGGAGGCATATGTTAAAAAGTTCTAAGAAGATATGAAAAATTAGGGAAGTTCTTTAAAAGACAAACGATACCTTATATTGATAAATAGGTGTAAATAATAGATAAATTACTACCTAATCAATATTAGCATTGCTAAACAAATCTAAATCAAATGAAAATCTAAGAAAATATATAATAGATAATTATTTATTGGCCATATTATGAAGTTCTTGTTCTTAGTAAGGTTACCTTTTAAATAGCTCACATCATCCAAGTGGAAAACCACTCATTCAAATGCTGTTAAATTCATCCAGTAACATCCATTGTACAGGATTAGCGATTAACTTTATGCCCAGAGCAAGATTCTTTGAATTCTCTGGTTACCATACGTTAATGAAATTGCCTTTCGTTTTGCACAGCTTTATGTAGGAATGCTAGCTTCAAATTCCATTTAGTGTTTTCTAATATACATACAGAAGCAGAAACATAAGCTTTCTAGTGGGTACAGAGAAAACGGTAACCATTAAAGTAGAATAAGCAAATAACGAAGCTCAGTTTTAGTTTACTGCATGTATAAATCACTTAGCAATTTCTTTCCACTGGAAGACCATATTAAATATGCACACATGAAGAAGATTTGCCAGGTGTACTTATTTTATGAGATTTACTAGAGTTGAGGTGAGTTCACGAACGAGTAAAAAGTTCTACCCGATTGTGAAACTAACATTATACCTTTGTACAGGCTTTCGTTAGCCATAAATGTAGGTATGACAGATACCATGCTAGTTTCAACGAGTTTATACAAGATACTTTTTACCCTTATTATTAAATGATGGCATTGAAAATTAAAGTAGAAGTAAACAATAAAGAATATCAAATGATGGTAATGTTACATTTGCATTTTCTGAATTGTTTACGTAAGATACTATTCTAAGCCCTTTCAAAAGGCTCTAGTTTCGTACAGATTTTTTTTTTTTTATTGCATTTGATCAACAATCAGCAATTGATGCTGGTTAACTATATGCAATTACAAATGTGTTAATAACAATTGTAATTGAAGAAAGAGTCTTTGTTGGCCCAAACGAGCAAAGCTTTCATGTAATTATATTCTGCATCGATATATAAATTAAGGTTGGCTGAGTTACATGTTTTCTTTTCACAATGGAGAGACATTTTCGACGCGACATAAGCAACGAGGTACTTGACCAATAAGAATTCTACTTGAACGCGACAAATAGCATATCATGAAAGCTGAATTGGTGTTCACTTTTACCACATGGCATGGAGGCATAGAACTGGAATGTGTATAATCTTTTAAAAATATCATTATTCTGAAGAAGAAGAAGAAGAAGAAGAAGAAGAAGAAGAAGAAGAAGAAGAAGAAGAAGAAGAAGAATAAGAAGAAGAAGAAGAAGAAGAAGAAGAAGAAGAAGAAGAAGAAGAAGAAGAAGAAGAAGAAGAAGAAGAAGAAGAAGAAGAAGAAGAAGAAGAAGAAGAAGAAGAAGAAGAAGAAGAAGAAGAAGAAGAAGAAGAAGAAGAAGAAGAAGAAGAAGAAGAAGAAGAAGAAGAAGAAGAAGAAGAAGAAGAAGAAGAAGAAGAAGAAGAAGAAGAAGAAGAAGAAGAAGAAGAAGAAGAAGAAGAAGAAGAAGAAGAAGAAGAAGAAGAAGAAGAAGAAGAAGAAGAAGAAGAAGAAGAAGAAGAAGAAGAAGAAAACGTTTTTAAGAAAAGATATTAAAGAATTCGAGTAGTATAAATTTAGTTCAAGTTGTTACAAAATACGAAAAGCAAGCGCACTTTTGTCCGAGTTTTTCTCGTTAATGTCGATTTTTGTTGCGTTATTGTGAACACTAGGTTTTAGGAAGATATGTCGAATTGCACGTCGATATTTGTGTCAGCATTGTTATTACTATTACTATTAAAATTTAAACAGTGTAATTTAAAAGACTAGATGGCAAACATATTGATGAGCTTATCCCGTTAGTTTTATCATCAACAGGATTTTTAATCCTGGAAGAATAGAGGGATCTACAACGGGTGCAGCTCAGTTCCCGACGCTAATGAAGTGTCTTACTTCGGATTGCTCGACAGCAGTGGGATTTCTTACCGCAAGCCTAGAAAAAAATTATTATACGTCATTAGTATGCCCAACTAAAAAACTAGTCCCACATTTGCAGCGTATTATAATGATTTATAGGTTATTCTTTTCATGTGTGACATTTGCAGACCGCAGCACATTGTATCTCCGTTAGACAAATTAAGTCAGTAACGAACTGTCTTGTAAGTACCTCAGCGTTATGAAGGCCATGAGACTGCTGACTTACTAATTGCATTTATATCCAGAGCAGCCCATTTATTTCCGCGCTGTATACTTCAATAGAGCATTGGTGTTCAAGTTTTCATCATGGAACACAATGAAAGTTGTTAGAGCCTCTTGTGTCTCAACGATGATGAAATCGAGCAGGTATGTTTACATTCTTACGTTCCATTAGAATGTCGGTTTTAGGGCTCCATTGGAAATCTAATTTTATTCTGTAACAAATAGCCGCGCTAGAGCAGGATTCTTCTTTAGAACTCCTTTGGGAATTTTTATACTATTTTTGCATTAGCGAAGGTTTCCATAAATAATGTAGTGTGGAAACACACAGCGAATTAAGAATAACAACAGTTTCAAATATACCATTGTTTCCTCGACTGCCCGTGTTGTGACACCAACTATCCAGGTTGTTTCAACATATATATGAACATAAGTTAACAAGTTATCACAGCAGTTGAAAATCTTCCGGGTTTGTGACCTAGCGTGACACTGCAGAAACGGTCACTATAGTGCTAGGACCACAGTGTTAAAAAAAGAAGGTTCAAGTATTGGTGGACCTGGTATCATGATCAGTCACACATCTGACTAAAGGAACAGTTGGGGTTAATTACAAACTGTCACAAGAGAACGTCGAAGACGACCAGGTCTGCCTAAAGGTTACCTGCTTTGCAAGTGGACTTTTGGCCCATCAACGGTTACACTGTAAGTTCAGTTTCATGGAATGTACCTGGACCATTTTGCCGTCAATAGTTTAAATCCAGTAAGTAAACTCTCGGTACAACTTCAGAAATCACGGGCCGGTGACATTTGCAACAACATTGCAATTCTTTGGTTGACAATAGGGTAGTTCAATTACGTGTCCTGATATTTGAACCAAGATGCAGTTTGGATAAGAAACAGGTTTTAATTGATGTACCTACAAAGAACTCTCAGGAAGCAGGTTACAATTTTATCGTTATTTTAAGTTCTTTAGATATAAGGGTACCCATGGATGAAATTGAATCGTCATCAAAAACAAATCACATATAAAAAGTACGTTGAACTCTTAATTTCACTTAGGTACTACAGAGTTTTGTTTCAGAGCTTTTAAAGCTTGAACATTTAACATTTGAATATTCATGAACACAAACTCTAATCACCTGTATTTACTTAACTGCTGTTTATTCGACTTTTATTTTCCTTACACTTTTGCGTATTAAAATGTTCCGTACGATGTGTAGTTTGTAATCAATCTGATTCATATTTTCAGCAGAAAATTCAAGATCAAATTGACTTAAAAGGTGGATATGGGTTTTACTATACTTTTAAATTTGCTCAATGTACACACAATTAATTTGGCTACTGAAGGCCTAAAGACCTTCATTTTTATGAGACAACCAGAAAGAGAAAATATCTCTACGGGTATATCATTCTGGTGAGTTGGCATTTATTATTTACATAATCTGCTGTTTTTTTCTGGTATTTTGATCTGCTCATACTGCATGCAACACCTGATCAACCACTACCATAAAAATAAAATTATTTATATTTAAACCCTATTAAAAGATACCTTCGTGACATTTAAATTTAAGTATTTGCATATCGGTCTTTACTTTCCTTAACAATGCCAATTTACCAAATATTTGATGATAGTTAATTCAGGCTCCATATCCTCAATTTCAAACTGACCTGGGATTTACGACAAAATGACAAGCTTCTTTGATTATGTCAATTTATTGCCTCCCAGCTATGAATAAGTTTGAAGTCATTTGATTTGCTTAAGAGCTGCATGACTGTTACTGTCGATACGAATCATATTAAACTATTGTCTCTGTAGACACTTTACTTCTGCTGCCTACTAAAGTACATGGTGTTTTATTAAATTTTAAATTATTTTCTTTTGTTCTCCAGCTATTTTATCATGGTATCAATGCTTTGCTATCTCAAAGTACAGCCTAGGTAATAATATTCGGTGTGCATTCCATTATTTTCCCTTGATGGCATATTTTCATTACTAAGGCCCCCCTCCCCGTTTGTAAATCGTCATCTATTCCTGTATGGTGTTATGAGCAGTATAATAATGATAGTTTAATAGCCATTGAATGACAGTATGACGAATAGGGAAATAACTAAACTGGCCTTAAAGCAGTTGACTGCGACTGGATTTATACTTCGGAGACGGTTTCGAATGTACCTGGTGCTAGAACGGCGATAGCATTCGCCCCTTCTAATTGGACAAATTCTATTGATATAATTTATCCCTAAAACACTAGCTTAACATTTTCGACATCTTTGACAGTAATGATTTTTAAGCATGCACAAGGAGGAGAGAAACAAGTAATCCCCTTGATGTGTTTTTGTTTTAATGTTTATTAGTTTCAATGCCATAGCACATACTTTGACTATTCTTCTAAGCATCGCAGAAAATTCTTTGTTCTTCTGTTTCCCCTGTGCATTTATAGAGTTGTGTTCCATGGATAGGATAGTTAATGCGGGAATGTATTTATCAGGGATGTCACACAAAGGACTACAATGACAAACAGTCCTGTTTATTGTCTCAGAATGTTTTTCACATTTCATTCCTCTGACCAGTACAAACCACGAACTACATCTTTGTGAGAGAAATTGCTTACAGATGCGAAATTGGTTAATACACAATTGTAACTAAATGGTTTTCTTAACCATATATAAAATGATAATACGTATCCTACCGTGAACGTCGTCGATGCAAATGTGGAGGTCCTCTCGGAAGACTGGTAGATTTGGCAAGCACTGGCATGTGCAGTCTGTATCCGTATCCGAAGTTCCTGCTGTACCACTGCTACTTCCGACACAGAAATTTTTGGAACACGAGGATCCTGTTTGCACAAAACAAATCAATAGTAATTCATGCAACAATTTATGGATAATTTTGATTATGGCACGGGTGAATGTTGCTTTCACCGTTGTTGCGACAATTTTCACCAGTGTCATGATAAGATTATCCACGACTTTGATATAACATTTTAGCATTATGAACTGTAGGGAATAAATACAAAAATAATTCAGCATCCATAATTGACATAACTGAAAGCATTTTTATGTGTTATGAGACATTAGTCTTTCTCCCTGCATTTCATTTGTTATTAATTGGCACGCTGCCACAAGAAGACAGTACATGCATTCCTTTCCTGTTGTATTAACAACACTGCTGAATCTGCAGAAATCATATCAATGTCGATGTACCTCTGTTTTGGTGTCAATTATTGTAAGTAAGGATATATTAAATACCTGTCTGTATCTTTTGTACCTGTAGGCAGTTTCCATACCGCCTGTGTATCAGAATTTCATTCCGCAGTTCTTGTACATGTCAATAAGTTTATTGACATTGAATTGTCACTTTTCAGCACACTTTAAAGCCATCGGTCGCTTTAAAGCCATCGGTCGGGGTTTGAACCCGTGACCTTGGGAACAGTAAGCCAGCGCTTAACCAATTGAGACAGACCGACACATGCTCCTCCTGGGAGAGAAGTAAAAAGGTATTGCTAATTGTGATGTAGCCTCTTATCGGCATGACTGGTTAATTAATTATGAACTTAAATCTTAATTATATATTTAATGGTGTAGAGAGATATTTATATTTTGTTGTTTTAAAGAAAATCGTTTTTAGGATCGACAGCGTCATGCATTAAAGAAGTAGGTTTTGGAACTAAAGTTGAAAGTTTTTAAAAAAAATACGTGGAACAATTAAAATAACTTTAAAAAATAAAGCAAGAAAGGATACAATGATGCAATTCTATAAAACCATGGTAGTTACAATAGCTCTATACAGTAGCGAAACTTGGGCAGTAACAAGCAAAGATAAAAGCAGATTAAAGGCGAAATAAATGAGATTTTTAAGATTAGTTTTGGGAGTCACTAGAAGAAACAGAATAAAGAATGATGATATAAGAAATAAATTAAAGATCTTTAACATAAACGAAGAGATAGTTCATAACAGACAAAGGTGGACACAACACGTAGATAGAATGAATGAAGAACGATATCTGAAGAAAATAAATTACAGACCTATAGGAAAACAAAACATCGGAAGGCTCCAAAAACGACGGATAACCCAATGAATTTGGCCTTTGGAGGTGTAATCCTTGAAGGAGGAGGAGGAGTGGAAGAAGAAGAGCATTACAAAATGATTTCATTTTCTCTATGTAACCTACGTGAACTTGGAGTACCAAAATTATGTCATTGCTGTAGAAAATGCGTCATTATCATAGGTTCCGTGCCATAATGAGCTAATTATGCAAAACTCTGAATTCAGTAACAACCTGTAGAATAATAGTAAGATTGCAGGATGTATAAGGTACATTTTACTAACGTATATAAATGCCAAGAGTAATATAATTCCTGTATTTAATTTCGCTCTTCAGTTTAGTCAGTAGGTTTACCTTTCTCCTCCCACTGGAATCCTACCTCCGCTAAGCCTGAAATAAGTACATATTATGCGGTATAAAGAATTGTATTTTAAGGGAAGGCAAAATGACACCATTCTTATCTCTGCCAGAGTGATGCTTTAGTCAGTGCCGCCATTACTTCTTAGAACAACTTAGCCTATTCAATATAGTTTACAATTTAAATGTTCTCTCTTCACAGCATTTATGTCATTGTTTATACTTAAATAACACAGAATTCTGTTGCATTAAAAGCCTGCACTTTGGAATAACGCCAACACTGATATGGGAGCTTATGGATGACGACTACCAGTCATTCCATCAGTGTCAAAAGTCCTATAATACAGCCCACTTTGAGTCTCTAACATGCATTAAATGTAACACACTCATATTTGCATACAAAATAGTTCATTCTATAACAGGAAATCTTATGAATAATGCAGCTACAGAAATGCAGTTTCTGAACGGGTGTTGTTTCCATTAGCTTTAATGGGACTTAACATTCTCATTTTTAAAGACGATCGGTCATAAAAGGATAATCCCCTTTCTATCAATGGTGCAAGGTAATTTTGTTTCGGTTTTCTGCATTACCATTGTTATTAATACTCTTAAGTATGTAAATATTTCAAATATGTACATAAATATATACTTATATGTATATTTTGAATTAAGAATAGCTTATGTTTAACAAAAATCAATAACGTACATTCAAATTATCCCATAACCCATTTATTAAGTCAATGTAAAAATTTCTTCACTAAACTGCTGGTTTCCCTGAGACACCTTAGTGTCTAAAACTGTGATTGCTGAGTTTTTGAACCTTGCTTCCTACTTGAATTTAGTATCTAAAATATTTAGCTTTGAAAGGGTAGAGCTAGACTGAAAAATTCAATGCCATAGCCGGGATTTGAACCACGGATCTTCTGGTCTCCGTCCAACCGCTCTAAACCATTGAGCTATTATGGCCAACGTGCCAACATGACATTAAATTCTCCAACTGACTCGTGTTTTTCCCGGTAAACCACTAGGAGTTCTCATAAACACATGAGACAACTACCTTAATGGCAACTTACTCTGCTGTAAGTACTTTAAGGCCCGAGCTTTATGGTTCGGAACACTATTAGGTAGAATTATGGAAATTAATTGTTCTTTCACACTAGCCGAAGGTAGAATTATGGAAATTAATTGTTCTTTCACACTAGCCGACGCACTATTAAAGGGTACAGCCAGAATTTATGTTGGCACGTTGGCCATAGTAACTCAATGGTTTAGAACGGCTGGACGGAGACCAGAAGATCGTGGTTCAAATCTCGGCTATGGCATTGAGAGAACGTAAGCTTTCACGGCCGGAGTCCAAGTTCTTACGCCAACAGACCACGGCAAAACAGCCCGGAAATAATTCATTGTATTATGGCATTGAATTTTTCAATCTGGATCTACCCTTTCATAGTGCGTCCTACATACGGCTAGTGTGAAAGAACAATTAATTTTCAATATGTATCTTTGTTTCTTATTTAGTTTCTACTACACTTAAAATTATTCCTTTTTTCAATATACTCTTTCGTTATTTTAAATTCAGTATTCATCTTGCTTTCTCTTGGTAAATCTGACTAATTTTTCTTTGGTAGTTTCTTTCTCAGAATCTTAGCTTTCCCACCTTTTAAAACTTTGACAGTTATTGTATTTGTGGTTGCACAATTGACTTTTTCTAGACCTCCCTTGCTGTTAAAACTTTCACTATATCTGTTTCGGCCCATACAAAGGTTTTTCTTGCTGCTTTATTACAGAGTTGGGGATTACTTTCTCTACTAAGTAATTACTTTCTCTACTTGTCACCTATTTTAAGTTCCAGTGCCACCATGTTTACCACTTCACTTTGAGGATGGCCTGCGCAGCAACAGACGAAACAAAATTATTTTTTCATCATCTAGGCCACGGAATACACCAACTAAATCTGAATTTTACTGAAACAGATATATATATATATTGTGTCAACCTAACTTTACCTCCGAGTGCAACGATAAATGCTCTCGTACGAAGCGAAATGCCGCAAGTTCATTATTTATTGGATTTCTGTGTATTTACCATTATAAAACAATTTATTTATGTTTACAGAATTGGTGATATACCGTACCGGAAGTTTTGTATTAAAATTGTGTCAAATTTCTAATATTTCCTCGTATTTGAATACGGGAAACGTATAAAAACTTCATTGAAGTTCCCTAATAATTTACGACCTTAGTGTGTGCTTTCTTGGCTTACTCTCAATTAGATAATTTTAAGTTAATATAGAAAGGAAATTAATGAAATTAATTTTTACCTTCTGCTGTGAACATATCGGCCTTGTGGTGCCTGCTGATGGTTACGACGGGATGGTCGGCGTGCGCATGCGCGGCCGCTACGAGGCTCACCAGCAGGAGCAACGTCCTCATTGCGCTCCACCCTCACTCCATCCTCCCTAAAAACACAAATCAAAATTATTAATGAATCTCACAGACCTACAGCCAAAATTTTGGGAAGTCAATAAGTCCTCTTCGAAGACCAAAGGGTAATAGTTGACAACAAAACATCCATAAATAAGACAGGACCTAATATCGTATATTTCAATTTTGCCAGATCTCAAATATGACAAGTATTATTACTATGGGTAATGTTTCTGCAGTAAATTTTCTGTTTCGTGATACCAGAAATATAGATGGGTGCGATAAATAACTTTGTACTGGGTAAATGGATAAGTGATTGCAATAAATACTTTCCGTGTGTTAAAATTAATGCATAATGTAAGAAGCACGAGTTCCAATTTTTGACAGAAAATAAGAAGTTATTAGCAAGGAAAGTTATGTGTTGAATAAATGACACACAGAAGTCAGCGTAGCTAAGACAATAGGGTAGGTATATCTGGAACTGGTGATATCCGAGGTGCAAATGTATGTAGACTAGTTATGAAAATTCTTAGAAATCCGTAAGTCACTGAATAAATTAGTGTTTCAGATGTTAATAAGAAGGTAAGATTTGACTATTATTATCGTCAGTCCGTGGCGCGTAGAGACTCCGTTGGAGCCGCTGCAAGAAGATTATCGATGTAACAGTAATTTTGCGTTATATTTAGAAAAGTTATGAAAGGTTTATAAATTTATAAAAAAAAATTATTATGTAAATCTATTTCGTAATTTAAACAAGTAAAAATATATATGTAATTTTTTGATTGGCCGTAGTAATAATTGTATGACGTAATGCTGTGACGTGGAATTAGATCGGCCAATCACAACATTAATAGAGGAGTAACGATAGTTACGAAAAATCAATAATCTTGATAGAGAGATTTGTGGTAATGGTGAGTGTGATGAACAATGGTGCAAGACCAAGAACATTTAAATAATAGTTTGAATCTGTTTAAATATAACAAAGTAAGAATTTATCGATATGTTGGAAGTAACTGGGAAAGGAAGTTCAAGTAAAATGTAATCTAAATAATACAATTAAATAGTTACAAAATTTGACTTCTCCGAAACTTTATTCCGAACCACGCCTTGAAACCAAGATTCTCATGACTCTTATTAAATCAAGCACAATCATCAAGAACAAATCCAAATAAAACGAATTTGTTATTTCTGGCTTCTCGACGTGGATCTTCGAAAAGTCAACGTGCATCCCATCTCAAACATAGAAATCCCGCACCAAATGCGCCCGAACGTGTGGCTCATTAAGATGGAGACAAATTAACGACGAATAGTCCCAAACTCCTGTCCCATCGATTAGCCTTTCAGCGACTCCTGACAGTTTCCTCCTGGTGATTAAAGAGACTTAGCATAAAGTGCTGATATGTCAGACTTAAGCAGATATTATACTTTATTAGTTACCATTTGGAGTGCTAAGATTCAGAAATCTCAAATAGTCATCAACTCCCTTAAAATAGTCATCATTATCCTCCTTTATCAGCCAACGTAACTGTTCTTATTTATCATCTGCACCTATGAATATCCTGAGAAAAATATCTCATAGGACCTGTGACAGTCGGTAACAGATAATAATCGAAGGCCAAAATATTGGAGAATGTATAAAAAGTGCCACATATTGGGAGACTTCATCACATGCCACTGACTCCTAGCGGTGCTCTCTGTAATCCGGTGAATTTCTACAAGCACTGATTCAGCCACTGACAGCGCCACGAGAGAACCAAGAAATTATGGGTATAACATTGCGGACAGTTTTGTTTAGAGAGATTTTACGTTCAAATAAATATTACTCGTCAATAACGTTACTTCCCTCCAGAAGGAAGTTGTGCTAAGGAATTTCATGCCCAAAAATGTCCTTAGCTCTCCTCCGCAGGTTTGAATCCGTGACTTCGTGAACTAATGGCTAGAACGGGGAAAATGGTCATTGATCTGATAGAGGAAAATAAAGTCAAACTGGAATTGCTAACACTTTTACTGAACATTAACACCTTAGCTGTTACCACTTCAAACATCCACTTCTCCGTCAATTTAGTTTAACTCTCGCTGGTCTTTTGAAGCATTTAATAAAAATAAATTGCTCTAGTAAATGCATATATAGTAATTTTGTGAACGGTACTCACAAGTTTAAAAATCGACGTAATTGTCAATTATAGGATTAAATGTACAGAAAATTCCAAGTTGCACAAACTGTATTATCATTTGCTCTTTCAATGAATTTTCTCTTCTATAATTTGGTTATTCTGTTTCTTTAATAGAAATGGATACTTTATTAACTGAGTGCATATACTGTCTAATTCAGCCAATATTATACAATCTCGTATTGGCAGTTTAAGCTTTTGGTGTGATGCGAAGTCTCTTCAGCTCTTATTTGGTTTTTCTAGTGCTTTTCCTCATGTTTTCTCGTAGTCAACTGCATACAAAAAGATGTTGAGGCTTGAAACATTGATTTTAATGAATTCCTTCCAGCTTTTAGAATTATATATTCCTTTCTCCATCGTATGCTTGCAATGCGTTGCAATCACTTTGCAGAACTGCAGGCAGATGTTAAATCGTACTTCAACTAGTTTGAGTATATAGTAGGTAAAGAAGGCGTTGCATTCTACCCAAAAATTCTACCGAGATTTCTAAGACTCTCTGAGTCGAACAAAAGTACTTTTATAATACTCTGTGTGTTTCTATCTATGAACAGCAAAGTTCAAGAACGAAAGATGTAACGTCTATAATTTTTGTGCGTTTATTAATAAACAACTTTCTTTTATAGGTGTTTGGCCAAAAAAAGAAGGGGAAATTATAAAACTATGCATGAGACAGCAAAAAAGATTAGATAACTCAAATAGTTGGTGGTAAGGGATAGGAGGAACTATGGAGAAAATAGGAATGAGAAATATATGGAGATTAGAGTAAAGGAATACAAGCGATGTGGTCAAATTGTTAAAATGCAGAATGGAAGATATAGAAAGGCAGAAAATATGGAGAAGCCTAGAAAATATGAAATCGCTAGAATTTTACAAGCAAATAAAAATAAATTGGGGAAGAAAAGCATACGTTTTTACTGCAATAGGCAAGAGAGAGAAGGGTTAGCTTGGATGAGAACAGGATCAATATTTCTAAGAGGGATAAGGAAGATGAGGAGGAAGAATGGGGCTAATTGAGTAACAAGAAGGCATGGAGGTTAAGAGCTGCCTGACAGAGCAGAAGACCAGGGTGTTATGTAAGCCAAGGTAGCAACAAGGTAAAGACAAATAAATGTAGCCAAAAGTTGAAAATTGTAAAATTTTGGAATATGCACAGTAAATAATTCATTTACAAAGCATTTCCAATTTCTAACACGGCAAGAATGAGTTTTCTGGCCCGTGTTTTACTCTGCACAAATAACCATCACTTAGCATAATATAAAAGTCTGTTTGGATATTTCTTTGACACCTATACATTTAATTACTGTCCATTATCGTCGATTGGGATTCATTACAGTCTAATGTCTTTAATATACTTATTTTAGCACTTTCATGCTGTACATATTATGTATTTATTTCCAGAACATGTTGAAATTGTTTTATAAACATTAGTATGTAATTACAGATTTAAAGAAGATCAGTAGTTAAAACACCACGATCTGATAGAAAGAAATGCATTTGAAACTCGTTTGGACGCATGACAGTTCACTGGCCTCCGTTTACGCAGAAACGGCAAAATAATGATCCTGCATTTGAGCAAGATGTATGCAGTCGGAGTACATGTTTGGACAAGTGTGTCTGAGAATGAAGCTATCAGCCACCTAGTTTGCTAACATTTAAGTGCCTGGTCAAATTTCCGCAACCACATTTTCTACATGGTTTATCGCTCATGTTAAAAGAAACATCGGTGAAACCATGAAGGTAATGCAAACTATGTTGATGGCACGGGAATAAAAATGCAGTACGAAGTTTAGTGAGAGGAAAGAAAAAAATCTTGTTTTATGTGCAAAGCAGAGCACTTTGCAGTAACTGGCTGCATCACGTTTTTGTTCTCAATGACATGAATCACATGAGCGTTTCTTGGACTGCAAGAATTCAGGCAAGGTTTGGAAAACCGGTTCAAAGTGTATCTGCACGAGTTAGCTTGCTGAGATGATTAAGTAGTTTACAAGGAAATGACATGTAAAAATTCTAATCGTTCGATTGTACGATATGAATACATGTGCTCTTTTGGCGTTTAATAATATTTATTAATGCGTATAGAACATGGGCATCTGAGTGCCACCAACTAGAAGCAGAATAATGGGAGCCTCGTAAAACGAACATGATTTCTTCCAACACTTTATATCCAAGTATCTATTACCATTCTTCCTACCAAACGATATTAAGATATACGTACCATTATACCCATTTAGAAAATAACGTAAATAAACAGTACAGCGAAAAGGCTTTCTGCCACCCGACTTCCAGAGGAATTTGGTCATTCGTGTTATCAAGATCACAAAACTTGAATTCAGTGTAAATTATTAGTCTGAGCAAATAAAATCTAGGTGAAACATGTAGCATTCGCCCATAAATCTCAAAAGTGGTCGAGAAAGAGAGAGGGAGGGAGAGAGAGCTATTAGAAATCACCAAAAGCCAACTGTGGCTTATTTTCCAATTATAAAATTCTCTGGTTATTTTTATGTCATTCAGTCTACTAGTTGACATCGATACTGTTTGACCACCACAAGAATGCAGTGCAGAGGAAAGTGTAACGTAATCAGTTTTGCTGTGTTTATGCTCGCCTTCCGGATATGATAAGGGTGGTAGGCTCGTGTAAAATACAGTGTTGTCACATAACATGTATAATACGAGGGCTGTTCAATAAAGAATGATCACAATTTCTTTTGACAACGTACCTTTACTCATCCTCATAATTTTGATGGCCCTTCTCAAAATCGTCTCCCCTGAATGCGATGCACTTTTCCCAGCATTTATGTCAGTCTTCAAAGACATGCCGGAAACCATTTTTTGAGAGATCCTTCAAAATCGTCTCCGCAGCCTTCACCACTGCTTCTGATGATGGATAATGCCTCCCACGAAGGAGTTTCTTCAAGTTAGGGAATAGAAAAAAGTCACATGGGTCTAAATCCGGACTATAGAGAGAGTGA
>CM060957.1:71141170-71209477 GCA_030765055.1 Mantis religiosa
TTTGCTAATGAAATATAGGCTATTCTAAATCTACCTTCTGTTACATCTGTTTTATTTTGATAGATGCTGACCAGAAGTACTTAAACCCTCTTTCTTATAACAATGCTTTGTTGAAATGTACTGATCCGCATTTTCTTTCTCTTTTTTCCCCTGATTGGTGTGTACACCTTTATTCGGCAATGTATGACAAACAAATCCTGTGTAATACAAGGTGAGGCGATAGAAACACTATATCATGATTTATGCTCGCACTTTCATTATCCTGAGAGGTTAAAACAGAAGGTTTATCCTATCCTTGTGTTAATTTATGTGCAATTTCAAATGTATTAACTCTGTTGCATAGTATATTTCATTTAAACGGTTATGAAAAGTATATTTCGGAAGTTTTCTTCGCATATATTACATTAAATAAACATTTTAGAGAATTAACTACTTTATGTTACACAGCAACAACCTATTCTACAACTGCAGCCAACGAAATTTGACCAGAGTCTTTTACAGTTAAGAAATACGTAACAAAGTTATACAGAAGAGGGTTTAAACTTAAATAATTTTACTGTTCTTTTGCCTTTATGTTTATTGTTATGGGAGTCAATAACTTGTTTGTTGTTATGGGAGTCAATCAATAACTTGCTCCATCACTGCGGCTTGAAAAGAAAACAACAACAAACCTTAGTTATCTCAGAATCAATCTTATTTTTAACTTTAGAATCTAAAGCAGTTATTATTCAGTTCTACATTGTTCCCGCTTAAAATAAGTCAAATTCTAGAGAAGTTGGTAATATCAATAACTATATATAATAAATTTCTAGTTTTCTCTTACGAAAATAGTTCCAAAAGTTCCTCTGCCATATTGGTACTATTTCCTTCCGAACTCTTTTCTCAACGTTGTCACTAAGAACACTCCTTTATTAGACGTTTTATTTCTGTAAGTAAATTGCAGATTAACTTGCCACCCTATATTTGTAACCGCATTATAGGACGTGATAATCGCTCACTATAATCTTATCATTAACTGCCACGGTATTGCTCCTAATGTACAAAGGGAGGGCAATGAGAAACGAACACCTGTATACACACATGCTGTAGACACAAGTGACCACGATGCACACAATCCCTGATGGAGGAGAAATCTGTGTCATGAGAAGTGTACTCAGAGAATCTAGTCCAGCGTTCTGTTTACGTTTAGAGACGCTCTTGGAAAGCATGAATTAAATAAGAAACCGCGTATGTTGCCCGTAGATAGTATATTTACAAACTAGCATTGTTTAAATTGCTGGAAAAGAAAACGTGGATATCACCTTGATTTAAATGTTACTGCTTTCAGATTAAGAAGAAGCTTTCTTGCAAACTCTCTGCTTGGAGAACAAGCCGTCACAAATAAAAGATAGAAGTATGCCTATTTAAAAACAATGCAGTGAGTGGATATGGAATTTCAAAACCACGATCTGTAAACATATATTACGATTATTCCAGAAATTAGATAATTTATTCACTTGGTCAGTGATAGCCACAAGTATTATCAGATAAAGTAGCAAAATAGAAGGGCTATTCAATAAAGAATGATCATAAACTTTTTTTTTGACAATGTACCTTTACTCATCCTCATAATTTTGATGGTCCTTCTCAAAATAGTCTCCCCTGAATACGATGTACTTGTCCCAGCATTTCTGCCAATCTTCACAGACATGCTGGAAACCATTTTTGTAATATCCTTCAAAATCACCTTCGCAGCCTTCACCACTGCTTCTGATGATGGATAATGCCCCCCAGGAAGGCGTGCCTGCCTCAGTAGCGTGAATGTTAGCATGTCTGCCTCACGTTCAAGAGGTCCCGAGTTCGAGTCTCGGTCAGGGTGAGTTACCTGGATAAAGTTTTTTCCGGGGTTTGCGCTTATCCTAAAGGATGAATGTGGGGTAACTCTAAGCTCTGTGGACCCTGGGCTCATTTGAGCATCATTTCATCCATTCCATTCTTCGTCCTATATGACTTAAAGTTGGATGACGTAAATTGCCAAAATAAATACTAACGAAGGCGTTTCTTCAAGTTAGGGAGGGTGAGAAATGTATTTAACGTTGAGTTTTGGAAGATATTCAACAACGACATTGTCAATATGCATCCGCGCATTATCGTAATGCAGCATCCAGCCTGCTTCATGGAAATTTGGTCTTTTGCGCCTGATATGGACTTTCAATGTTTTCAGGACGTCCCAGTAGTATTGTCCAGTTACTGATGTGTGTGCAGATGTGTCATGCTGTTAAACCATTCCATGAATATCAAAGAATGAGATGACCATAACTTTCCCAGCAGAAGCAACCACTTTTGCTTTTTTGGGGGTGTTGATGAAGGAGATTTCCTCACTGACCTTTGCTGTTTGCTCTCAGGATCAAAATGATGTAGCCAAGTTTTATCAGCAGTGATTACGTTTGAAAGAAACTCCGTATCTGCCTCTAACATCATCTTTAACTGCATGTTACTTCTATTACAGCGGTAGGCGATACTGAACATATCTGAACTTACCTGGTTCTCAAAGGCGGGTACCAGGGGTACCAACAATGAAACTACTACGGCGTGTTTGTTTCACATTAAACTAACAGAATATAATAAGGTTGAATTTTCGTGCGAAAAATTATGAGTGTAAAAAATTATGATCATTATTGAACAACCCTCGTATATAGCTCGAGCAGAGTTATGTGCATAACTTTCGCAGAGACACTTGTTTATTTTAGGGAAGATTAAAAGATAGTTCCCACTCATATTAAAAGCGCTAAGTTTATTACAAACCACCTCGGAAATGATTTAACATATCAGACTGAAATTCTTACTGCTTGGCTCATGTGTATGATCACTAGAACCCGGATCTATATGCACTAAAACATCAAATATATGCATGCAAACATGCATTAAATGTCAAATATATGCACTAAAATATAAGAATATGCACTTATAAATTAAACATTTTATTTTAATTCACCAATACACGTGTCGCTCCTTTCTAAATGGTGAATCACAGAATGTTATCAAAAGTCTCTCGATGTTTTCAGGTGTTAAGGATTTTCTATTTTCAGACAGAATAAGTTAATACGCCGAAAATGATTGTTCCACAGCAACAGATGTGATTGGGCAGTACTTTTACATTGGAAGTGACTGCTTGGAACATTCCTCTGACAAAGACTTTCTGATTCCACTTAAATACTCGTTAATATTGAATCTTCTTTAGTCTTGGGTTTGAGTCCAACACCGCACTGAGTTTATTTTTAACTTTTTCCCCATTTTCAACAGGGACGGTATTTAAAGAAGAAATTGTTTTTTCAGTCAATTGAACAGACTCTTGTATGAATGCACTGCGAGTTTCTAGACCCTTAAAAGCCTTTGAGAGAGAAGAATAATGTGTATGGATATAATTGATATATTGATATGCAGTTTCACATTCCAGTGTAGCATTTGCTTCACGAACACATTCAGTAGTAATATCATCAGTACTTAGGATTACAGCTTTCACTTAATTGAAATTCTGGTAGAATGACACTGCAGATAGCCAAGTTTTATATCTTGTGAAAACTGGTTCCGACGGAAGAGACGCCTCTGACAGACGTTTTTTGTACAACTGTACGAGCAGACACTTTCAAAAACACCCTTTTCCTGCTTGGTATTATTTTGTTAACTGACTAAAAAGAGAGCGTATCGCTTCTGTAATGCGTTTTTTATATAATTTACGTCCTCCAATGTTGTCATATCGACGATGAATGAAATGGGTGAAATTATGTTCAAATGAGTTCGGGGTCCATGGAGCTTAGAGTTACCCGACATTCGTCTTACAGGATAAAGGAAAACCCCGGAAAAAACCTTATCCAGGTAACTCACCCTGACCGAGATTCGAACTCGGGACCTCCTGAACGTGAGGCAGACATGCTACCACCACGCTACCAAGGCGGGCCTGCAATGCGGTGTAGTCCATGAGCTAATCATATGAGATGGATAAGATAAGAAAAAACATCCGACGAGACTGGCCAGCTTTTAACACGAGGGCTGTTCAATAAAGAATGATCACAATTTTTTTACGGTCATAATTTTTCGTATTAAAATTCAATCTCATTATATTCTGTTAGCTTAATGTGAGACAAACACGCCGTAGTAGTTTCATTGTTGGTACTCCTGATTCCCGCCTGTGAGGACCAGGTAAGTTCAGACATGTTCAGTATCGCCTACCGATGCAATGGAGGTAACATGCAGTTAAAGTTGATGTTAGAGGAATATCCGGAGTTCCTTTCAAACTTAATCACTGCTGATGAAACTTGGCTACATCATTTTGATCCTGAGAGCAAACAGTGTGAAAATCTCCTTCACCACCAACCCACAAAAGAGCAAAAGTGGCTGCTTTTGCTGGGAAAGTTATGGTCATCTCATTCTTTGATATTCATAGAATGATTTATCAGCATGTTGTACCTGCACAAACATCAGCAACTGGACAATACTATAGCAATGTCCTGAAAACATTGCAAGTCCATATCAGGCACAAAATACTACATTTCCGTGAAGTAGGCTGGATGCTGCACCACGATAATGTCCGGCCGCATATTGCCAATGTTGTTGCTGAATATCTTGCAAAACTCAACGTGAAGTGCATCCCTCACCCTGCCTATAGTCCGGATTTAGCCCCATGTGACTTTTTTCTATTCCCTAACTTGAAGAAAGTCCTTCTAGGGAGGCATCATTCATCATCAGAAGCGTTGTGAGGCTTGTGGAGGCGATTTTGAAGCATCTCTCAAAAAATGGTTTCCAGCATGTCTTTGAAGACTGTCAGAAATGCTGGCACAAGTGCATCGCATTCAGTGGAGACTATTTTGAGAAGGACCATCAAAATTATGAGGATGAGTAAAGGTACATTGTCAAACAAAATTTGTGATCATCTTTATTGAACAGCCCTCGTAAATATGAAGCTGTATCCGCTGCTCTTATCTTTCTAAGGGTGGCTACGTCCGGTATATCTTGTCCAGCACAATATTACTGTAGAAATGATCGTAGGTCAGGATTATTTCATTTATGCAACGGAATGTTGCTGGATATAAAAGCTGTACAGAGGTCAGCGTAAAATACACTACCTTCTGACTGTGGTTTCACTTGAGTCAAAAGTAGCCGTTGCAAGTTCTTGCCCTTTTCTTTTGACCTGAGATGTGCCGCTGTTTTAGAATGCTGCTCAAGTTGAAGTCACGTTTTATCACGTTAGAGATCTTCACACACCTGACAAAAGACCACATCGTCGTCACTTGAATAGTTACTATTGCCGGAAGTCCACTGTTTAATTAAGAAGGATCTGCTGCTCTTATCTTTACGCATTTTTACAAAATACCACACTACTATTAGATGACTAGGACACACGTGTCCTATCGACACAAGGTTTTAGAGGCTATTGCGCTAAAAGGAATGTAAAAAATCCTTTTCGTGGAAAGGGTCTGCAGTGCCTACCTGCATATATTGTCAGACTGAAAGTATGGTCTGGTTACCACTTAAAAATAGCAATGTTATTGTGGTGCCAAGGGGTGTCCAACATATATATTCATTAAACTTGGTAGATTATCTACTAAATGCCTTCGGCCATGAAAGCCTACGTACTTCAGTGATTGATTAAATTGTTCGGTTTATTCAGAAATTTTAGGTAATCGATCTTGCATAAGGTGAATATATGCAAATTATGCCTATGTTCTTTAAGTATTCATTAACCCTCAAAATATACGTTTACATATGCGCATATGTAGTTTCGAAACGCCGGAGAGATATACATGCGATGCAACTTAGCTGGACACAGAGTATGAATGACGTCACATGTACAACACGGCCATCAAGTGTGCAAACGTCGAAAACAACGTCACGTAGTACTCGGCGAACTATAGTAAAGCATTTCCTTGCCTTACCGCCCAGGTTGAGGTGTGGTATAAGTGTGGTATAAATGCTTGCGGCATTTAATGATCATTTTTCTGTTTTTATTCATTGTGTTTGTTTATTAAATGAATATTTTCTTAATTAGCTGTCATTTGATTAAAACTGATAGGCAATTACTTTTTAAAAGAAAATAACAAACCAATATTTTAGTTAATTGATGGAAATTAATCACTTCTTCATACTAGCCGTATAGGGGCTAAGGTTTTTGATAGAGTCAACATGAAAATTCAACGCCATGGCCGGGATTTCAACCACGAATCTCTTGGTTTTCGTCCAGTCGCTACCATGGCCAACGTGACATTAAATTCTCCAATTGACTCATATATTTTCTCGGTAGATCACTAGGGACTCCCGCATCCAAGATACACCGTGTGTGGCGACTTACTATTGTAAGTACTTGAGTCCCAGGCTAGGCAAGTCGTATGAAGAATTTAATTTTAAGAATTTAATGTCAGGAGGGCACGTTGACCATGGTAGCTCAATGGGTTAGAGCGACTGGACGGAAACCAGGAGATCCGTGGTTCAAATCCCGGCCATGGCATTGAATTTTTCATGTTGAGTCTATCTATCAAATACCTTAGCCTATATACGGCTAGTGTGGAGAAATGATTAAATTCTATCAATTAACTAAAATAATGAGAGTTAAATGATGAAGCCTGGGACTCAAGTACTTACGATAGTAAGTCGCCACAAACGGTGTATCTCGGATGCGAGAGCCCCTAGTGGTCTACCGGGAAAATATAAGAGTCAAATGGAGAATTTAATGTCAGGACAGCACGTTGGCCATGGTAGCTCAATGGGTTAGAGCGACTGGACGGAAACCAGGAGATCCGTGGTTCAAATCACGGCCATGGAATTGAATTTTTAATGTTAACTATATCTATCAAATAACAAACCATCTTATTATCATCAAAGTAGATCTACAACACTACATAGAGTTTGTTTTTTATCATACAAACATGTAATTTAGCTTTGTTCAATAGATAGTAAACACTAATGGAAAAAGCTCTTCACAGTAAACTATGTATATAAAACCCACATATATACCAGTTGTATGAGCAAACCATCCATAAAGTTAGCCTTCTGCTCCAAAGTGTTGAAGAAAGGCATATGTGAAATGGAATGTAGCATTCCTTATAAAAATGTACCTAAAACTTATGCACGTTGTCCACAATGATATATTGTAACACATTAAAAAGCAAACCCAGTCAAAAAGATTGCATGGAAAACTAAATGTTTCATTGTTTTTATGTTTTATGTTTTTTTTTTTGGCAGTTTTCATCATTTAAGCAGGACGTAACATCTTAACCTAAAGTAACTGCAAGCCTATGTACATAATTAAATTTAAACCAGTTATTAAATGTATTATCCTAAGAGGTAACATAAAACATATGTGAAAGAAATGAAAATAGTGTGAAAATTATATACTAAAGATGTAAATAAAAACAATAAAAATAGGTAGTGTAAAAGGGTAAATGAGTGAAAAATGTAAATAATGTCTCAACGTGAACAATGAAGAGAAACAAACGTAGAATTTAGTTTATACTAGTTTGTCTTGACAAGGCATTTCAAGAAATAAAATAATGCTGACAAGTGAATCAAGACTTTTGGGTTGAACTTAAGCTCAGTTGATAGAGCACCTGCCCGCTGCTGTGTGAGAAGTTCTGGGATCGCCACTTAGCCATGGGTTGGATTTTTTCCAACCCAATATTATTTTCTATTCTGCTCAAGGTGTGAAACTAAAAGTGAAAGGTTAATGGGTGTATGTTGTATAAAAATTCAAGAAAAAGCATCTATGAAGAAGTTAAAACCATTGTCACTAGGCAATACGTTCCTTAGGATGTCAAGTGGGGTTAAAGGAATGAGACAATTAAAAAATCTATTTTTCCACCTTGTGGTCTATCATTTACACAACATTTGTCCAGAACGAGGAATATATCAAAGGCTGTTAGTAGAAAATTCAAGATATTAATTTTAATTTTGATATAGATATTTTAAACACATAATATACTAATCAAAGCCATTAGAACCAATTTTGGAAAAATAAAAATAAACAAATGACATTCCATATTATGAAAAGTTGAAATTTCTGAAAATCCAAAGTTACATTTTTAGTTTAAATAAAATACTTCTACAATATAGGTAGATTGTAGAGAATGTAAAAATTCATTCATCACTGCTTCAAATGGAAAGTATGTTGAAGATATGTACAATTCCACTAGTAACCAAGGTCAAAAACAAGATAACACATCTACATGTTAACTGTAAGCACCTGCTGGGAAGATTCTGCAACATTAATTTTTACATTCCTCCAGGCATTTAGTTAGCAAGTGCAAAGGTGAAAGCATACTTGTTTTATTCCTCTTTATGGTGTTTTTCCTTTAGCTCTGAAGTGTGGAATGAGAAGCATACTCTCGTGACTGAGGTGAGAGTTCATCACAAATGGAGGTTAAACCATTCACAGTAGCTGTATTAACGGTCTGTTAAACCGAGCGAGATGATTCCACGATAACATGTGGGGCTCGCATTCAGGAGATCCCGAGTACGATTTCCGTTTACGACTACTCTGTCCTTTGAGTTTCTTGCTGTTTTTCTCGGTCGATAGGTGAATGTATTGCTTCGTCTTCCACCTGTATTTACTGTACATTTCCTGTTCACATACATTCCGTTTTATCTTTTCACCTTAAAATATTTCAGAGATTTAGGTCCAGCAGGCGACTGTTGGTGCATTAGGGTAGAAATTGCGCAATGTAAAGATTCTTTCCAGCACTTTGATGGTGGTGATACACCTTGCTGGAGGAGACCTCTGGGTGAAGATTCCGCCGACAAACCCACACGGTCGTTAGCATTGTTATTTGGGAATCGTTATGAACTCCGACCTCGAGGGCATACACTGTCGTCTGATCAGTTTGCCGTTTGTGCTCTCCTTCATTCCATCCTTCTTAGAGTGACATAAGTCATAAATGGTCTACATGGTATGCTGAGCTTCAGTGATTAGGGTCTCTTCTAACGGACTAATTCTAATCCTGATTAGCTATTAGTTCTAAAGTGATGATGGGTCTTGTAACGGCTCGCCTTGGTCATAAACATAAAGTCAATTAATATATGTTATATCAAAATAATATCAGGCTAGCATAGATATTCTATACTGATTATTCTATACTGGCATCGAAAGGAAATACTTTGTTCTCAACCTGTGACGGAGGCAATGGTGGTAGCCAAAGAAAAGTTTCAGAATATTGCCGATATTTGACTCAGTATTCTTGAAATCGCTTCACAAACAAATGTGTTAAATTTTCTCCATGTTCTGAGCCAAGTGGAATCCGCATCCTCTTAACTTCTGTCATGGGCCAAGAAGAACGGACATCCGTATGTAATCCTTCTCGAAAGTGTATAATGTGCAAGCTGTTCCAGTACAATCTTGTAGTACTGAATTTTTTTATCTGGAAGAATGATGAAGAGCAGACAAACGTCAGAACATCTAACTTTAACAAATACAGTAAAAATTTTATGAAAACATTTCGGGCAACTTTCAAAATTTCCATCAACGAGTACAGCAGTGAGGTCTTAAGAGTTCCCAAGTCTTTACCGCAGTTACAAATTTTCTTTACTGCTTCGTTATGGAAAATAACATCTTTTAATCAATAACACAATAACCCGGAAGCCAATAAAAACTTTCATGTTTAAAAAAAGTTTCAGACGCGGGGTCCAATATGACCATGAAGTATAGCTAAGGGAATCGGTACGGTTACACCGGATCAGCAAACCATTTAAAAACATCCATGAAGTATGTAATGCTCATATTCTTCAAACTTCAAACATTACCTCTTCTATCATTCGTGAAAAGAAGGAAACTGCTGCACCGCTACAGGTAGCCGACCTACAAGGTATTTAAAACCTTTATTAGCCATTTAGTCTCTAAAAAAAAACTTCTTAGATGAATGTTCAAGAGTAGTAAGCCGCGAGCAAAACACATAATGTGAACACGCATCAGTTTATTTATATCTCAAGTTCAGCTTTGCTGAAACCTGTCAGAAATAAAGTAAGGAAAATATTAGAAGTTAATGAACTAATATCTCTGTACTTCACATTTTCAGCCGGACTTTGGATAGTTCCAGGAAGAACAGTGATGTTTATTACCTAGGACAAGTCCGACCAGATGGACGAGGTTTTTAATGGCGGTGTAGCAAGTGGCTGGTTACATAAGGGCAAACCTGTTGACCATCAATGTTCCAAACGTAGTTTCCATATTCTTAAGTCTGGTGTGTGAACCTATAATGCACTAATTATTGAGAAAGGAAGGTAAAGATAAAATGTTGAATGGAATATTAACACATTAACACATCTTCAGAAAGCTTTGAGGGTTAATCGGTCTTGAGTATTGCTAAATTTGAAGGAAAATTAAATGGTTTTAATTCGTTATTTGGTATTACTATATATATATATATATATATATATATATATATATATATATATATATATATAAGCATTGTTCTGTGATCAAGGAACCTTTAAGTTAGCGTAAAATAATCTTCATGTCCATGCGGGTAGTGTCTTAAAGCTCGACAGTCCTTCCAGAAGTTCTAATGACTTGTGTATTTATTAATCAATAATTTTATAATAATGGCATATGAATTTGAGTATGGATATACATATCTTACTACTAGAAGAATTGTCGAAAGTAGCTGGGGCTATATAAATGAAACATTTTAGATAATAACAAATGTTGCTACAATTTTTAACCTTCTGGTTGGAATCCTGGTCGACGGAGGACGAGATAGAAAGACTGAGAGGCCAATTGTTGTTTTTGATGATGATTATGATAATGATGATGATGCAGTCAACGGTGTCTGAACTTTCAGGGATGTACAAATGAAGTAGAGGGTTCAAACTCTCCGCTAAGACAATTCTACTTCAGGATGCAGAGCGAACTCCATTTTCTCTTGACACTTTAGGTAGCAACATCAAAAGATGGGTCAGCCATTACCCCTTATCCGCGTTACCGGCATTTGATCAGGATAACGCGTAGGAACTCTTCTTGGAAAAAAGTGGGGAAACACTCACCTAAAGATGTAGTAGAGTGACCCTGCGCAAGCAAGCTCCAATCTCCATCTGGTCCGGAAGGAATTCACCGAAAATTCTAAGTACGCAGGACATCTTAACCTCAACATTAAAAGGTACCAAAATTTGAAATGCCAGCAAAGACAGATTTACATATCTTTCTTTTAGATACCAGAAATAACACTTAACAAGCTGTATTGACACTCAGCTCTGCTGAAGACCAATCGATCTCCCTGAGAAAGCACGCAACGTTCATAGAACATTTGGTTTCAATAGATGAATTAACAAATAACTGTACAATAAAGCACAATTGTTACCCAGCAAAAGAAAAACAGATGGAGCTGAATTAAATAATAAATCCCGCTTCTTGAAAATAAACATAGATTACCAAAGAATGGCTGGAAACTGCAATGAGCCATTGAAGAGCAAAGCACCAGAGAATAGAATTAATATATACAAATAATTGGCATATTTGAGAAAATAACATGCATTTTCATCTAATTTACGTTTTTATTACGAAGAAACCACATATATAATGTATTAAACTTTATCAACTTTTTTATATACAGGTGTACCACATGTGTCCAGAATTCGTTAAGTTTACCTCTTAGGTGGGTGATAATTTTTCTCTGATTTTTGATTGCCCAAAACTGTTGTGTGTAAACTATGATACATTTGCTTAATTTAGTAACAATGACACATTAAAATATAAAACTACGTGTATTCGATAAACATATTGTGTCGTAGAGACTTCAGAGGACCCGTCAACGCAGTTTTCCATTTATTAATTACTTCAAGTATTTAATTATATTCTATTCAAGATAATAAGTACAACTGTATGTACTATTATTCACGAAATTGAAGAACAGTTTACAACTTCTGAACCTACAAATAAAACTCAATGTGAAGGTGCAGAAAACAAAAGGCTAACAGTATGCGGGCTAACTGTGGAGTAGAATTTGCAGTTTATAATATATGGACTGTATGCCAAGATAAAGGCATTCTTTAGTTTGAATAAAACTTCGAAGATAGCGGTTTAAACACATTGTAAAATTATAATTTCCCAATAATTATTGGACAACGTTAAATTTTCTTAAAGACATTAAATCCTATATGCAGAATATAATTACTATATTTAACCTACGTTGAATTATTTCGCATTCACAATTTCTGCAAAAGTAAATAATTATTTCGCACATTATTGTAAGCTTCAGATGTATATATATACATTTACGTATATATATAATATTTTTATTCATTTTGTGATTGTTTGATTTAAATATTCTGGCACCTCTTAATTGTTTATAGTAATTATTAATTTAAATAAAGGAAATATCATAAGAAAATTGAGAAAACCATTTCTATGTACCTTATAATGAGAAATATGGTTTAATATTATTACTGGCCTTCATTAACTGTAAAACTGAAATACAATCATGAAAGTTCGTGTTAGTTCATGTAGGTAAGAGGCATACATAGTCATACCTCATACAGCCTGAAAAATGTGATATATGTCCGTGGTTTCACTCACGGGCCTACAGCTTTCCGTGCTGTTTCTCTGCCAACTGAGCTATCTTGCTAACATGCTGGCACATATTAATTTCTTAAATTTTCGATAACAATGTTGCAAAACACAAAAGTAGTTAGAAATGAAATTCTTAATCATTCATTTGCGGCAACAGTATTACGTAGGGTAATCTCTATTAAATATCAGAGGTGGAAGTGAAATTAGAATGGAATTATTTTCGTCTAGAACCTTTAGCTTTTATGTTTTAAAGTTGAGAACTCTGTAACCTTTCCATAAAAGTTTATACCAGTTTGGAATGCCCAACCAGTCTATAAATCGCCAGCGGTCTTCTAAGGGATTGTTACTACCCCTTTTTATGCTTTCGGAATCTTTACAGTTGGCATTTTCGCAAACTGTAAAGGCCTGACGTGTCTTATATATAGTTGGAATTTGTTGTCAAGTTAAACCGTAAAATCAAGGACCAAGGGCCAAGTTTTAAGTAGCGCAGAAAATGTGTTATGTCCTAACAGGTTCAGCAATCAGGATTTGGCTTATAGATTTGGTTTCTCTTTGTCAGTTCTGCGACCTCCCGTCTTAAACTGGTATCCACCAAATGATGTAGGGTTACCCACAAAACGTGGCCACCGAATAAATATGTGTTCCAAATCAAGTGAGGTGTGAGGATTATGATGAGATGATCTCAGAGTGGATTATCTTGAAGCCCCAGGTAGGGAAGCCATCTTGAAGCGGTTATTTTATTTGCGATGATGGTGTTCGCAAATTAACTTCTCACCTTTGGTGACGATCTTGAAGTAATCCAAAAGTTCCTCTTGCAACTCTGGATAAGTAGGCGCATCTATAATTCTTGAGTGATGAGTTCTTTTTCTTTCCCAGTGTCGTGGTAACGGGGCTGATAAAGATATTATCATAACTGTAGAATAATGAACAAATAATACTTTTCTTGTTCAAAGATGGAAATTTAATTCCTCATAAACATTTTTAAATTCTTTGATGCAATTACAAATATGTTGTTGTTGTTTTCAAATGCTAGGCTTTGGCAATGAAGCCATTAGCTCTCTTGCTCTCCAATATTTCTGTGTAGTGGGTCCAGCAGGTAGGGTTTCACAGGTTTAGAGGTGTTCTTCAGTCATTTCCTCTTCTTTGTTGCACACAGGACAATTTGGACTTGTATAAATTACTATTCTATGTAAGTGTTCGGCCAAATAATCATGATCCGTAAGTAATCTAAAGTTTGCTACTGCAGCTTTACGTGGGATTTCTGGAAAAATTTCTGGATTTTTAATTAAAATGTTCCATTTTTTATCTTTGGCTTTGTTAGATATTTGGTTGTGTTTGTTTTTATTTTTGATTTTGATTAATCTCTTTATGGATGTAAAGGGTAAGTTTTTACTTTTTTTCTGAATTAAATTTGCACCTTTTTTGGCAAGAAAATCAGCTGATTCATTTCCAGCAATTCCACAATGTGCAGGTATCCACTGTAATATAATTCTTTTCTGTAGTTTTTGAAGTTGTCGGATCATTTTGTGACATCCTTTAATTTGGATTGACCTCATTTTATATGAACTTATTGCACATAATGCTGCTTTAGAATCAGAAAGTATGAAAGCATTTTTTGAATTTATGTATTCTGTATAGAAGGCGTTGGAGTGAAATATGAATAGCCGTTACTTCTGCATCAAAATTTGTTGTGTGATATCCTGCTGGTTGATAGAATGAGAACAGTGCACACTTAATTCCTGCTCCTGAGTTGTTGTCCAAGTTAGATCCATCTGTGTAGATATGTAACCTTTCTTCAGGTGGGTATCTATTGTTTACAGTTTCTAATGCTAGTGCTTTTAGTACAGGTTTGGAAGTTTCAGATTTTGTAACTATTTGTTCTAAATCTAATTGAATATTAATTGGTTCAAAAGTCAGTGGGTTTTATTTGATTAAAATGTTTTCTTTAGAATTAGGCAATTACAAATATTATTAGTGTAGTATTTTTACAGCCAGCGGTAGATGCTACGATGAACTATTTATTTTCTTGCGCAGACGCTACTTATATATCTTTGATGCACACACAAAATTGTTTTTGCACATACTCGTATAGACAAATACACATCTCCCCTAAGACTTTCATAAGCAGAAGAACAAAATCTTTTAAAACATTTAACAACTTCTATCATGCTACGTTGTCATGGTTACAACATTACCTACTTTACATTATTTCTTTATTTTATTATAAAAACCAATCTTTTTTACTATTCTTAACAAAATAAGAAGTATACAAATAATTGCTATAGGTGGCTTCCCCGAAACATATATTCGGGAGGTCCCGTGTTCAATTCTCTTCGAGCTGGCTACACTGACCATTTGGATCGATACGCGAATGTTAGAGTAGTTTCTCTTCTGGAATGAATTTCCTGTCCTCCATCATTTCCTTTCATGTTTATAATTTTCAGGATGTAGAACCAGGTGACAGCGATTTGTACGTTGCAATTTGCGTTTGGGAAAGACTCTCTCCTGGCGATTGTCTGCCCCTCTGCGACCACTTCCTGAGGGCGTCTCGTTAGCATTGATGTTATTCTGCAGTCGCTAGGCATTCCCTCTCCTTGCTAGCGCGCATAGTCGTTTGGATTTTGGCGTCCTTTGGTTTCCCGGCTTCATCCCTTCATCTTTGTTGTTTTCCAAACTCTTAAGACGGTTGTATAGCACTAGATATGGTGTAACGGTATAAGTGTGGTAATAATTGGTGCTAGAATTAAATGAATGAGCTTTAACCTAATATAAAATTCTACCCATTAAAACGCTTCCTTCAAGTAACACATTGTTATGCAATGTGCATTTATTTGTAATTTGATGAATTTTTCCGCCGTCTCTTTATTTTGAAAACATCCGCGGAAAAATGCAAATTATTCACATTAAACAAAACAAATGTAATAAAATAGATAACTGTGCAACAATCAAAATAGACTAGTATTTACCAAACTTGTTGAATATTTTAGGTTACGAAACAGAATGAAATTATATGACGTTATGTCAAAACAATAATCCACGTTTAGGCTAGTACAATTTCTACATTATCTTGCTTTAATTTAAAATCTCAAACCAGAGTTTAAACTATTGTAGGGAACGAAACTATAATTTAGTGTTTCATTAAAAGTAATCGCGCTTTTTAAAATGATTTTTTATACTTTATCAGAACCATACTTTAATTAAAAAGTGCTTTTAAACACTTTGGAATCGGATACTAGTAAGTTAAGAACAAATTAAGCTTTAATTGCAGTAAAATTTACGTTTATGATTCAGTCCATGTTCATAAAAATAAAAATTTAAAGTAGTCTTTAGTCACTGAGGGGCGTAAAATCATCGTCATGAACATGGCTCAATGTAAACAAAACAAGAAGTGGGCTTATCGTTCGCAATGCCTTGTTTGCAGCATAGACATGTGGGTTGGAATGTACTGCGTTTGTTGTTTAAGCACGAAACGTATAATGTAATTTAGAAGTGTAGGTTTTGTAGACGAGCTTTTTACTGAATATTTAAATTCAATTTCTATAAAAGAAATTTAAAAAATAAGATACCAAAACCACTCTTTATATGGGAAAAGTTTAATAAGTTTTTGTTACCTCAAAGTGCGTTCTATTTTACTGAGGATATTTAAATAACAAATAAATAGCCTATGAAGTCCTAACAATTCCGTAATTAAAATTTCAACATACCTTCAACTCTAATTTTTCTTTACAAAATCTGTGGCAGAAACGCTTCCAAGCGACAGCCTGAGTTATGTTTCTTGCAATTAAACTCTCATCTTTTACAGCAACATAATATGACTTTTAATTCCACGATATGTGGTAAATAACTCGAGTACTCCTTTTTTTAACTAGCACTGCTAGTATAAACCATGTGAGAAGCGTAAATCTGTTACGCTATGACATTAATGAGCTCAAGTTTAGTTTTACTCGCTACATTAATATGAATATATAAGGAGAGAAAAGAATGTTCATGGTGTATATTATCTCACTTTGAATACTTGCTCAGACGAGTTCAGGAATTGAACTATGTCCGACTTTACATTCCTCGGGATTTAATTATCTGCATTTCAAATCTTTAATTTAGATTTCTTCTGCAGAGAGAAAGCGTGTCACGAGCAAGCAGCTTTAGTTGCTTTTATTGAAACTGGTCTAGCTAAACTAAAGTGAAGAATGCTTGGAGCAATATCTTTTACCCACAATGATAAGTGCAGTAAATTTAATTATGTATAACAACAAAGGAAATTAATTAGAGGAGATTTTTAATTTATTATATTCATATAGGATAAACATTAAAGATTTTAATTACTCTAGTTAATGAGTGTGAGAATCATGTGCGAGTTCTGTGAACATGACCTGCGCTAAGGAAACATATTTCTGGGTGTACTGATACATCAGTATAGATTTTCTCTCTTTCCTCTTTAATGAACGTCATTACAAAATCTTATTCCTGTCCCTATCGTTATTCCTGTCCCTATCGCTTTTAATCCAGATAAACTTTCATCACATTTTCAAATTTAGTTGGAGGTATAACAAGATGCAGCAGGCTAATAGGATAGATTTTTTTTTTTAAAAAAAAGGGCTTCTATGCGATGGCTTCGGAATACCATGCTCTTTGCATGACCACAAGAAATAACGAAAGCCAGTTAACTCTTGAAAAAGTATACGTAAAATATTGTGAATAAAAATCTATAAGAAAGAAAATATTGGAAATTGTTAAAGCAAAAGACAGATTTGACAAATTGTAGGATTTAATGCATCTACATTTTTGGAGTAATAAATTTTGTCTCTAATTATACAAAGGAGGTCAAAACTGATTATAATTTATTTGCTTCTTAAGTATATATTTGTATATAAGGAAGATTGAGCTCCTAAAATGTAAGGTTCCTTTAAAAATAAAAAGGCTAAAACTATGAATAAATTGGCTTTTCATCCCAGAGGAGTTAAAAACAGACGATAAAAATTAACATTTCAATAAAAGCACAAGAATTCTAAAACACGTAAATAAATATAAACAGATTAAAAGTAAGAAATAAATCATTCTGCCCACTAGAGAAATTTTACAAAATGTCGCTTCTTTTTATCTCCAAAATTGTTTCTTTGATATGTGTGACTAGAATTGTTTTAGGTCCTCAAGGCATACCAGCAGCCGTTAAGTCCAAACCGTTCAACTCAGCATTGCTTCCCCCAAGTCAGAACAAGATCGCTTGCGTTTTACCTAAGCAAGCATACATAGGCAGGAATGTGTCAAATACTGTGCATCTCTAACGGCTGTTTAATTATCTTGTTCGAAGAATCATACTTTCAGCAATTATTTTCTTCTTTTACAGTTTGCCCTCCTGATGCGGAATTAAAGTGAGAAAATGAGGGAAAATGGATGCAAGGGAAGATGATGGACCATTTGGTGGAATGAATGAGGGTAGGAACCGGAGAACCTGGAGAAAAACTGTCCAGACGCTAGTTTGTCCACTACAGATTCCACAAGTGGTCCTTCAAGGGCGCACCCGGGTCTTTTTGGAGAATATTACTAACTGAGGAAGTTCTGCTGTCACATTATATGTCTCTCTAAAAACGACGACCAACTCGCTCAAGGATCCATGCGAAAAATATGATTACATACCTTTATAAACAATATGTAGGTGGTAGAGTATTACCAAAAGAGTATTTTAGACTTATGGCCAAGGTAAAGCTGCTTAGCCTCCAGGGGGAAGGGATGTCGTGAGGGTTTTAGTACTGTGGCTAACAGAGATGGCGGCAGGCATAACGCAGCGGAGTACCTAACATTACCTATCCTAGCAGAACAACTCTTCGACACTCCTTCCCTTACCCTCATGCACTGAGGTTCCGATGTCAGAATAGTTTCTTTATTTAAGACCCATCCATCAATGCATACGCCACACAGCTCCCTTCCTTGCAATCTTGAACGTTGGGGACAAAAATAAAACGAAAGACAGCGAAACGTAGGTAACCGCGTGGTGGCTAAAGAACTCTCCCAGCATTCATGTAAAACATAAAGAGAAGACAGAATAAATGGCAGGCGTTAAGATGATCGGTCACCCAGTGTGATACCGGGAAATCTAAACGTGGTTAGAAAAGGATACTACTCTATGATCACCGGTGTCCATGTTCCTCAAAGAAAAAAACAGCATTTGATCATAGTTCATCCTGGAGGAAAAATTCGTTTGCATTAATTACTTGGTAGCTGTTACAGTTATTTACATGCACTTTATATTTCGTGGAATTCCTTCTTTAACACTTTTTTCCCCGAATTTTCTTTGAGATAATCAACCGGCACCTTGATCTCACTGAGTACTATTATTAACTACACCCAGAACACACTTTAAACAAGCATTACCTGAAAACCCAATTACCTTCTTGTTTTGGTGTGTAATTTGTCACTATGTGGAACAACTCAAGCAAATCCATTTGCCACTTTTAAGTATAGAGGTGCATGTGTTACAATAACGACCACTTTGAAGGAACAGATGGGCATTTTGTGCATGGCTAGAGGCTCCAGCATGAGTTGCTGGGATATAAAAAAAAACTGGAATTTCTGCTTAGAGACAGGAAAACTTATATTAAGTTAAGATATGCTTAAATACATTTTGTGTATGTAAATAAAAGAACAGAACTAGCAATAAATATATTAATAATTGGATAAAGAACCTCCATAGTGAAATGTACACGTCCAAAGTGGAGCACAACTGCTCGACACTCTCTTCACTTTATCAGCTAAATACAGAAACCGGAGGCCCCGGTGGGGGAAACCCGAGGTCCCGGAGAAAACCCGCTCCAGCACCGTGTTGTCCACCACAAATCTTGCTTTGCGGTCGGGAGCCGGAACCACTTTGGTGTCAAGGCGTCCAACCGGCCACGGCGCGGCCTTGTAATATTCAATTTATACAAATTTCTAATTATTATATGCAGCAACTGTGTCTGATGTTGTAACCCTCAATGTTATTTTGAAATATTAAGATGTAATAGTGCTTGAATCTCTGTATTGTAAACTTTTGTATTTAATGTGGCTGTAACAAAGTGTGCTGATTGCACTTTCTTACGAGGCTTTTGTCTCAGTTATGTGATCTTAAACGAAGAAGGGGAAAAACAACCACAAAGTTTTGCATCAAACTTCATAAAAATGTAATTGCTATTTGCTTAAATGCTTAAACTGATAGTTTTTAAAGATAAATACTTAATGAGAGCTTCCAAAATATTTTGGCATTTGATTAGAATAATTAAGTTACTAACAACTTAATAGTGACAACTAGTTTTGAAAATTCCAATTTTTTTCTTTTATCTTTGAAAAGTTTGGGAAGTAACTTGAAGTAACTTCGGGCTTATTACTTCAGGTTCCGTGCCCCAAATGAACCTGTCTTCTTACGTAGAAGTGTTTCTGTTTGTAGCAGTTCTGTCAGTCAGAAGCGCAATGAAATGCACTCAGGCATTAAGAAGTAATAGCAAAATTTGGTTTTCGTACCATTATTCCACAGGGAGTTTATATAAAATCAACAAAAAATTGGAGTAGCAATCGACCGAGGAAGTTATTACTGTCCGCAAAAACTATGCCTCGTGTTAACCAGTAGCTGGCTAAGGAAGTAGCGCCTGTGGAACCCATTCGGAGGTCGCGGTTTCCACTCCATATTATTATTTATTCTCCAAAAGAAGTAACCCTATTTTACCAGTAAAGTATGTTAGGGTTCTAGTTACAAAAACACATAAATACAAAGTTCAAAGTAACAGAACATGATAATAATTATAAGGTTTTAAAAATTTGGCCAATAAAGTGTTCAAAGACTGCAGTGCAACATTTTGTTAAAATAATACGGTGTTTGAAGATCTGTATTACAATATGAATAAGATTATATCTCTTTTTGGAATGAAGATCACATTTAAATATTAAGTGTTCAATACTTTCATCAACGCTTTCACATTTACATAGGTATCCATCAGGAGAGTCTATATGGAATCTTCGAAAGTAAGTTTTAAATTTTCCATGTCCGGTAGAAAACTGGGTCAAAGTAAAATTAGGTGAAAAGTACTTGCAGTTTACACCAAAAAAATAAATTTAGGGTTATTTTTTCTTTGTCGATCTTTATTCAAGTGCTTGTTACACATTTCAAAAATTTATTTTTTTAGAGTTTTTTTTTAACAAATATGATTATAGACTCTTTATGACTCAATTCCTTTTGGGATACTGCGTAACGTTTAGCAATGTCGTTTGCCCTCTCATTGCCATGTATATCCACATGGCCTCTAACCCATGTGATACACACGTGATTGGTGTTTGTTATAATATCGTTACTTATTTTGATAGCAAGTGAATGTGTAGTGTATTTATCTCCGATAACACTGTATATACACTGTGTATACATGTGCTTTAGTTATTACTGCGGCACCACTCCACTGCTTGATTCAGCGCAAAAATTTCGGCCTGAAATTTGGAGCAATTAGGTGCAAGTCTGTATCCTTTATAAGGCAGCTCCACATTGTTTTTATCGAACACCACAAAAGCGCACCCCACAGAGCTGGATTCGCTGGAAGATCAGAATATAGTGAGCCATCTTTGTAGATGTTGTAGTCATGTGTTTGTTTGCAGTTATTCTCGCTGACAATGTTGTGAAATGCAGCTGGATGTCCAGCTTCCAAGAAATGACATCTCGGATGAAATTCGAATTCAGGAACTTGAAGGGAACCTTGATAACCTTTCTTTATGTTATATATCGTTGCACTGAAGATTGCCGTTAAATATAAAGGTTCAATGCCTGCAATTAGAAGTGCAGCATCTGTGGATATCGTTGTATATCCCTTGATTATTCTGAGTACAATAGTTCTTTGTACATTTACAATTCACCCAGCTTTTATTTGGTACATCTTGGAACACTGCCGAGCAGTATAGTACAAGAAGTTTGAGAGCTCCAACGTATAATATCTTCATCGCCGAAGAGTTGAGACTCTATGTGGGACATGATGCAATTGACAAACCATTGAGAAGTCTACTGGTTTTTTATTTGCACATGGTTGAACTGTTCTCTAAATGTTCGATTCCATATTAGCCCCTGCCTTTTAGAAGAGTTTCTGAATCACTAGGTGAATACTGGAAGTCATAATTGGTAATTACATCTCCCGAATTCCCTGTGCCTTCATTTCAGTTTTCATCCTGGTTGGCTATTTCAGGGTTCCAACTGTTGGTGAGTGCATCGGAGTGCATGGCAGATGCATTGATTTCAGTAAATCCTCCTTCTCTGGATCGGGGAAGATCTCCCGAAGTCCGAATTCCCCAGGGAATGCACATGCCTGCAGGAGGGAAAGTGAGCCTCTTATACGAGTTGCCACCACGTCATCTCTCCTCCGTTCGCACACCCTTAGTACCTTTCATTGCACCCCTCTCTCTGGGAGACATCCTATATAGCCACAAAATATATAATCGGTTAAGTGCAAATTCCTCCCTTTGAATCCTACCAGGATATTTTAGTGTCATGGCTCATGTTAACCTACATGATAAAGACAGGAACTTTCTGATATGGTTATGGTTCTTTCCATAAAAATGAAAAAAAAAGTTATTTATTCCAGTATTATAACCGAATTATGCTTCAAAACATCATAGAGAAAAGTATGTAAAGGTATTACTGTAAAGTTCAGCTCAAGAACCAGCTTGTGATTTCGAATACATTGGTAGTGTTCATTCGGATATCAATACGTTATATTTTTAGGTTTTCGTCATTTATATAAAAATTTACATAAATATGTTTATTCTACAGTCCTTGAAGCGATTCGTCTTGGGCTGGATTACTTATAGTATAATTGTCTTCGAGCATTTTAAAGCTCCGAAGAGACTGAAGAAGGCTTAAGAAAGACCAAGTATTTCCTTGTTCAGTGCAGCCACCTGTCGCGTGTAATATATATTTTGCCTCGAGCATATATTTACAGCCCAGACTGGACACTACAGAAGAAAGAAGGAGCATGCTATGCCGTTTTACAGGAAACGAGAACCTAGCATTAACATTCACTTGCCGACATAACAGCATACTTGAATTTTATTTAGCCATCGGGTCTCTGAACCTAGTGACTCAGCGTTGTTTTAACTGTGAAGCAAGTACCGGACCTTGATGATGTCTTAAGCGCATAATAAAATTATCGTCGTCGGCGTCATAAACTCACCACATGGTATGTGTAACCCATACCATTTTGTGCTTGAGGCAATTTGCAACTAACGGACTAAACTTGTTTTAAGTGGAGAAAATGTACGCTGGATTTATAAAAGAACAAAGAGATTTGCAATATTCAGTTAATCTCGAATTTTAATCCAGTTTTCAATGCGGTTAAAAACTTGATTATTTAATTGATTACTTTATTTAGTTTTACTTATGACAGAAATCGATGGAAAACAATTCAAAATACTGAAACAATACAGTACAAAGTTTATTACATTATACTATTTACAGAGAGATCCAATTATGAATGAACGAATTATTTGTCGTGCATATTCCAAAGTTTTACTATTTACAACATTGCGCTACATTTATTTGTCTTTACCTTGTTGCTAACTTGACTTACATGACATCCTGGTCTTCTGCTCTGCTAGGTAGCTCTTAACCTCCATGCCTCCTTGTCACTTAATTAATCCCATTCCCCCCACATCTTCCTTTCTTATATTCTTGACATTTCTTGCCCATTTTTCTTTTAATTTCTCTATGAACTCACCAATATTTCTTACCTTCTTTTCCTCCTTTCCCGTCAACATTTTTATAGCTACTATCCTCTTCTCTACTTTATCCCATTTTTCCTCCCAAAACTTTTTTCTTCACATAGCAACCTCCTTGCATTCTGTTACATAGTGTTCTATGCTTTCTTTTCCCCCACACAATTCACAAATTCCCTTTTCCCAACCTCTTATCCCTCTTAGAAATATTGTTCCTCTTCTCGTCCAAATTAACCCTTCTGACTCTTCCCTATTGCAGTAATCTACATATGCTTCTCGTGCCCAATTTCTTTTTACTTTTTTGTAAAATTGTAATGATTTCATATTTTCTAGACTTCTCCATATTTCCTGCCTTTATATATCTTCTATTCTCCATTTTACCATTTACCCACATTGCTTGTATTCCTTTCCTCTAATCTCCATATATCTCCCATTCCTGTTTTCTCCCACAATTCCTCCTATCATTACGGACCAGCTAATAGTGATTTGCTATCAGCAGAAGCAACAGCTATGTTAAATTTGGGTCACACAGCCACCAGAATTCACTGAAAAGTTGATTTATCAGAGAACTGTGGTCCAAAGGATAAAAACTCATCTCACTTTTCATGTGGTACAAGCCGAAATCTACGTTGAACCTTGTAAAAGTAAAGCAAAGACTTTACTTTTTATTTGTGTTTGTCGTTTAAAGAAGTGCTTAATATATTGGATTAGTTATAAATTAAATATAACGACGTGGTTAAATGTGTTAGGATAAGTAAAACCTCTGTATGTTCACATATAAGTTTTGATCATTGTAAATTCATTTATTTTGTTGTAAAAAGTTTCGTAATTATTATCATTATAGCGGACGTGGTACGCGCACCGACCTTAGCAGTTCACTAAGAATTATAGTTCTGGAACAATTTATGTAGCACGACACATGCGTCATGCGGTACGGATGAGTACCTCGTGGGCAGTAGCGTTAGTATATCAGCGGATGCTATACAGCGAACATGAATAACAAGATGTAGTTGTATTGTATCTGTGAAACTAAAACATGTAGCTACCAGTTGGCCTATGCAGCTATCATGTTGGAATATCTGCATTTATCAGTAAAAGTGTAATTTTTGAACCTGTATCAAACGGGCTTAGTTTGTACCTCTTATTCTCACTCATATGTTCCCAGCAGGATAGTGGGTTCTCCCTAAGGTTTCCGGCATGCCTTTAGGCCAGTTGTCCCATAGTGAAATCGAGTTTGTTGAATACTAGTAATAATATAAGAAAAATATGACCTGTAACCCAAGTGGTTACATATGTACGTTTTTTTCCCCTTTCTAATTTAACCCAGATGTAAAAGTATCAAAGGTTAAGTCGGACGCCTCAAAATAGTAAGCCGGATTTAAAGGTTTCCTGTGGAAAAATAGTGTCATGAACTGCAGCAATACTTTTTAAGGCGAAAACACGATGTGGTTAAAATAACAGTTGCAAAATTGTATTCGCCTATCAATAAGAAGCACACGAGGTATAAATTCCTGCTAAGCAGTAGAAGAAAAGTAAATCTCATGGCCCTAAAACCGCCAAGTGTTTTGACCAGCTAAGACGCTGAGGTATTGTGGCAAGGATCACGCATCTCCAAGTTCAAAAGCTGGCTTATTAAGCCAGAACTGTGACCTTCCGCAGCTCCTCACTTTCCTAAAAGGAGAGCGTGGGGGGAGTATGCTGAGAACACATTAGTCCTATATCAGAGATATAAAATCCGCAGCTCTATGGATGATATTGACCCCGACCATTCCATAACGGGGACTTGAGCTCCATGCTCTAAACTTAACGTCATGGCGCAATTCATAATATCTCAATTCACTCTGTGTTTAAATACAACCGAAAACACAGCTTCATAAGATGTAGGCTGACTCGACCGTCATCAAATGGACACCGATATTTGAATCTATCAACAGCGATTGAAAACATTAAGTGCAAGAACTCAAAAGAAAAAAAGAAGAACAAAAATTTGATGTGTGCACTCACACGGCTTTTTCTTAAGCTATTCTTAAAATTGCTTACTCTTCTATCTAAATTATGTAAAACGAGATAAATATAGAAATTGTGTAATGTTTTACTTCCTTATACATAGCTAAAATGACAGTAGGAGATTACACTAAGACTAAGTGACAGTCAAAGCTTTTCAGAGCTGTGAGGTATCTGAGCCATGACTTTCCATTCTTTTTGCACAGCCAGGATATCTTCTTCTTCTTCTTCTTCTTCTTCTTCTTCTTCTTCTTCTTCTTCTTCTTCTTCTTCTTCTTCTTCTTCTTCTTCTTCTTCTTCTTCTTCTTCTTCTTCTTCTTCTTCTTCTTCTTCTTCTTCTTCTTCTTCTTCTTCTTCTTCTTCTTCTTCTTCTTCTTCTTCTTCTTCTTCTTCTTCTTCTTCTTCTTCTTCTTCTTCTTCTTCTTCTTCTTCTTCTTCTTCTTCTTCTTCTTCTTCTTCTTCTTCTTCTTCTTCTTCTTCTTCTTCTTCTTCTTCTTCTTCTTCTTCTTCTTCTTCTTCTTCTTCTTCTTCTTCTTCTTCTTCTTCTTCTTCTTCTTCTTCTTCTTCTTCTTCTTCTTCTTCTTCTTCTTCTTCTTCTTCTTCTTCTTCTTCTTCTTCTTCTTCTTCTTCTTCTTCTTCTTCTTCTTCTTCTTCTTCTTCTTCTTCTTCTTCTTCTTCTTCTTCTTCTTCTTCTTCTTCTTCTTCTTCTTCTTCTTCTTCTTCTTCTTCTTCTTCTTCTTCTTCTTCTTCTTCTTCTTCTTCTTCTTCTTCTTCTTCTTCTTCTTCTTCTTCTTCTTCTTCTTCTTCTTCTTCTTCTTCTTCTTCTTCTTCTTCTTCTTCTTCTTCACTTCACGGCATGGGCAGAGTGCCCGTTCCGTCTCACAATAATTGCGCCTTCCATCTCTTTTTAGGTCTACCAACATCTCTCTTTCCTTGTGGCTGATATTGGAATGCAATCTTAGGCAGTCTTGTTTCGGACATTCTTTGTATATGCTGCATCCATTCCTTTGGATAGTTTTCAATTTTGCTACTTATCGAGTCTACGTTGAGTTCCTTTCTTATGTCTTCATTCCTTATTCTATCCAACCTGGTGCATCCCTTTGTTTTTCTTAAAAAGTTCATCTCTGCACTTTGAATTTGGCTTTTCATTTTCTTCGTGAGTACCCATGCCTCACTTCCATAAAATAGTGCAGACACTGCCATTGTTTTGTACAACTTTAATTTTGTATCTCTTCTTGTTTTATTTCTCAACGTTCTATGCACTGTTCCACAAATCATTTGGAATGTTGCAAGCTTTTTGCTCACATCTCTGTCTGTTTTCATCATTTAATTAAGATTAAATCCTAAATAGCTGAATTCTTTTAGTTGTTCTAATGGTTTGTTGTCTAAAATTATTTTTGATCTTATATGTTGTTTTCCCCAAAAGGCCGTTATCTTAGATTTTTCCGTCGATATTTTAAGATCATACTGTTGGCATACTTGGTTCAAGCGGTGTAGTGCATATTGTAATTTATCCTCCGTTTCTTGTATTAAAACCACGTCATCTGCATATAGTAAAATATTTAAAACTTTGTTCTTATTTATTTTTATTCCTGATTTAATAATACTTGTCCAATTTTGGATGATGTCATTTACATATATTAAAAAGAGTAGGTGATACACTGCACCCTTGTCTTACGCCTCTATTAATTAAAATTGGTTCGGTTTTATGAACTCCTGTGTTTATTATTATTATTTTGAAGTTGCTGTACATATTTTTGATTGCTTTAATTAATGTTTGTGGATATCCACTATTTTCCATAATTTTCCATAGCTTTTCCCTATTAACAGTGTCAAATGCCTTCTTGAAGTCTAGGAATGCCAGATGTGTTTGTAAATTATACTCTTGTTTTTTCTCAATTATTTGCCAGGATATAAGAAAGTAAATAATAATTTATTGTGATAAGAAATGTATTTGAAAATTCAAACGAATAAGAAGCAATGTCTCGAGAAATGTGGTCTCAATAAAAAGGCTACAAAGCTGTATACTTCAACGAAATTTATATTTTTGAGCAGTAAGATTTTCTTTATTTCTTAAGGTTTACAACTTAGACAAGTTTCACAGGCTGTAAAGGACCTCAGAGAAAGTTCAGAATACTTAAATATGACTACCCCAAGGCAATATTTTAAAACATTCTGTCTGACAATATAACTAATATGATGCACATATTTCAACATTATTTTTATCACCTGCCCTTGTACGTCATAGTTTCAGTTCTAATAATTACTATTTTCGTCATATATGTATGTGTAAAATGACCCAGCTTCATTAGAAATTTACAAAGTTATAGCGAATATAATGATAAATAACCTTACAAAGGAAATGAATAAGTTCGTTTCACTTTCTTGCTATGAGCCATTTCAGCCATTAACGCCCTTTTCAACTATCTCGTGAAAACTAATTAATATCTTGTATGTTTATAATTTTGAACTCTGTTCACACCTTTTACCTTAGAAGATATTTCAAATCGACTCCACTGTACATTGTTAATTAACCTGGAATGTAGTTGAATTTCAGATGACCGAAGGACATTTAAAATACATGCATTCAACCAGCTCATAACCATTTCGCATTTCTATTACGTATACAGCCGCTGGAGACAGTGAAAATTGAATTTATGCATCCACTGCGACTTCTTCTGCCATAAATGATCACAAGAGGATTGCGCTAAGCTGTGCATATCCTCCATTAGACTTAACGTCTTGTGCAATTACAGTCCCGTTGTCTCTGAATTATTTCCGGAACTGAATATTCATGTAGCTTTATGTAACCTCATTTTCTATGAATCTTAGCAGCTAAATCTTATTTAAATTGCAGTACTAACTGTTAAATGCTTTATGGTTCTAATATATGTTAAACTGCATTCTTTTAAGTGCAACTATTTCGCGCACGTAAGCGCAAGCTATATTATAAACGATGGAATGTCTGTCTTTTAACAAAAACTTTTTACAGATGGCATTTCAACCTTTAGAGATAATGTTTTTGCTTCCTTTCTGGAACTTCTCTTCATCAACAAGTTAACAGAAAATTGATTACACGCCCTTTATTCATTAATTAAATTTCTCAAGCGTATATTTTAAAGAAAATTCATAGCAGCTGTTCAGAAAAAATAATAGGTAATGAAGAATTTCCTGTTGTTTTTTTCTGCTTTATTTTTATGGTAATTTCCTGAAAAACTGCACCTAGCCTCCTTGAAAAGCGCCTTACAAAACTTCATGCTTATCAAACTTCGAGATTTGCCTCTCTCTCCCTCTCCCCCTCGTCTCTCCCCCCTCCTCTCTCTCCCCCCTCGTCTCTCTCCCTTATTCTCCATCCATCCAACAAACTGTACTCTGGAACGCTGTCAGAAAACGAAGCTTCGATGCTAGTTCAAGCATTGTTAAAACTCGATAAACAATGAACTTCCTGGGGGTAGAAATAATATCGTTCATAATATCCCTTCCTTTGTTTTATATTCAGAGTACCAAGAAGTTTCTGTTATAAACAAGACATTGTATTCCGGGAAAATGGTCTGCAGTTAGATACAAAGTTAATAAAACAAAATCTAAGTTTAAATTTGACCAAAGGTTTCTCAGCACACTTCAGTGATGTGGAATATGTAGAAAGCAGTTGGTAAGCTTGGTGATACAATAGCCAGATTCTGAAGAAGCTGATGATATGCACCATAGTTCATTTGACAATAGGCATTTGATATACCTATTTGCACTTTCTGATAAGGAATCTCAGCTCTGAATTACATTTACTAGTGTCCAGCTCTGATAAAGATGTACGTCTTGCTTGTAAATGCATACTTTGAAGAGTCACTAGCACGATGAACTGTCTTTCAAAATACACTCCCAAATTCCCGTTTGGATGTCAGAAAAAGCTGAAGCTTTTAAGGTAAAAGTTGAAATAGATTGAAGATTAGACGGGCCCAACCACGTAAAGATCACTCAAGGACAAAAAGGAAAGTAATGAAACGCTAGATTTTGTGAAGGTTCATTGTACAGAAGTCTCTGGTAGTAGTTAAGGTTGATAGACACTCATTAAAATGCACTTAATTTTAATTCCACTAAGACAGAGGGTGATTAGGCAGGTATGGGAATGGTTAATAACTATCTTACGGAAAGGTCATGTCATGAAGGAATAAAACGTCCAGCTTCATATGAATGGGTGTGCATGAGCGTGCGTGTGTGTGAAGAAGGGGAGGAGACATTTCGAAATTGTTACTGGCTACTTCCAAGTGTTTGACCGCTAGTGTCCAAGTTGAGAGCAAACAGGAAACTGCCTTGCCAATTATTTGTTTTCAAACAACAGCTACAAGATTATTTGTACTCCCCCAGACAGCAGCTGTACCAGCCTGTCGCCCAGTGTTATTTGAACAGTTCAGCCAGCTGCCGCATGACTGTGTGAAAACTCGTGTAATCTCTCTGACTACAGAGTGAGGTACCAGAGCGTACCTAAAGCCTACTCCACATATCACTGAACCGTCACATGTACATACTAGCCACCTCTCATGGTTTGCTTTTGTGAGACACAAACTAGTGCCTTTAGTGAGATCACTATTTTCCTTAAGATATTCGAAGACAATTGTAAAAGCTACATCCTCTTAACTGTATGAATAAAAATTATATTACGTGAGAGTTACTTAAGAACGAAGTAAATTCTCATGAGTAAATAGATCGGTTTAAATCATGATGACAAAAGCACATACACCTGGTTATCCCATATTTTAATTAATTAATTTAGAGTTACTTTAACAACTAGGTCATACCGCGACTATTTTGTATAATACAGTGTATACAATAAATAAGTTACAATTATTTCAACAAAATGAAAATGAGTAACAAATCAATATGACAAAGGTATTCAATATCTATAAATCACCTTCACGAAGTAAAGAGGAGATTCCTTTGCTCTCAGTCCGTCTTTCACATAGCACGATAGCACGTGATTTAGTGGTAGTGATGACATATTTGCTTATATGACTTTTATCACTGACCTTGTTATGAACTGGCTTAGTCATATATCACCATTCGAAGGTGTGTTGTGCCGAGTGCGAGAGCTAAATTATTTTATTGATCGTTTATTGCGCGTGTACTTATTATACTCGTATGTATAATGGCAGAGTCTACCGCCAGTTTTTCGCTGAAGCATCGCAAGGGAAAACATTTACAAAGCGGCGAAAAAAGAATTCTGGTGCATGTGTTTAATGCACTCACAGAGAAGAATCCATCTTTGTAAGTGAGAGAAGTCGAACAGCTGTGCTCTGAACTTACAGGTGTGAGTGTTAGATGCGTAGGAACATCGCGACATGAAATTGAGACAACAGGAAAACGTATACCACTCCAGGGGCGATATTGCTGTCTGGCAAAGACGTTCATTAAGGACAATCAGACTGTACCGAAATACAAGTCGCAAAATATACTCCCTTGACAAGACTTGGGTAAATGCAGGACACACGACAAGTATGGCGTGACACGACTTTTAAGACTGAAAGACAAGCATTTTTGCAAGGTATGTGTGCTGGTTTTAAAAAATTCCAGTGGAAAAGGCCGAAGTCCTTTCATTATAAACTTGTTTCAGTTTTATTGCTCATTCATTCAGTTTCAACTTGCTCAGTTTCATTATAAACTTCATATTCTTATTTGCATGATTTTATTTATCTTCCCGGCAATGATTATGACGTATACTGCAGGTTTAAATGTGACGGGAAGGCGCGAAAGCATTAGCCAATTAGGAAGAGGGGGAAGGTAGTTGCACGCGGAGTAATACATGTCAGCGGGGCAAGGTTAGGTGAAACAGAGATTAGCTCACTGCAGTTTAAAGAAGATACACCACCGCCAGCCCTGAGAAGAGGGATCAGCTATTGTTTCCATAGTGGCGTAAGCGAAGTGTTCGGTTCAAGGCTGTACAGCTCAGTTTATGCTAGCAAGCGATAAATACTCAGTTGTATACGATATGTTGTGACGTACAAGCTGTAAGGAAAGAAACCTCTCTGTCAGTATCTGTATGTTGGGACTAGAATTTGTGTCTATCTGTCGTTAATTTATCTTAGTCTTCATCAGCCGTTCGGATGCAATTTGGGACAGGATTTCTATGTTGGACGCACAATTCTTTCTCTTCTCGTGTGAGATTTTGCGGCTATCTATTTCCTCTGGTCACCAATTGTATCATCTTATTCTAAATAAGAGTCATGAGACATCTGTGTTTCAAGGCGTGGTTCGGAATAAAGAAGTCAAATTCTGTAATTGGTTATATTAATACAGATTCAAATTATAACTTAAAATGTTCCTGATCTAGTACAAGTATTCATCACACTCCTCCATTACAAAAAATCTCTCTCTCTTTCAAACGAGATTATTGATTTCTTTCTTACTATTCAAAACTTTTATCTTCTCCCCGTCATTTTTCCACCATGAAGCCAGATTATTGATTTATCGTCACTATCGTTACTTCTCTCTTAATTTTGTGATTGGCCGATCCAATGGCACGTCACCACATTACGTCATATTACGTCATACCATTACTACTTCGGCCAATCACACAACTACATATACGATATTTTTATAAATTCATAATCCCTTCATAATTCCTCCGAACATTACTCAAAAATACTGTTACAATGTAATTATGTACCTCTTAGAATACTTCACAACAGAAGTGTTATTTAGACTCTCTCGGGGCTCAGAGTGATTTCTTTTAGCTATCAGGAGCCATATTATCTCATGTATAGTGAAAGATTGAAACGTTGGAAACAATACATCAAAACAAAGAGGGCCACATTTGGCTAAAAGAGTTTTGATTAATATTAATTAAGTTTAATTTTAATCGACTCGATTATCCGTTTATTTTTTAAACTTTAATCTAAAATAAAAAATTATTCGATTAATCGTTTCGGTTAATCGATTAAGTCATGCAGCACTAGTTAGAAGAGAGCAGTATCCTTAACGGTTTACTTAAAAAAGTAACTGAACAGTGACTCAATGAAGTTACATTTACTTTATGCACATTCTGCGCTTTTCCTACTATTAACTAAAAATCAAATTAACTGGTGATAGAAGAGAATCCCTCGAAAAATTAGGTCAAATTGGCCTATTATTGATTTCTGAACTGCTACTACCTGAAAGCGACTCGCAGAGGCAACTCTCTCAATCTAATTTTCTTTTTGCTCAGAAATAAATGTTCAAAAGTAATATCTGAGTACTATAAAGGCATGTTCTTGGCAATACTGTGCGTCCAAAGAGTGGATTTCTGCCCTTGCAGTGGGTTATTGTGCTGTAGATCACTCAAAACCTGCAACTAGATGCTAAAAGGTGCATTAATAGTTCCAAAAGGACGTATGATATAGAAAATGATAAAAGAAGCGTTAATCCATTACTTTTCTAACGTATTGAAATGAGTATTTTGGAATACCTTTCATAATTTATATTGTAAAATTCTCTGTTCCTTTTAGGATTTGCCCATTTCTCAGTACTGGTTGAAGATATACTCTGAGTTTTTATACTCTTGAAACGTTAATTTTAGGGAGTAACACCTTTATTATTTAAATATGCTTCAAAGATTAATGCTTAAGCATTATAGATGACTTCGCTTAGACGTCTGGAAGAACTATACGGACAATATTTGCATATGAAAGGAAGAGAATTTCTGCCTCATTTGCATAGTGCACATTTTCTCTAATGATTGAATTAAAACCTAGCTATAAACAGATACATTTGCATCTGTACTTAAGATCCACCATTCAACAGTAAGAAATAGTGAGTGTCCGTAAGTACCTGAGAGCCATAGAGTGGGAATAAAATAGTTGTCAGGCATCGATGTCGTGACTACACTATACATTAATGATTAACGCTGATGATGTTTCTATCGTTAAGTTTCTCATCACGGTTATATTTTATCTGCATTCATTTATTTGCATGTCATTATAAAGAATAGTTTTCCTCTTTTTTGATTGCGTCGAAGTTTCACTAGCGTTAAAAATGAATGTTTCAACTAATAAGAATGCTACATATTTTGTGCTTATTTGTTCATTTTAAGGAAATATTAAATGGTCTTATAAGTAAATTTATTTCAATTCATGCCAGAGGATCTACTCCATTAGTCCTGGACCCGTAGGACCAAGGACCCGGGCCTCTTTCGACCAGGGAGTTACCGAGCTGTCCCGAAAGGGCGCCTGGCGCCTCCGTGGGGCTTTCCATAGGGTAAGACCTAGAGACTAACAAGCCCATCCTCATCTGGTCCTGTGGACTCAAGACAGGATGGAAGTGGATACGCCACTTACGCACGCCAACTAAAAAATAGGAAGGATACCGATATGACCTCGATGGGACCGCCTGGTGATCTAGCACACCTTCTACTAGCTATGCTAGCTAGTACGCGGGAATATTAATGACTTCCCTCAACCCCGTCCGGAGACGTACCCGATCTCCCACGAGTATAGGGAACTACTGCCCCCTCGAGTCCAACCCAATCCGAACAACTCCCTATCAGGGAGGGGCTCGAATGTTTGGCCTGAGGTTCCTCTAGTAGCGTCAGAGATACCACGAGTGTTAGGGGTCCGCAGCGCCCGCACCACGGCAGCTGAAAGGGACGGATCCCCTCCCTTACGAGGGTCTCATAAGTAAAGTCGTTTTTTTATTTTGGAATCTTTATTGGATTTATTTGGTTTGGCAATGCGCATGTATCAGTCTCCAGTTGCTAATAAACAATCAGAAAATGAAGATAACAAAGTTTGAACTTAGAGTCCTACTAAAACACTATTAGAAACAATATTATACAGCCACTGCCGCAGTTTGAAGAATATATGAAGTGAAAGTAGAAGGTTCTGTTACTGAGCATGTAACACAACGATGGTTCCAACGTTTCAACAATGGAGACGAAGATTTACCACTTTCTGGAAGAGCTAAAGCATGGAATATTGAGTATACACGCCAAGTGTTGCGAGAAAATCCGCAGAAAAGTACCCGAAGGTTTTCAGAAGAACTTCGTTGATCAAAAGATGCCATACATCGTCACATTAAAACACTTGGAAGACAAACAGAAGCTGTAGATCTGTACTTCATGAACTGACACTTCAACAGGTTGAACGTAGAGTGGATATATGCCGCCAGCTTTGATTGATCTTATTTGTGATGAAAAATGGGTATATTACCGAAACCCTGATGCCTCGGAAAAGTGGCTTGATCCCCGTCAACCTGCCAAAGTCATCATTAAAAAAATCAGTTCGGTCCCAAATTAATGATGTGAGTCTGGTGGAAAGTTGAAGATGAAATTCACTGGGAGTTTGTTCCCAACGGGCGGGCGATTCATGCAAATATTTATTCTCAACAACTGGAACGAGTTCTTGAAACTTTGAGACGGAATACCCAGCATTAGTTAACCGAAATAAAGTTCTATTGTAACAGGATAATGCAACACCACATACTGTACTAACAACCATGGAAGAAATTCAGGAATTGGAAGGAATTGAACTACTACCACACCCTATATACAGCCCTGATCTCGTACACCAGATTATCACTTTTTCGATCCATGACCCATTTTCTACGTGGAGGAAATTTTAACAACATTAAGCAGTGCGAGTGGGCGTCACCGAATTCTTTGCATCAAAAACCAGAGATTGGTACCATGTGGGGATAATAAACCTCGTTGAACGATGGCTCAAAGACCATAGAATCTAATTGCTTGTCAGAACACATTTCAAATAATTATTTTTCTTAAATAACGACATTAATTATGTATCTTTAACAGCTCCAGTCTTAGAACATTTGCGTTTCTTCAGCTTAAACTCAATAGATACATACAAAAGATCTGCTACGATAAAAGCGTCTGACATGTTATGGGCAACAGGTAATTATGCCCGATTGTACGAAGCAGAAATAAGCCGTGCTGTATGATATCACTAATGGAACCTGACAAGAGGATAACCACGGTCCTTATAAGTTATTCTGTGTTTTAATGTGGTTATAATTCGTTATTCCGAGCATAAAACAAAAAGAGCATATTTGGCACTTGTGACCATGGATTTGTTTATATTTTCTTTTGGGAAAACAAAAATAGGAAGAAAAACTAGTCCTAGAGGCAGTCCGGTAAAATAATATAATGACGAATTCCAAATGGGACTCAGATTAAGAAAGGATAGCCTAAAATAGTATTGAACACTTCAATAGTGTTGTGGAGCATAATCTAGGTAGGTAAACAAAACCTAGATAAAAGTAATACGTTATTTAAATCAATAGAAAATCTAGAATTTTATAGCAATGCATAGTTTAATGTTAAGATTATATCATATTATTATTTACCAATTACAAAATATTAATTAAATATCAGTACATAACGCAAATGAGCAAGAAGGGTGAAGTTATATCTATAATGTACATGGTTTCGTTTGTGGCTCTTGTGCTGAGAATCCATGGTTCAATTCCCAATGATTCGGCCTTCTCTAATCCTTCACCTATGACTAGCTTATGCGAAGGTAACCACGGTAAAAGCTATTATAGATTCTCCCATACTCCACTTCAACCTACTGTAGGAAGCTTCACACCTCAGTTGTCGTTTGATATAACGAATTGACCTCCGAAAGTCTCATAGTGCCATAAAAAATACCCTAATGAATGCGCAGGGTCTACAGAACAGAAATCACCGAGGAAATAGTACCAGCAGCGACTCAGTAATCTTCTTACCTTTCAAATAGGCAGCATGTCTCTTATGGTTTTATTAAACAAAGTGAAACATTATTTTTAGCGTTTATTGCATACCATACTCCAATTTTCAGGTCATAGTGAGGCACTTCATTCAATAACAGAAGTTTATCTGAAAGCCAATATTGACCCTGTTCACGTTAATTTGCCGATTCAGTTTGTTTAGCGATTTTCGTGACAATCAATCTAAGGTATCACCAATCTAGTTTATTTTCTGTTAAAATCGACAGAGAATGTTTCTTGTCTACCACCAGATCCTAAACTTCAAATTTGTTAACGCTCGCGAGATATACATTATATTCATCCTTCTACGAGGGCTGTTCAATAAAGAATGAGCACAATTTTTTTTTGACAACGTACCTTTACTCATCCTCACATTTTTTATGGTTCTTCTCAAAATAGTCTCTCCTGAATGCGATGCACTTGTCCCAGCGTTTCTGTCGATCTTCAAAGACATGCTGGAAACCATTTTTTGAGAGATCCTTCAAAATCGCCTCCGCAACCATCACCACTGCTTCTGATAATGGATAATGCCTCCCACGAAAGAGTTTCTTCAAGTTAGGGAATAGAAAAAAGTCACATGAGGCTAAATCCGGACTATAGGAAGGGCGAGGGATGCACTTCACGTAGACTTTTGTAAGATATTCAGCAACAACATTGACAATATGTGGCCGCGCATTATCGTGTTGCAGCATCCAGCCTGCTTGACGGAAATGTGGTATTTAATGTTTTCAGGACATCCTTGTAGTGTTGTCCAGTTACTGATGTGTGAGCAGGTACAACACGCTGATAAACCATTCCATGAATATGAAAGAATGAGATGACCATAACTTTCCCAGCAGAAGCAATCACTTTTGCTTCTTCGGAGGTTGGAGATAAAGGAAATTTCCACACTGAGCTTTGCTGTTTTCTCTCAGGATCAATATAATGTAGCCAAGTTTCATCAGCAGTGATTACGTTTCAAAGAAACTCCGGATCTTCCGGATCAACTTTAACTGCATGCAGACCTGCATGCGAATTTCCTTTTGTTTGGGAATCAACAATCTTGGAACCCATCGCACACAAACATGTCTCATGTGTAATGTTCTGTCACCAACGTGTGGGTGGCACCCAATGAAATGTTCAGTATTTCAAAAAGTAATCTTAAGGTAATTCGTCGATCCTCTCTCACAATGGCAGCAGCAGTGTTGATGTTTTGTTCCGTAAGAGCAGTAACTGGAGCTCCGGGTCCACCTTCTTTTGAAATTGATTGTTTCCCCTCTTTAAACATTTTAAACCACCTTCGAGCTGTGCTGTAGGGAAGAACAGATTCTCCATAGGCCTCTTGTAACATTGTATAGACCACTACTGAAGATTTGTTGAGACGAAAGTAGAATTTCAAAGCCGCATATCGTTCCTCGCGTGTTACCTCGATTGCAGCGATAGGCGATAGTGAACATGTCTGAACTTGCCTGGTTCTCAAAGATCTGAACCAGGAGTACCAACAATGAAACTACTACGGCGTGTTTGTTTCACATTAAGCTAACATAATATAATACGATTGAATATTAGTGCGAAAAATAATGACCGTAAAAAATTATTATCATTCTTTATTGAACAGCCCTCGCACATAGATACACGAAGAGAGGTCTGAGTGTGGAGTTGGAAATTCATTGTGTGCAATAGGCAGTCATCCCGTTTACTTTTAGACCTACTGGTAAATGTTAGCAATTATAATTGGTATCGAAAGAGAGCTAGCTTTATTTCAATTGTAATAAATTCGAAAAGTGCTGATTCTCACCACATTTACCCCAAGCTTTAAATTGACTTGTATATTGAAATGTCTTGCCTTCTATGCCTATTAAAGGTATATATGATACAGAAAGTAAAACGAAATTGCGGAACAATTAAGGAGTAGCTGTGGCTCATTGCACATTTCCTTTATTAAAGCTACTGGACAGGAATGACTAACGAAAAGGAAATGCACTGCGATAAATGTAACAAGATGCAATGAGGAATGCAAAAGTTTCATTTGAAGCGTTAAACCCTACAATCCTGCTGAGTTATAAATGGCTTATCCGGAAACACGAAGTAGTATTTGTGTCGCGTACTAATAGTAACCAGATTGTTGAACCACTTTAATTTAATTCGCTGCCATCCATCCACACAGACCCTCCTCTGCCTCGACTACTGGCAGAGACGAATGGGAAAGCGTGGCTTCGACATACCGGTTTTCGCTTGCTTATTTTCGTGCCTCCTTAACAATTCACCTCATGTTTGCACGACAATTGAAATTCCAAGTGAAAAGGACTTATTTCCACGCTATCAAATTGCTCTACCCCACGTGAATGTGTGTGCAGCTAAGTGTTTCATTATTTCTAAAGCTATTTTCGCTTACATCACCAGCATTGAATACCCTGCGTGAAGTCAGCATTACACTGACATTGCTTCGCGTTGGAATCAAATTCGTAGAAGAGAAGTCCATCCTATTTACTTTTTTGTGCATGTTGTAGTACTTCTTGTTTTTATAACCACAATAGGTCGGCTCTTTATCGAGCGGGAGGTGCAGGTTCGAATCCCGGTACCGGCGTGGGCCTTTCCTCCTGCTGGAAATCTCGTTCAAAATGCACTCAGCTTCTTTAGGCCCCCGAGGAGCCAATTGAAAAGTTACTTGATTGAGAACTAACGACCCCATATATCATCAGGAAGGGTCCAGGGCACTCACCGCGTCCCACCCTGCAGTACTACAACCCACTCATGACTCCTATGGTGGACAGAGGTGACAGACGCAGTGGTAGGCCCTGTCCCGAAAGGGACTTTTGAGCCACGTAGTTAATATGTTATATGCACCACAACCTGGGGCCGTTTGATAAGTCTGGTAAATTTTAATGAAGGGATGTTAAATATTTTGTTGTAGCTTTATGGTGGTAACCTTGATTATTCAAAAGATTGTACTGAAAATTTGAATGTGCTACAATATGCAGTTCATTTGTAAATAGGCATTTGAACTAGTCAGTGTGATATGTGCGATTGAAATTAGAGAAGAAAAAACTAGGTTTCGTTTAAACATTTTCATTTGAAGGGCTGGACTGCCGCAAAATTGAATTGGATGAAGTTCACGTGGACTCTGCGCAAATATTGAAGAACATTTACTTTTGGATCAATCAATTTAAACGTGGTCGTAGAAGTACCGAAGATGAGTCGCGCCCTGTTGGCGCAACACACGGACATCATTAAAAAACAATCGACACTCTGTTTATGCAAGACCGGCGAATCAAAATTCATGAGATTGCTGAGGCTGTAGGCAACTCAACTGAGTGAGTGCACAATTTTCTGCATGAAAACTGGCAATGAAAGATCTGTGTGCAAAATGGGTGCCGCGATTGCTTACAGTCAAACAAAAGCGAATCCGGAAGAACACTTTTACCGAGTGTCTGGCGATGTTTAATCGCAATCTGCAAGGCCTTTTGTGCCGATTAGTGACCGTAGATGAATCTTGGATCCTTCATTACACACCAGAGTCAAAACAGCAGTCAAAACAATGGACAAAGGCTGGCGAAAGTGCACCAAAGAAGGCAAGAACTACGAGTATTTTGTAAGCTGGTAAGGTGATGGCCACTGAAAATTTATTTTTACTCTCAAGGAATAATATTCTTAAACTATTTGAAAAAGGCGGAACCATAACTTGATCCTATTATGCTTCATTAATGGATCGTTTGCAACATGAGTTGACTGAAAACAGACCGAGATTGAAACGAAAAAAAAAAGTTCTCTTTCAGCATACTGCACCATCTCACTCATCAGCAATTGCAATGGCGAAAGTGTATGAGCTGGGCTTTGAATTGGTTCTTCATCCACCTTATCCACCAGATTTAGCCGCAAGTGACTTCTTCCTGTTCCCAAACTTGAAAATTTGGCTTCGTGGTAAGAAATTTTCATCAAATGAATACATGATAGTTCTGTCAACGAGTATTTTGCAGACCTTGACGGAACCTATTTTTCCGATGGGATGAAAAAGCTGGAACATTGCTGGACAAAGTGTTTAGCTATCAATGGAGACTATGTCGAGAAGTAAGGTAACAAATTTATGTAATTTTTCATCAGACTTATCACACGACCTATGTACGAACAAGTATCAAGTCTGAGCAAGATCAGTGAACAAATTTATTGTTTGTTAACAAGATGTCAATTGCCAGGATCATATCAGCGCCACTGGTGTGCTGGAATTTCGTCCCACAAGGGTTTTTATATGCCAGAAATCTGTTCTGACTGAAGCTGTAGGTTTAAGCGCACCTAAAAACATCGATCTGGACCGAATTTAAGTCTATAACTTCAGGAACAGTCCAAGCAATGCATAATAAAAATAAAATGTATTCTTGACTAACTTCCCTGGTGAATCTACGTTTTCCATATCACTCAACCTATTTCTTTGCAAATTATTGCTCTTTAATATCTCTATAGGGCCTTAAACACCCCTCAAAACTGGAGTATTGGTTAGTTCGTGATCATCTCTTTTATGATAAACTTCTCTTTCCCAAAAAAAAAAAATGTCTAAGATCCTTATATTATTGGAGATGGTCTACAGTTATTGAACATATATCTTTGTCACTTCAACAAGGAAAGCTGAAGAATATAAACTCACATAAGATATTTTATTTAATATGAAATGAGCATATCATTCTTCGGCTTATCATTCACCTGTGTTGTATTGCTCTTCTTTTTTTTGTAATTTTACGTCCTCCAACGTTAAGTCATATCGTACGGTGAATGAAATGGGTGAAATGATGCTCAAATGTGTCCAGGGTCCATGGAGTTTAGAGCTACGGACATTCGTCTTTCAGGACAAGGGAAAACTCCGGAAGAACCTTATCCAGGTAACTCACCCTGACCGAGATTCAAACTCGGGACTTCTTGAACGTGAGACAGATATGCTACCGTCTACGCTACCGAGGCGGGCACTCTTATCCAAGATTTTCATTAAAATGAAGGGGGGGGGGTATTACCAGGATTCCAGACCAGCCCGAAATAGACAAATATCTTGAACCATACAAAGATATTATAGACAGTTGAGTAAAATTCGTTCGTAGATGACAAGACAGACAAAAAAGAGCTGCAAAAGGTATTACACCCAATTCTTGGGAAACGACCAACAAATAAATCACAGCAAAGCCAAACAAATGACTGCAGAGGAGGAGGAAAACTCTACAAAAGATACAGTGACCTTTCAATAAAAACCACCATAGGGGTGCCAAGTATGTTATTGCATTCATCACTTACCTACAGAGTAGGTAGCAATCGATGCTGGCAGATCGAGGCACCATGATATTTGGAACAGTTTTTATTACGAATCTTAACTGTAAACATGTACTACGTGTAGGGGAATTATAATGGAACGTGCTTCTATGTTATCTCCTCAAGTGATAATTAGTGCGAGCTAGGCCACCTACCGGCCTCGCGCCTCCGGTCAAGTTCACTTCATTGTGCTCCTTGACATTCACGGTGAAATGGAGCAAAAACTCCCTGCAAAAGCTTTAGCTTAATTAGAATCTTTCAGTACGTTATTACTTCCTCTCCACATTTTTTTTTATTTAACGGAATGCGAACGGGATAGAAAGCGTAAACAAATCAATGTCAGCAGTAGCAGAGACGTGATTGAGGAGTGGTGTTGGGCTTGTTTCATACTGAAGTGTTTGCTGTCAATGGTTTTGTTACTTTCTAGGTCTGTTTTCCAGGCAATTTAATGAACTTACTTTCTATTTTATTGTTGTATGCACGAACATCTACAACATAATAACACATTCATCTAATTGCTTCAACTCCATAACATTAATATTTAGGCAGTAGACGTTATACCTAAAGCATTTGCTCCAAAATAAAAGCCACAACACTTCATAAAGAGGCACAAGCAGTTTAATTAAATTAACTGACAAACCTATAAAATGATAAATAGAAAAATATGTCATATTCACACAAATGTCTCTATCCTATAAAAGCAGCCATACAAATTATTCTTTCCAAATAACTACTTCATTTTATTTGAGATCAACTATTTTAAGAATTGCGCTATTACACATTTTATTAAGATACAAAGGAAAACAGAAGCGTAATGAAATGTTTAAAAGCTGAACGTTACGTGCGGGACTTAAAATTCTATACTCTGTTCCGTAAGAGGGAGAAATAATTGAAAACCGATAGGCCTTAAAAGATTGCCAAATTGTTGCACAAATTGAATCATTATAATTGATAACTCGTAAATGGTTGATGCCACAATAAAAGTTATTTGAAATAAATTATGTGTTTTAAACAGATCTATGCTTTCACTTTTTCTACTACATACTTATAGTAGGTAGGGGAAGTATTATTATTATTATTATTATTATTATTATTATTATTATTATTATTATTATTATTATTATTATTATTATTATTATTATTATTATTATTATTATTATTATTATTATTATTATTATTATTATTGTAATTTACGTGCTCGAACGTTAAATGTTATCGGACGATGAATGAAATGGGTGAAGTAATGCTCAAATGAGCCCAGGATCCATGGAGCTTAGAGTTACCCGACATTCGTCTTTCAGGATAAGGGAAAACCCCGGAAAAACCTTATCCGAGTAACTCACCCTGACCGAGATTCGAACACGGGACCTCTTGAACGTGAGGCAGACATGCTACCACCACGCTACCGAGGCGGGAGGGGAAGTGTTAAATTCCACCCAGAAACTCAATACAGAGATTTCAGTGGAAATGTACGTTTTGAGGTTCCCTGAATCTAAAAAAAGCATTTTGTGAGTGCGTGTATGTGTGTATGGGCAGTAAACCTAATAGAAAATTCAATTAAACACCAAACTTAAATACCAACGTTTAATTTCAACATCTTTAAACAATGCGACATAAGGATTGTAAGAAAATTCTTCCACCTCAACCTATCCATGACAGGAACTTTTTTTGAATATTTTGAATATCTCAAAAACAATTGTGACGTTTCTGTTTAACAGTAATGTATGCTTTGTGATATTTTCATGAAGAATAAAACGTATATCCTGAATTTTCTGGGAATGGTCTCAGAAGGGTTATTCATTCTGACTGAACTGTTGTCTAGTAAATCTAGTAAATGTTACTGCTCTAAAAATGTAGACCGTGTTAAAATACACTATTCCCCGAAAATTCATGATATAAATTTCATTTTTCATATATCTTATAAACAGAATCATTGTACCAGTTTTTATAAAATCAAAGATTTTGAAAATTTTGCAATTAACTTGCTTTGCTTGAGGCAGTTTTCTTGAAAAACTTCGTGTCACACTTTCAGGAATGTAGATTAGAGATTAGAAATAGCTTATTTTGCCTCATAAACGCCAAAGACCTCTTGGAGTAGCTGTCTTAGCTCCAACACTGTGAGCCATTTCGTATAGGGTTTGTACCGGTTTTCGGGAGTTATCAAACTTCATACTCATCTTATTTTTTGTTTTGAAATATGCTGTTTGGACATATGTACACACACACTCACATACATAAACACGCGCGCGCGTGCGCGCGCGCACACACACTCACTCGCATAAACATACCTTTCCAGAAAATTCTGTGTTTTGTATTCAAGGGTCCTGAAAACAATCATTTCAGTAAAATTTCGGTATTCAATTTTTGTATGATTGCAATATCTTCTCTGCCTACTATGTGCAATTCTGTGGTAGAGTAAATAAGCATTAATGATGATCAAATGAATGCAGCGTAAATAATAATATTTATACAATTTTTGCGCATTAATACTCTATAAATGAATTAAATTATGTTAGATCTACTTAGTAATTCTAATAACATAAATTATTGGAATACACAAGCTTGTGAAATATATTCCTTTAACTGCTTGCTTCAAGGGTTTCATAGCTTCGTTTTTAAATTTCTGGTTAATTTAGTGAGTCTTCAAAAACAATAGAAATTATTTATACTTCTGGTTGCTGATGGAAGCGTAGATTTCGCTATCAGTTTTACCTTAACATTTTATTAAGATAATGTGATACAAACAAAATTTAACTACCAAGAATGAGAACTGTTGGTATACAAAACTTGATTTAAAATGACTTTTAAAACAGATTTTACCTCGTCCAAACATTCATACTCGCCTTCAATTAAAAGATGAATGATCTTGCACCTTTGCACCATTTATTTCTTTTCAACCTTCTCAGTTATTGTATATAGTAATTATGTGGGTTTATTCCGTTTTCTACTTTTCAGTCCTGACATCTATTATAATGGATGTAAGGCTTTATTCTTATTTGTAATGGTCTTGGCGGTTCTTTTCCTGCTATATTCTTGATATACTGTCCTTAACCAATTGAGCATATGCTTTTGAGATGTTCTGAATTGTAAATATTATATTATTTTTGCAATTATATTGTAGTGGTTTTAGTATAAAATAAAAAAATAGAAAAACTGCAGTCAAATGATACCTCGTCAACATCAATGCGTGCCATCACACCTATTATCTTACGTGGGACCTCCCCGTCCCTTACCCCAGACAAATTTAACTGAAGTGGCCAGGACACGAACTCACGATCTCCGACTTTGAATGGATGGCCAGTGCACTCCGTGTCGCCGTAATGATCATGGCTGTTGAAGTCAGTTGCTTGAAGGTATCGCAGACGCCCTTATGAAAACCGGTTTCGAATTAGAGTAAGTCGGGCATAATTAGCAAAACAATTTGGGACTAAAAGGGTTAAAACTGTTCATGTATAGCAATATAACCATTAAATTGATGCTTGAAGAACTTTAATGTCTAAAACGAAAAGGTTAATAATGCATGAGTTCATTCACTTTAAGTTTAAAATCTTCCTTCGCGACAAACCGTTTTGTTTAGAATAAACATTTATACACTGACAGTTTGACTCACATTTGACTTTTTTGTGAATTGCTTTTGTAGATGCAACTTATAAAACGTAAAAGATTGAAGTGATATTGCTATGCAGAAATATGGATTCCATTAAAGCATAGAATTTATGTCAAATGCATTTATTTGGGTTTAAACATTTTGAGAAATGTTTCAAATACTTTTTTCCATCTCAACTGCAAATCAGAATTAATTTTCTTTCCTTATTCAACAATCAGAACGGAACTTGAAAGTCATATTTTAGCAACTGATTTGAAATAATCTGAGCATCACTTTATTTGTTTTCTGCCCACAATAAAATAGGTAATAATGTGTAAAGTTATCTGTATGAAGAGGGGGTTGATAGAGCAATATGCTATTAAAGAAAAGTTTGAAAAAGAGCAAATGAATTCGATGAAGTGAGTTATCTCGTATATGTTAATACTTCCTTTCTACGAATTGTTTCCTCACCTTATGGTACTTAAGGAACATTTATTCTCTATGAAAATTATGTCCATCCAAAGAAAACTGTTACATATCGAGATTAAAATGAGTCAGCACTGTTGATGCATGCTGCAGCTGCATCCGAAATGTCTGGAAAAATTTATCCAGTTAGACCACGCCCCACGAGCTCGGAAACCCTTAAAAATAGAGCAACAGGAATGGTAGGGAACTCTACAAGGCGTGGTTGCGTATCGTTTGGACAGGAGTTATTTCACAAGCGCAACCGGCAGCAAGTATATCAGAGATATTTATCAACCAAATTAGTTTTCTTAATGCGTCCTAATGGTCCCTTCTATGCACTTCATAAGATAGGATCTCGTGCAATGAAACATTGGTATTGTTGTACCACTTCCGGAGATGCACTGACAGGACTTCTTGAAATGTAGTATTTGTGTTCAGAAGATGACGACAACATAATAAACAATTGGGACAGCTTATGTCGGTACCTTTGACTATGTTCCTTTTGGCAACACTCCTTTTGGAGGCTTCTTCTTCAGTTCATTCAACAGATGTGGTTGTAGCTCCCAATCATTATGAGAGTAGTACAGTACCGGAATTATTGTCGAACACCTTTATAATTTAATAAATAAGTTATAGGAAAATTAGATAAGTAATTGGAATAAAGACTTTTCATAAACGTATTAACATGAATGCACAGAATAAATGGATTTTCAGTGATTAACTAGACAATGTAAAATTGTGTTATAATATCATTAACGAGTGCCTTAATGTAGCTCAGGTATTTAGATTTCTAGTGAATGCGGTCGACCAGAAAATTGTTAAGTTAAAAGTCTGATCCATGAAAAATCAGCGTAGGCTGCTGAACAGACACATAAGTTGGAACTCTGAAAAGCACAATGGAAAATGAAAATTTATGTAAGAATGTTAACAGGATTATAGCTTGTAGGCGGAAAGGGCGTTGCAGGAAGCAAAGAGAAGCATCTATTGTAATCGATTATTGAAATCTTCAAGCTTTAATGACAGCGCTCCGTTGTTTAGACTAACTATAACTTCAGCTTAGCAGTTTTATGGATCATGGCAGCATACTTCAGCATCATACACTATCAATGAAATTTCGCCTTTTAATTAAAACATCTGTTTTTCATTAGGAATATTTTTAACCTGAAAAATAGCCTTTTTACGAATTTGCTTTCTTGCTCTGCAGTATACAAATAGTAAGTAGGGTAAGCATTGCATTACACCCAACAATGAATGTTAAGATGTTATTGAAATATAAGTTTTGAGACTCTGTATTCCAAACAAGCATAGTTTTGAAAAAGTCCTTATGGATATTTTATCTGCGAACGGTATGAATCATCAACGAAAATTACTTGTCGACAAGAAAATTTTAAAGAAAAATGTCTCCACCCCAAAATTTATGGAATATATTTAAAACATTGATATTCTACAAACAGGCTATAAGGATTTTGATTAACATACTGAATATATACAATATTCATATGATAAAATGCATATTTTAAACTTTCTGGGAATAGCTTCCAATAGCCCCTTCAATTTGAGTAGCTGTTATAGCTGATAAATCACAAGAAATGTAGAACACCTTATTACCCAATTAAAATAAAAAAAGAATGTAAATCTAGTTAAAACACACACTTTATGTTAAACTACAGTTTTTAGCTATTTCAAGATAGTTCTTATTTTTGGTTAGAATTTTTAAACCTTTACCTTTTTTTCTAATAGAGGAAGCAGATATTCCGCTTTTTTTCTCGAGCTCATACAGAGAACATGACACCTTCAAAGTCAATTTCAAATCTAGGTCGTTTTAGCTACTATATTATAAAGCAAGTGTGTAATTTTAAATTGAAGGTTTATTTTTGCAATAACATTTTGTTTAATTAGCTGGAAATTGCCAGGAATATATCAGTGCCATTTTGCCTGAATTTCGCACTACAGGAGTTCTTTTATGACAGTAAATCTACTGAGATGGGTCTGCCGATTTGAAGCACCGTTAAAAACAATCGGTGCCTATCGGATTTAAAATAGCAACCTTGGGATCAGGAGTCTAGCGCCAAATTCAGTCGCTCAGTTTGACAAGAAATATAATAACAACTTTAAATAATACTTTCTAAAACACTAGTTGAGAAACTCATGTGAAGCAACATATCAGATTTATGACCTTCCAAAACATTTCAGTTGCTCTTGTATAAGATCAGAATCGATGTGTGTTTGTTTTATTCAATTCGTAATCTACCATTTAATTCTGTCATGCATATTTGGAAGTCTTTAAACGTCCAATAATAATTCTGTCAACAGCATTTATTACTGAGAACCTACTGTGGGGTTTGTCACAAACAGCTGCATTCTAATTATAGAGCTGATAGATCCATTTGTTTATCTTTCTTCTTTTCTTTTCACTGAGTTCTTTACGACTGTGCATATCATGACAGAAAATATATGTGTTTATTTTGTGCCATTTGAAACTTTAAATAAATTCCCAGAATGTGATAGAAGACTGTAGGAGATCATGTGGAGTAAACATGAAATATTATCGAATTATTATAGTTTGAAGAGATTGAACACGTTAACGATATAACTCATTAAAGTGTGCTGCATCGCGAACACTTGCATCATTTTTCAATATTTAGACGGCTTTTACCTCGCAATTACATTCAATAAATTGTTTTCTAAAAAGCACTGCACATTTCGCCGCCTGAAGAGAGATAAATGGCTTAATTAAGTCGTCCTTCCGTGAAAAATATTGATGGTTAGGAATATAAAACTAACGTAACATTTTTAATGTGGTTATATATCTTCAATACACGGGTATTAAGCTTCAATTTAAAGCATTAGAATTTGTACACAGATGAGAAATAACTGCATCACTTGTGTTATAACTTAGCGGCTAGAAAAATGTATTTCCCATTGTGTTCATTCTTGACTCAAGTTTGTGTATTTTATTATTTCTCACATGTTCTATTCTTTAAACTATACAGTATGAAGCCTGCGTGGCAAATAATAAATTTATATTCAGGCAGGCAAGTATGAAACGAAAACATGAGAAAATGCAGTTAAAGCTTTAGGAAAGTTAAAATAACTGAGAAGTTATTTAAAACCAAACCAAAAGTTATAACAACCAAGTTATAAAATAACAATCAAGTTATTTAAAACCGAAACAAAAGTTATTTTGAACAGTCTATGCAAAAATCTACGTTTTGAAATATACGTAATATAGTCATATTTCATTGTTAAAATATTTTTAAAAGTTGATTATTATTATTAGATAGTTCAGCACGGTTATCTGACAAACTTCATTGAATCCCTTACAGTCCAGAAACTGAATTTTGGCGCAGTATTTGTAATAATAAGTTAGTTACTAACACTCCCCACATGGCAACCTTGGCCTTCGGGGTAACCTCACCCCACCAAGTGATGACCGGACCCATTTCTCAGGTGGAGGCACCCAGAGGGCGGTGTCCATTACCTCCGATGATAGGGTGATAGTGAAGATGGCGGTGAGGTGAGAGGACCTACAGTTTTTACCGTGGACTCCGAACCACGTTGGGCATAGGGGATACTTCACGTGTGCTAGACAGAGGTGAAGGCGTGGATAGGGCCGACTTAAAATCGCCAACCCCAGAGCCGGGAATCGAACTCGGGACCCTTAGAACGGGAGCCGCGAACGAAACCACCGCGCTACCCCGGCGCCCATTATTTGTAATAATAATTGATATTGAACCATCATCATCATTTTAAGATTGGAAGTTTTAAAATATTTTATATTTTGCTTAAAATTGAACTTTATTTCGTATACAGAGAATCCAAAATGCAGACATATTACAACAAATCTGAAACGATGGATTACGTAATTACCTAGAATATTTCGTGGATTACACCTGTTTATAACTTAAGAATAATTCTGAAGCAAGACAGTGACTTTAAACAAAGATTAATAATGAATTAAATTACATTCAGTTGTTTCTAAAATATTTGTAGTAGTGTCACTCTGAAGTGAAAACTCTTATCAACATCAGTGACTTCGCAGATTCCTTTAATTCGTCGCGATCTCCTGAAAGCGCCTAGGGTTAGACTGTTCCGTTACCCGCACTTTGACGAGGTATTGCCTATGCTGAAGGCGAAACAATACCACCCACATCGATGCGGGCACAGCATGTGGTACTTTATGAGAAGGAACAACGGTCTGGAAATTAATTTTGCTGCTATCATATCAAAACAGACGAGTGTGGTGAAGTAGACGGAGTACGTGAGAGGTTACTGGTTTACTACTGTTCTTTATGGAGCTCAAAACATCAAAGGAAAACATGGCAATATCCTAGTTCATACGGGTAACAAATACACTGCGTAGTAAGATAATGTACTGCAATACATTTGCATTTTAACCGCAATAGCAGATTTAAAATTAACTTGAGAATTACAAATATTTTTATTTTTTCACTTGTTAAACATTAAAGTTCGAAAGCAAACTTAGAACCTAACATTTCATTTAGGTTTAAACATGGCAGCTATGTTTAACTTGTGATTCAAAATTAAATAACAGTTTCATTAATGGACACTCATTAAGTGCTCTGATTTTCAGTGTCCCATTCTACATTGGGCGTGAAAGGACGCTTGGGGCCTCTTTATCGGCTTGAGACTTTTTAAATACCTTAAATATACGACACGGAATCACCAGCTTTATTTCCCTTAAGAAGGAGACCATGATAAGCATTTTCACGACCAAAAACTCCATCGCCTTCCCTCGAATTTAAACCTGCGATCTCAGGAACCAGAGCTTAACTTGTGATGACATCAACCTTTAAACTTATTTTGTACATCCGTTCAAATAAAGTAATACAAAAACTTTCTTCGCACTAAGATAGTTAATTTAAGTTCCACAAGATTAATAATATTTATCATTGTGGTAGATTTAAAATTAATGCTCTATCAGTAAAGTTATTATATCACTAATTCCTCCCGTTTCACTTGGAGAATCACACTTATTAGTGAGGCAAACAACACTTAACTGTTCTATACAGTAGTTCAATCACAGTGCTCAAATTTCCCATGCCAGCGCTTAAACATTTTGTTTTCCCAAACAGGTGAATGGTGTACGTTTGCAGTTGAATTTCTCGCCTTCCTTTATAACTTTAAGTACACATTCCAAAGGCATTCACCTGCAATGGGAAATTATATCAGTGGCGTACTGGCTGGATTTAAGTTTAACCATGAACTTATTGAAACAGGGGTATGCACAGAGGGTTGCGGGTTCGAGTTTCGTCTTGGGAATGAGTGTTTGTTATTATGCATATGTGTAAAACAATAGAAAAGTAAAAGTAGTAAAGTGATGAAGCATAAAGAGTGGCGAAAACAAGGAAAAGAAAAAAGAAATAGATATAAGTAAAACAAAAGTTTAAGTTACCGCTTAACATTCTCCTATAATCTCTGATAGCTTTTGGTTTGAATTATATGAATAAGATCGCACACAAATTTCAGATCGCATGCTCTCATGGCTGAGCGAAAAAACGAGAAACATATTCTAACTGGCCATACACCTTTAGTATTACTTATCTATAATAAGTAGAGGAGGAATTACAAGCCATATAAAAAGTCAATAAAGGATAGTTCACAAGAAGTACCCATTTTAAGGCTCCAGGAATATATACCATAAAAAACCAGTTTTTAAACATTGGAAGAAAATTTGTCCATCTATCTGTCTGCGAGTGAACAGCATAGCTGCAAAATGAGAAATATCCTCAAGATATTCTAACAAAATCTTATTTTTCTCCCTTTTTAAATGTTAGTTGACCTAAACATTTGCAGGAAAGGTTTAACAATAATTTCTTGTAAGCACAGAAAGCTGAATCGACAGTGTTATTTTTAAAAAGCTAGTTGCTGTAAGCCGGATTTGAAATTCTACGCTTTGCATTTCCATAAAAATTGTGAATTGGCGCTTCAGAAAATATAAAATACAAAATCTGCCCACCTCGGTAGCGTAGATGGTAGCGAGTCTGCCTCACGTCCAAAACGTCGTGAGTTCTAATCTCGGTTAGGGCGAGTTACCTGGATAATAAGGTTTATTCCGTGGTTTTCCTTTATCCTGATAGAGGAATGTCGGGTAACTCTAAGCTCCATGGACCCCGGAGTCATTTGAGCATCATTTCATCCATTTCATTCATTTCTGATATGACTTAACGTTGGAGGACGTAAATTACAAAAATGAATAAATGAATAAATAATTAAATAAATGAATAAAATACAAAATTACGAATTGCGAGTATCTCAGAAATGGTTTATGCTGCTGCAGTTATTATTTGGTATAAATTGTGTGCGTAAATATAAGTAATATTCTTTAAATTCATATGGCATATCAGACGAAAGGTGAAACTTTGCGCAAATGAGCCCCGAGTCCATACAGCTTTAAGTTACTTGACATCTATTTTGTCAAGATAAAGAAATATCTTGGATAAGCCCTTATCTGGCTAACGCGTCTAAACAAGATTCAAACTAAGGACCACATGTGTGTAAGAGAGAAAGTTGCATCCATCACGAGGTGGGCTATATGTGTTTGGTCATCTAGCGATTCATCAGTTACACAGAAATGTAAAACATTTATTCAGAACGAAGAGGTAGGTTGTTCGCAGTAATTTCAAAATGTAGCTCTGTGAAATATCTGAAACTGTCAACGTGTTTCAATCAAAATCATTAAGAGCTATTTTAGAGAAAAAAAGAAAAGAAACATGTTCCATACATGGTGCTGGGTTGGTTTTCCTCCGGGTCCTCCGGTTTCCCCCACCATCATTCCACCAATTGCTCCATCAATCATTCATCTTAGGCGTTGGGCCGACCCCTCAACACTGATTTCATTTCAGCTCAGATGCTTCTAGTTCCTCGCTCTTAGGGAACCCAAGCGCCTCCTAACGTCAGCATTGACCAGAAAAGGAGAAAAAAAAAGTTTTCCATACAAAGAGTAGCAGAAATTGGGGTTGTGTTCTTGAAGATCTTCTAGGAAGGGCAATGAAGTTAATCTGCATAACTCAAAGGGTTTTTAAGTTATTTTGTTACACACACACACACACACACACACACACACACACACACACACACACACACACACACACACACACACACACACAGAGAGTGAAATCTGAATATTGTAGTTTTCGATGGAATAAAGCACTTTGTTTACTCTCTGTATTTAAGTAGTACATCAAAACAAAGCAAGTTTTGTGTTTAGTAATCGGCAATCACCGCATCGTAATAAATGTGCACCACAACGTCATGCTCTCATGCCGATAACATTAGATATGCAAGACTAGTTTCCATTATCTTATACCTAATTGCTAATTATCTGCAGGACTTGCTAAACACACAAAGGCTTGCCTTTTCATACAGAGCTGGCGATAATAGATGTACCGAGATGATTGCAATACAACACAGCAATATTTTAATCAGTGTTAGTGATACAGATCTTAGCGGGGGTCTATTGCTTGTTAATAATGTGATTAAGAACGATATACTAGGTAGCTGTAAATCATTTGAATGTGCAATTTCAATAACAGCGGGTTGTGCAGTTAATTATTGCCCTTGACAGAGAGAGACATCTGTGTCCCAGGTGTAAACTAAATGCAACTTCTTGGCGGTCGTTATCTTAGCTTGGCGTGGAAATTAGACAGTGACACACTCACGGCATTTTAAAGAATGGCTTATTGAGAACGTTTTATTCTTGTTTTAGTTTAGACAGTGCTACTCATACATGTCATTTCATTGGCACATCTCTGACATATCTTTCTGTAATCTCTTCTGATTTATATCTGTTGTTAGATAAAGACAGCTTGACTACCCGAGGTAGGTCAGAAGGATTGCATGATTACTGCATCCTCTTTTAAAATGTTGTTCAGTATGCTATCTAAAGCTATGGCAATATTTACAGTGACAAGTTTTTCTCGCAAAAAAGAAACCGGAAGTACGAGGCGTGTCCGCAAGATAAGGTCTCCAATATTATTTAATATAGAAAACATGTTTATTGTCAATTAATGTTACATCAAAAGGCGGAACTTACAGCTATTTTTCAACGTAATCACCATTGCGATCGATGCACTTGCATGTGCTGTGGCAGTTTTTGTATACCCTTGTCATAGCACTCTCCCGCCAAGTTGTGCAAGTAGCGCTCAACCTCCTTTTTCAAATCATCGTCGCTCTGGAAATGTGTTCCACCCAGATGTGACTTCAACTCAAGAAACAGAAGATATTCAGGGTGCTAAGTCTGGACTGTAGGGGGGGATGGGTGAAGATGTCCCATCCGAACTGGGTTAGGAGATCAGCCTTGCTCTAATGCAAATATTCGGTCAAAATCTTGTCAATCGTAGTCTTACTGACATCAGGAATAAGTTCGCACAGCTCGCGAACTGGCACACGCCGATCTTTAAGCATTTCTTGCTCCACTTTTGCAGTTGTTTCGGCTGAAACTGAAGTCCGAATAGAACGCTGTTCGTCATGGACGTCTGTACGTCCGTCTTTGAACTCTTTGGCGTTTTTGACGTCCATACACTGTGGCCCATAGACTTCGCATAACTGATGAGGTAATGTCCTTGGCACTCAAAAAACGGATCACTGCACGCAACTCGCAATTGGCGGCGGAAGTGATAGGAAGCTCCATCGCAAACGGCTGCCCAGCCAAGACTAATGATTGCAATGTGTTCTTTGTGGTGGGGATTTGAAGGGGTGAAACCAAGCTACACGCCAGTGTTGCCGGATCTCGCGTAATAGCGTTCCTAACGGCTCCAGCGCTTTGGATACCATATTTTACGGACACGCCTCTTATTTAAGAACAATTTATTACGGTTATTTATGAGACTTGCGAGGTAAGTTTATAAGCTAGTGAAAAAAAATTAACGATCGAGGCGTTAGCGCCGAGGGCTTAATTTTCAAGAGCTTGATAAACATCTAACCCCGCTAGCCCCATACCTAATTTTATCCGTTATAAAAGAAAAATATCTCGTAATGATGGTTATTTATTATAATGGGGGTTAAAATGTATTTCTGTAAATTGTAAACGTCGAATGTTTGTTTTTTGTTTTTCGGATAACTAAATAAATATTGAACCTCGAACTAAGCCATCTACTAGGAGTAGAGCGGGCGTTCCTGAAGAATAATACCTTTTCGTTTGGAAAATTTTAACTTTATTCTTTTGTTTGACCTACTATATTGACTCTGGTAGAGATAATTCGAATATTTGCAGAGATTATTCATGTCTAACAGTAAAATGCCTATTTTTCAGTAACAAAGGTATCACGTAATGATGTGTTTTTTCTTATGGTAATAGATTAAAATAATTGATTAGTTATTTATCTGAAATAACAAATTATCAACATTTTTTCGCCATTTTAATAATAAAAAGAAACCATTCTAAGGATTAAGCTGGACATAATGCTTAAAATACCTTTTCCTTGTATTCTAGATAGATAACTAACGCTATGAGATTTGGTATACACCTCCCTCCTCGTTATTGAGTAATGCTGTTCCCAAACAGGCACAAACACACGAGGTGTTTCCCCATGAATAACCATAGTTTTTTCTTGCTTCAGGGAATCTTAAATACTAAGTGATAAAATATTTGGCAGTGTTATTCCTGCCGAAATTAGCTACTGTTGCTACACAGCGATTATATTGCCTTTGCAGGAAACAATAAGAGCGATAAATATACTCAGGTGACGTGTATTATGCCATATGTTTCTCCTTTTTTCGGGACAGATAACCTTGTAATAATGCAGGTGCAATGGCTTGCGGAAAAAGGTGAGTAACGCTCCCACGGGGGATGACAATCATTCGATCAGGGCTTCGACATTTGCAAGTCCGAAGTCTCCTGGTACCAGATTCATACTTCAGATATGCAATTTGACCTGATTATTACCGCAGGAAGCAAATTATAATAATTTTAACATGTATGAGCCATATATCATGTCAAACAGGTTATCTGTGGTTCAATTTCAGAGTCTCAAATGAAAAGTAATCTAGGCAATTTTCTTAAGCTATACATATAGCAATGGAAAGAAACATATCTTGATCAGTTATTTTCTCATTGTATTATGAATCTACTAATGTATAAACATAATTAATATTTTTCTTAAATTCAATCGTTTATGAGTATTAGATTTTCTATATGTTGTGCAGTTAGTTTTATAGCCTTGGAGTCAGAAATGTAGTTTCTATTCTATTAGAAGAATTGGATATATTTTGGTGTAAATGTTCGTGATCAGCACAGCTAGAAAGCAGATTTACAGAATAATTTCTCCAGATTTAGACAGCTCTTTATGCCAAGACTGATATTTAACTTGCTTTAATAGACTAGGTTAATTTCATACAGTGAATGGAGGAAATAGCTAAAATCAACAGTGCTCAAATATGTGGGATATGTAGAGCTTGGTGACCCAGAATTTGCCCTCTTATAAGGGGGAAAAGCTAATATATATCTTATCCTGGTTTACTCGCCCTAATGGAGATTCAAACTTGCGACTCATAAATGTAAGGCAAACTCATTACAATACCCACACCACGGAGGTACACCCCAAGGGTGAACTGATTAGAATTAGACTGACGGGATGGGGACATCCAATCACCAGAATCACCACATGAAGGCCATTGTAACTTTCATTGACCCTGGTTAAAGGGGATGATGGAGAGATCCGAGGGCAGCCAGATCCGAATAATGATGTGCACTAGCAACGATGGGTCCCTAAAGATTCCAGAGTAAGCCCAATTCGGTTACTCTGCCTTCAACCCGGAATTCCGGGACCAATGATTAGTTCTGGAGGGGCCACCAGCCGGCCATTCACGCTCCAAGGAGAAAACTCATAGCAAACTTTGCCGTCCCGTCGCACGTGCCAACCTTCTTGCCTACTCCTATACCTTAATACCTACACAATGATGGGGACTGGAAATTAATTAGGATTAGAGAATTCGTAGTAGAAGAGTAACTTAACCTCCTTAACATTCCCTACTGACTTGGGAAAACCATCACCTTCTGAATGCAAGCCTCACTCCTTACCAGTGAACCATCTCGCTTAATTGTGTAGGTCTATCTTTATTTTATTTGTTTAAGTGCTTCTAAATCATTTCTAAGTAATCGATTATTCTGAATAGAATAATTGATTGAAAGAATTGGCGAATAATCCTGTATCTAGAACAGAAGCGCCCCTCTGAAAATTATGCGTTAGGTATGTCATGTGCTTAGCTTATAATTAACTAATTAGAGTTCTTTATGTATAAAGACGTCATCTCTGGAAAGAACGGCTATTGCTTCTCTTCTCTTTTTAGTCTTCTGATTTCAACGCCTTGCACTACTTACCTTTCAGTAGCAGCGAGTTTACTGGACTTAAAAGAAAACACAATTCACTTTTCCTTAGTATTGTGGTATTAAAAGCATCATTAGGGAGAGTTTAAGATATGTTGTTCGAATCTCAACCGGGGCACTGATGTGTGATTCAGTTGAAAGGTGTTCCAAAGCTGGCATAAAATATGTTGCTATTTTATAGATACAAGGGTAGCAAATGTCTTTATAATGCATAAAACATTTTTCAAAATGAGAAATTTAGACTGCAGAAGGGAAATTTCAAGAGAATGAGTTGCTGCTCCCGTTTCATTAAACAAGTTAGAAGAAAATCTTCTCCAGCGCAGATAGTGATCAGAAACCTCCTAGTGCCAAAAGCTATTTACCACAAGAGTTAGGATAAAGAAGCAGGTGTTCTATGTGCAGCATAGTTAAACATCAAATACCCAGTAACTGGCTGTGTTCTGTATGCAAGGTCTACTCTCTCTCTCTCTCTCTCTCTCTCTCTCTCTCTCTCTCTCTCTCTCTCTCTCTCTCTCTCTCTAGCTAAAAACAAGATTTGTTTTCAAGAATATCACAAATAGAGCCTTATGGTTACTTAGATGTACTCAATGCCGTATGGTGCACCACCTATCGTGAATATTTATAAACAGAAAACATACACCGATTTTTTTGATATTTTATTAAAATATGCTAAGTTAACATCTTAAAGATATCTAAATGTATTTAATTCATTATACGTGTATTTGATGTAATAATGTTAGTTCTGCGATTGAAATATTTACACTTGTAAATAACGTAACTTGTGTTATATTTACACAAATGCGAAACTCGCAGAGGAAGTTAAATCTGATTAATAGTCAACTTTTGTAAGAAAAGCTTACCAACATGAGTAGTGGGGATAAATGCAACGGATCAGATTTTGCTATTCAGTTCACATCCAATTCCAGGATTTACTCTATTTATTCACACAAGCCGTTATTAAGGTCCTAAAGCAGAGGAGGACAGCTTCAATAGTTGTGACTTATTTCAGCCGGGAGCGAGGCCTGCAGTACTTGTGGCGTCAGGCAAGAGCCGTGTAGTACCAAGTTGTCTATATAAATGGCGCTGTAAGTACAGAATCTGAGGATTCAGTTAGGTGTACCGCACTCGATGACAACAATGCAGCTGTCACGTACTAAATGGAACTGTGGCGATTTATTGAAGGGCAAATATACACACAAGAAATACTTAGCTGATTTTCACAAGAATGTTCCCCAAACCAGATTTTCGACGTTGTGTTCACTCGTCGCTTGGACATTTTGTATGTTTGGCTCGACATATGTGTGCAAACAATTTTTTTCTGTTATGAAATTAGCTAAGTCCAACCCGAAGTACCTTGTCGTATCACAATCTAACATGCAGCCTTCGATTACAAATTTCCCAGACATTACGTCCTGACATTGATAAACTAGTTAAAGAAAAACGAAACAGAAAGTGTCGGAAAATGTCAATTTAATTTTGTTCTGATTGGATCTCATCTAAATTGCAGAGAAAATTACTTGATATTTTATTTTATTTATTTATAACGTGCCTGTCCTTCAGATAAACTACGAGTTGAAGTTTTATATATTTGCTCATAGCACAGAGCCAAAATGTAATTGTTTATAAACTGTGACCAATTGTGTAATTAAAGCAGTCAGCATTAATATTACAACATCCAAGATGTAAGTTGTACATATTATTAACACCCACACGTTTCCTGTTTTTCCTACCCGCACACGTCAAACTATTCCTTCCCCTTCGACAGCTCTAATCGGCGCGGTGACGTCACACGCTAACCTGCCTTTCGTTCGGGAGCATATTTGGCGGTGACAGCTGGCGGAGCTGACGTCACGCGCCACTACCTGCCTTCTCCTGTCCTAAAGCCTATTGCAAGTGAAATAGAAATTCCTCACGTGAATGTATCTCACAGAAAGTATTCTCAATTTCTTCTTTCTCGTGTTCGTCTCCCCCGTTTAGAAATTACTAGTTCCAAAGAGCAACTCGAGTGCTCACGATTCGAAAGCTGCTCGTCCTTAAGCCACCAGAGTTTACATTCAAATACCAGGTAACAGAACACCTGCAGAAGTAGCACGCACATTCATTGTTACACACATTGCAATGAAGGACAAAGCGGCAGGACACACAATAATGGGTTAGTGTTATTTTAGAAGCATGTACAAGTAGCGGTAGCTACTCGTATATCTCAATCAGAGCTGTGATTGGAGCCACTAATGCTATTGCAGACTCCGCCGCGCTTCTGCACGAACGTCTGCCTTCAAAGCATATTAAAAAGATATTTGTTTGTCACGAAGCTGACAGCTGACTGTTAATAAAACCTGTTTGATGTTCTAGTTATTGTTGAGAATGGCCTTACAGGAGTTCAAAGAACGCATGTAATAACACGGGAGGCGTTCTTGCATGACAGGAATATCATTACTTTGCATGATCTACATGAAAACTGCATTTGCGTTCCCTTATCCATTATGTGTATTTTTCTGCACTAAATTGAACTATTTATGGTTGTAAATGAATATTTAATCTAGTGTCTCGGGCTATTACATAAATCTACCTAAGTTAAAGGTGATGAAAACTGCGAAAATATGCAAAAGTGCTTGATTACAGAGTAAAGCTGATATTTTCAACACACTGTGGATGCTTGTAGTAATTTCAGCGGGGTGTTTCATATATTTACGTCATAGGAGTATTCCAATACTCGTATAGCTCAAGATGTACCAGTAGTTCAATAATCTAAGGATGATTTCTGCACTCGAATGCACCGAAAAGCGCAAATGTATTTAGTTCTTATACTTGATGTTAAGAAATGTTCCTTCATTATATTTACCAGAAGCAAGCACTGCTTATACTCTAATTACACTGGGCAACAATGAAAATGTTTCGGGCTTAAAAATAGTGAATTTATATGTATTGCCCTCTGCTGAATTAAAAAATCACCATAAAAATAATAGATTAGCTCTTGTTTTGAAGATAAAGTGACATTTCATTCTTAGAGTGAAGATTTTAAATTTGGGGTAGTTGGCACACCTGTCAAATATCAAAACTCAATCAGAGAGAAATTTTGTAAATTAAGTGATACAAAAGTTAAGGAAGGCATTTTTGTCGGATCACAAATAAGAAAACTTTTAAAGGATCCTGCATTTGACCAAATTTTGGAGAGAAAATAAACGGGAGCTTGGGAAGCCTTCAAGGATGTTGTTCATGGATTTTTAGGCAACAAAAGAGATGACAACTACAAGCATTTGTTGACAGTGCTCCTGCAGAAATACCGTAACCTTGGATGCAACATGTCCCTTAAGATCCATTTTCTCCACTCTCACCTAGACTTTTTCCCTCTTAGTTGTGGGGGCTGTTAGTGATGAACATGGGGAGAGATTCCATCAGGACATTTCTTTTATGGAAGAAAGATATCAGGGCCGTTGGAATGAAGTAATGCTTGCGGATTACTATTGGTCTTTGTATAGTGATTCTGCGGAACTCCATCACAAGAGGCAAGCTAAAGGACGACGAAGTCAATACGCCATCACATCATTCTCTTCAGACACGGCTATTTGCGAAGTATTTCTCCAGCAATTCAGAACTCTTAGCATGTAATTACCAGTTAAAAATCAAATGCACTTTCATTGTTGTTAGCATGTATGTAATTAAAATGTCTCCTTTACTCTCAATCCGTTAATATGTAATACTTCCACCTTGTGTATATCATAGAAACTAGAGCTAATAAACAGTTATCATTGTCATATTTGTTTTTCTCAACCCAAAATTTGTAGGAATTGCCTAATGAAGTGCTCGAAACATTAAAAGAATTAGATTTTGTTGCCCAGTGTTATCATTTAGACAATTTTCCGCTAGACAGAGTGAATTCCAACTGCGATTTGGGTGTTACTATGACCATAAAATCTTCTTTTAGTCAACACATAGCAATTATAACCACAGGAACTTCAAAGATACTGAGGTTATGTTTATTTTATACAAAAGACTTGTTCGAAGTAACTTGGAATATGCCAAAGTTGTATGGCCATCTATATTTAAACGTTATAACAGTCAGCTGGAGAAAATTCAAAAAAGATTTTTGAGATATTTATACTACAAAACCCACGGCGTATCCACTTATAATAAGTGCATTTCATATTTACATTTGCTAAAGGAATTCAAAATAATCGCGCTCTCTGAACGCAGCAACTTTGTTGCTGATCAATTATTCCTGTATAAACGTATGTTGGCCTGGTGTTTAGCGATAAATGACTTGATAAATCAATTTTAATGCCAGTATAACACATTTCAGAAACCTTCAATTACTTCAGTTTCGAACAGAAAAAAAGTCACCGCATAAAAATTCCCCTATTTTAAGGTTATGTGCTAAATATAGTGAACTCTTGTCTTAAACGCATCTGGAGCTTAGTTTCCCCTACAAGCAATTTAAAGAACGATAATACATACAGGAATCAACCGCACGTGATTTTCAGTTGGGTTATTTACGCTGTATGTTTTAAGAATGTGCCTTTAATGACATTTTTTGTTTTAATCTTAGTTTTTGTTATTCTTCTTGATGTTTCTTTCTGTGTTTCATTTAAATTTGTATGTCTTTAGTCTTAGTTTTTTGTGTTATACTTTGCATTATCCTTTTTGTTACCGTTTATATTTATATTTAAGCCAAGCTTTTATAATTACTATGTATGTAACTACTGTAGTTGGAGCATTACTCTGTTGTAGTACAAATTATAAATAAATATATAGATAAATAGGTAAATAAATAAATTATCAAATTTTACTGTATTTGAACATATGATATTTTTTCTTCTGCACTCCTTCCTTCTTCATTTAATAGTCTAATGCATGCCTTTGAGCGCCAATGGTATACGTTCTGTGCAATCCAAGGTCAGACGATAAAAGTGATTTGAAAACATTGTCATTTTTGTGGCATGTTCCATCTCAAAGAGTCTTTTACTTCTTTTCTTGAGTTCCTGTGTGCTCCGTATCCTGTTGGCTTGAAAATCTTAAAATATTGTCGATGTTTTGCCGTAAACTATGTTGAAATAGTCTAACTTCATAAGTATTTACGCTTATTTCTGATGAAATAACTATGCTAAATAACATAGTGTAAGTTTGAAAATTTTCTTCGAATATGTTAAGATAAATGATCATGTTAAATAAGTAGGAATTTGTGTTGCACAACAACCTATTCTGCAGTAAGAAGTAAATAATGGACGCGAGAGCTAAGAGATGAGGTGTAAAGTTACATGGAACGGGATTTAATGCTGCTAGTACCTGCTTATTATTCAAATGTGTCTCTTCATGAACTTGTTAATATATTTTGGTATGCAGTAAATTTCAGTACATCAACATTAACCTATGAAGAAATGCCTGGTTTAATAACACGTAAGCAGTGAAAGCGAATGAATAGTGACAACTTTAATCTAAGAAGAAATTATTTAATACTAATAATGGCACTCTGCATAGTGAAAATGATTTTAGATACTGAAGAAATTTGTAGATTTACAAAGACAAAGCAATTTTAAATATTTCACATTAAACTTTGCAAACTTTAATTGAATAACTGAATAGAAATGAGCTATCTCTGAGCATCACCATGTTCTAAATACACCTTTTCATTATGTTGTTGAAATAAAATAGTTCACTATAAATACTTATCCAGATTAACTTCAATTCTAAAATGAAATAAGGGTAAAAATACAATATTTTTTCACAACAGTCTGTAATCTTTCAGCACCATCCTTCTGTATGTATTTTAAAGAGAATGTCAAAGTTCATTAGCCAATCCAACTTTAATATTAGATCTTTAAGTTCACTTCCCCTAATTCGTTTATATGAAACGGTTAATCGCCTACCGATAACAAACAGCAAGCGTGAGTTGTAAGGCATTGGGAACCAGTTAAGGGTGGGACAGAAGCGTCGCAACAAACCATTCATTACCAACATAAATAAATTATATCAGCGCAAAATGACATGTAAATTATCAGTAACAGTCGTTTACAGGAGTGAGAAAATAAGTATGATATCAGGGAGGAACACAGAAGCTTTATTACTGTCTAAGTAAAACTAGATGGGAATTAAAACATTTGTGAGTATTAATTAAAAGGACGAAACGCGATTCTCGGTGAAGAAAAATATGTAGGCAGTGATGATTATCATTACAATTTCTCTGCTTTCTTTGCAAATGTATTTTGAATAAACTTCAGAATAGTCTAGAAATACCGTTTGTCTTATTTTTATGTAGTATATGATATGCCACCTCAAAGCAATTGGTTTCTTTGCTCAGGGTACATGATGTTGAAAGACCAATGCCTACAGTATACCACAGGAAAGAAAGTCTCAGGGGATAAGACCCAGGGGAGTTTGGAAACGCTTCTTAGAACCTCCATCGGTAGTTTATGACACCCCATGTCAATTCAGTTACAGACCATTCAAAAATATTCTGACAGCTTCTTCTTTTATGCATACATCTTCTCGGCTTTAGTGTACAGAATGAATAGGGCACATGCTTTTTTAACAGTTCTCACATGTTCTCTGTCACACACATGATATTGAAAGTAGTAATTTTTATGCCTTTGGTATTTTATTGGTAATTATAGCTTTTTATTTTATTATTTTTTTACACATTTGGGCTTATTTATTTTGTCATTTTGTTTTGATCTGGATTTTTAAATTTCGAGTAATTTATATCTGGGAATTGCCATGGATTAGTTTTTGTAAGGGCGCTGACAACCAAGCATTGAGCGCCCTTGTATACAAATCATCATCATCATCATCATCATCATCATCATCATCATCATCTGTCACATACATTCGCTGTCCTTGTCCCACTGTGTAAGGGGGCGTATTCCTTTCAGAGACTTACTCTGCGTTGATGGACAGTAGTCAGAATAACTTGTATCAACTGAAGAAGTTACGAGAAGGGTAATTTCAAACAGTCCTCTCTATCAAATTCAGTTGAGCCTTTTACAATGACAGAAAATAATCATATACGGTTAAATAAAGAATAATTCTAGTGGTATAATAATAACCCATGGCACAACAGCCCTTAGAGGGCCAAGGCCTACCAACCCGACTGCCGGCCTCACGCCCACTTACGCACGGCAGTGGTGGAGGATCATCCAACCGATACGGGGAGGAGATGTGGTCAGCATCTCGGCATCCCCCAGCCGGAATATTGGCTTTCTTGACCAGGGCCTCATTTTCCTCACGATGCTGAGTGGGGACCGGTCCTATACCCGGGACCTAAAATCCCCACCACATGGGTGGGATCGAACCCGGGCCGCTTTCCATGGCCAGGGACCAAGGCATGCCGCCACGGTGCAGGACATTCTAGTGGTATACGAAACGTTAACATAAACATTATGTAAATACCATACAGATATAAATATGTATAAATTATAAAAGTATGAATAGTGTTTCTTCATTCATTTATATCATGCCAACTTAAAATGCCATTATTGTGAAAAAATATTGAATTACGCTGAAATAATCACAATTTTCAGTACAAAAATCACAATAATAAAAGTATATGAAAGAAAGTTTAACGGTTTTCAAAGGTTGCGGCCTGGTCAGCTTCAGATAAATAGTTTACAATAATGTTTAAAAAATAACGTTTTTATGACTCTGACACCACTATATTTGAGCTACAGAAGTCATAACTTGTTATAATAAAGCAATAAGTAGGCCGTAAGTATATGTTTGGTGACCGGTAATAAATGCTAAAGTTAATGTAGAACAAGTAAGATATCTTCATTTACCTGTTTGCAATTTTTTTGAACTTCCACTCCCTACGTGCTGGAGTGTGTGTTAATTACATATTTTCCAAAACGGACATCCTCAGCTTAAGGAGTTCAGTTGACTACAATTATAGCTATTGAGGAACAAGATCTATGAAGCTGTAATTATGTCGCCGCTCCCCGATTTGATGTGTTTAGTGTTTCCAATCCTGCTTGATGGATAAGCATTTGTTTCAACTTTTCTTATTCCAGACACGACAATGTCACTTTAGACAGATTTTCACACCATATGTTAATAAATATGAATAAAACTATGCATGAATGAACCGGACTGGAGAACAGGTGATTCCCGAAACATTTAATAAACACTATTAGAATTCTGTATAGTTTTATTAGTAAACCTGTTTTAGTAAACAGAGGTGTGCAGTTTAGAAGCGACTGTTTTAGCATATATAGTGACGATGCCACAACAGGAAAAATCATTGTAAGGTAGAAGAAACACAATTAGATCGAAACACAAAACTTGATATTAGTATGTGCAGATGATCTTTGTACAACAGAAAAAAAACTGAAAATAATACACGGAAAGCCACGCATATGCTGCATAAAATAGTAGAAGAGTATGAACTAAACATTTCAATAAATACAATAAAAGTGATTGCATTTAGAAGAAAACCGCCAGTAAGAGGAAAAAAAGTTAAAGATGAAATAATAGAGCAGGTACAATATTTTAATTATTTTGGATGTGATATGAGTTATATGAAACACAACTTAAATTTTATAAAGTTATGACCGTCCTAGTAATTTTATAAGGAAGCGAATTTTAAATGCAAAGCTTAGCATATACTCATTACCTATAGGGGAAGGTCGTGCAGTATCGGCCGGGTTAAGCATTTTGACTTTACTCTGTAACTGTGGTGGTTAAACGGAATCTTACTATATTATTCTTTTACCTCAATGTATGTTCTATAGATAATATAATTTAATGATTTTTTATTTTTTAGATATAGTACTTTATTACATAGAAAGTAAAAAAGCTAGAACTATAAGGCTTGTAGAAAGTGTCTTGCAGTATCGGCCACTACCTTTTCAGTTAAAGTCTGTTTAGTTAACGCGTGTGCACGTCGGCCTCTACCTTTGACGAACCCTTATAATTGTTTTACAAGACAGACCCTACTTCTCGCAGTTCTTTCTGCAAGGTTGCCACCTTTCTCGATACGTCATGGGTATCGTACGAGGTTTCGTCTAAATAAATTATCTTATGTCCCATTACTGCGAAACTTCCTTAGTTTTGACAAATATATATCGCCAAGCTACAATTCTACTGGTTTCCATAATAACTCTTAACTTATTCGAAGTGCGGTATTTGAAACCCAGCTCCTTTAGGAGACCGCGCAAAGTACAGTGCCTATAAGGAAAATCACAAATTTCTTACAAATATGCAACCAATTCGTCTAAGGTGGGCGCTCTCCCTTTTGCATAGAATCTATAAATTTCTCGACGAATCAAATCGCATGTGAAATTATCTACTTTAGAGAAACGTTTCCTTTTGTTTTCGCACTTGATCGGCGTCTTTGGTATTCCTTTCGTCACAATATATCTTACTGTATTTCTGTGAATACCCAGAATTTATCATCAGGTTCATTGCACGACCCCTTACCAAGATTATTTTTCAGCAAATATTTATATGTGTTCAAAACAAGCGCTTGAATTTGCTTAGAAACAGTTCCCGTTATAACACACACACACACACACACACACACACACACACACACACACACATATATATATATATATATATATATATATATATATATATATATATATATATTAGGCTTTTCAAGTAATATAACTCGGCCCAGTTATTCACACTATTGCTATCACTTTGATTATTTTCACTTAACTGAAAGTTATCAACTACTTCATTTGCATTTACCACTGCATTTCCCTCCCACGTTCTCCACATCGTGACACACAACGAATTTCTGCACGTAATGAAACAGATCAACTGGAAGTTGGAACTTTGGCAACTGAGACTCCACGTGGAGTAGACATGCGACTGTCACTTCGAGAAAATCAGGGTTTCTATTGGTCCTCAACGACGGTGTTCCATTTCTGAAGTGTGGAGATAGATTTATGACGGTCATTAGTGGGCGGTCGGGTCAGGTTCCTTTGACTCCGAACTGCACACCCGTTGACTAGACAGACTTTACAATATAGAGTATCAGTGATATATTGCACTGCCACATATAGAACAATAATATAATAGAAAACCATGGGAACTTATTGTCAGTATTTCTGCCCAGTTCACAAATGTTTAGCTCACTGGTTTACAGAGATCGCAAATATAGCGCTGCTAAAGGCCTCAGAATATCTTGCATGCGCTAAGAGCGCTCAGAGCAGACAAAGTACTGCAGAGAGGAAGAAGATATCCGACTATATAGCGCACGTGGATGCACCAGCTTGCTACTGCTTATTGGAAACTTCTGCCACATGGAGCCGAAAAATGAAATCACAGTAGTGGCCGGTACTGCATGCCGGCCGATACTGCACGACTTTCCCCTACAATGTTTCTCTGAATGTTTCAGAAATCATGAAAGAGATCTGTATAAGAGCAATTGTTTACTTTGGAACCACGTCCACAAATAAATCATAGCTAGTATGTTTTCTTACTGTATTTGTTACCCACACGTCTGATTAAAATTGATTGTTACACGCAATACAAAACCATGGTTCCAGTAATTGCCATGGCAAATCATGTTCACTCTTTGGTTAGATGGTTAATCGTTCAATATGAACTAAATAAAGCTAAAAGTCATGTTACTTGCGTAGGCACAATATATAAAATACAGCGCAACTACTCTTATAGTACAAGACAATTTATTTGGACTAACGAAGTGATACAGATGTTAATATGTCAAGTGCCAGAAAGATCTTAAATTTATTCATTTATGTTTCTTATTCATATATTTAAAATGATGATAGTTTTGTTTTGAATTAATGAGTTATAGATGGCCATGACGGAATAGAGTAGGTCACAAATAGTTGAAGATAAATGTTAATATCCAATCTAGATAAATGGTAAATATGATAAATTAAATGGAATAAAATTGTTTTTAGGTCTTTATATTTGGAAAATCAGAAAATTGTGTGAATCAAAACTAATGTATTGGCCACAGGGAAAAGTAATATACACTAGAATATTTAGTTAGGAGAAGTTAGCGTCTTTTGCATGGTGACCACAAAGGGAACAGACGCGTGTGTGACGCGCGTGCTGAATGCTGCACGTATTCAGCAAAAAGACAAGTTAGATGTCTGAAAACAATCTTTTGCATCGTGATTTCAAGGTGGACGGACGCGCATGCAGAAGTGCTGCATATGTGCAAAAGTCTGGTTTATAATCAGAAAATTTAAGTTGTATTAATAATTTATGAAAGACAAAAATATTGTTTTAAATTTGTATAATAGTATTGGTTTCAAATAAAAATCAAGTTAAATTCGGATATAACTTGAAGATTTTCTCAACTTCTTTATTTCCCAAACATTAATTTCCAAAATCCAAGTATCCGATACTACGACCGAGGTCAGATTTCATGCAAACCGGAGCTACAAATAATGTCACAACTTGGTGCATCATCTCATTAGCACCAAATGGAATCCTGCTACAAATGATCGCCGCAACTCGGGGCTTCGAGGTAGTCAACGTGCGCATATCATCGTCGACATCGCCCATCTGTTACAGAACTCACCGAAGAGAGAAATATGCTGTATTAAATTCATATGAATTTATCTTCCAATTATGTTGCTCTAGATGCCTCACTTGATCCCAAGGTTGCAGATTCAAACCCGATCCAAATCTAGTGGTTTTAAGTAGATTTGCTGACATGTAAAAGAACTTCTCCAGCACATTGGCACCCAAAGTATG